>BLBF01000006.1:55900710-55927308 GCA_015471245.1 Laticauda colubrina | reverse complement strand
CCAATCAGAATGGACCAGCCTCAAATTTGAAACCAGGAACTAACTCTATACAGAAGCCTGAGGATGGCAGATGAGATTCTGCTGAAACGTTGCTACAACTTTAACAGAACTACAATGACGTGGGATAATACCTGAAGGAAGCTAAACAGCACACATGTAAGTACCCGCGAAAGCCTTAAAAAACATATATATATATATATGTATATATATACATATACATATATATATTTATATTATATAAGTATAATTATATAATATATATAATTATATAATATATATAATTATACTGTAAACCTGCTACAATATTTTGTCCATAATTAATTAATGAGTTGTGGACATGGAAAATGCAGGCACTAACAGTAGCTTTGTGTGAACTTTTGTCACTTTTTCTTCCAGAAGCACACTGAGGTTGATTTAAGGAGTGATTCAGTTTCAAAGCAAAGATACTTTACCGGAATTCTGTCAAATGATTATATCCAGGTGACTTTGTCCTGCCAAACTTTGGTAAGTATCAAGCACTTTGTTTTATAAGAGGAATTTTCAAAGGAATTGAGTTTTCAGTCAACAAAAATTGTCCCACTACATTTCATTCAGACCACTGGCTACAAAGATGGTTTCATATGGAGCAATTCTCTTTTATACTTTCTTGAAATAAGGAATTTAAGTTATTGATGACTAATGGTCCCAATTATGTTCATGGGTCAATTTTATGATTATAGAAACTGAAGATGAATGTTACACAGAAGAGAAAACATGACAAATAAATTACAAATAAATTACAAACTTTACAAATAAAAAATACTTCCAAAATGAAAATGTACATGAATTTCTAAAGTCATTGCTTTGCTTGTTACTCTTGATTGAATAAATATGTAAATTCAAAACTCTAGGATGTCACAAGTGTCACATTAACATTTATAATAATAATTGAAGAATGAATAATTAATGAAAAATTACATATCTGTGTAATGTAACTTACAGAGATATATAGTTACAGTTGTAATTAATTAACTAATTCTAACTTTTTTAAGCAACAGTATAATTTTGGGGCAAGATGGATTGCTAAAATAACTGAAATTTATTCCTGATTTCCCAAAACCAGTGACTGATTTGGGTTGTTTGTCAACAGAGTATTATTTTTTTTTAGAAACTAAATAGGAAACAAAGAAAAAGTTCAAGCAATGTAGTTCCAATTTTTGCTGCTGTTTACTTCGCCACATCTTTTCCCATGTCTTTTTTTTTATTTCTTTGTTGCATTTTAATTTTTATTTTTTTATTATTTAGTTTTTTTATTCTTTACAGTACATACTACTTTTTCTTCTGTTAAATAGCTAATGTAATAACACTCATTATTTGTGGTTGAAGAATCTATTTTCTATAACTAGTAGTTATTTCACCTTGACTTTTTCAGAACATTGTTTAGCTTCATCAATGCAACAACTATTTTAATTGCTAATTGTATATAAATTATGGAGGGTAGAGATGGCAGTTGTGACCATAAATCTGTTCTCTGTATTACACTAATTATACTTTTAGTTCATGATAATAGAATATAAATTATGTTCAGGATTAATGTCTAGCATTTAATATATTTAGTTAACCCATTTTTCAAAGGAAAAGAACTGTTCAAAATTATTTACCTGAGCTGTGCGCAAATATTTGTGACACATACATTTCAGTTATTTGATTATGAGAAGAAAAAGGATTCTTTTTCCAGACACCTTAAGAAGTTAATACACTTTCACATTCTATCAATACAGTCCTTTCCAACATATTGTTATGATTCTTGTCTATTCTTAATGTGTCATTGCAAGTCAACAAGTTTTGAAAAATATATTTCACAATGTACAATGCAAACTTGTAATTTCTATTTAACTATCTTTTCATTTTTTAAAAAAAAAAAAACCTGAAACCTGGCCATTTTGAGCTACAGGACTTGTGGAATTTCCTTTCTTCCCCTCCCTGTAAACTACGATTTTTTTGAAAAAAAAACCTCTAAATATAATCTAACAAACAATTATCAGGTATATTTTAAAAATAATATAGCCTAGGTTTAAATAAAATATTGCCCTTTAAGCAAGTATAACTTTTTCCAATACTTCCATTGCATCCAAAATTATTCATAAAAATATTCCAAATTTAGGGAATATAATGTCTTTAAATCTAATCTTTCTTGCTAAAGCCTTACTGGCCATATCCTCCTGGACAAGCAAATAGGAACTCTAAATCAAATATATATTTATTGCATTTTCAGCATATAGCCATAACCTAACCAGCCTTTTTTAAACATCAGTTTCCCAATGAAAGTGCACACTTTTGGTCCTATTTGATCTCTCTGTGGCTTTAGACCTCTTAAACTGTTAATTATGTATTTTTCTGGATTAATTGAAAGGTTTTGAAGTCAGAGGCACTATTTTACACAGTTCCTTTCATATTTGAGATATTATTAAATATCACTGTGAATAAATATTCCTACCAATATCAATTCCTAATTGATCTTTTTCATAATCTTCTGATGTTTTCTATGTTTTAATTATTTCTTTCTTAGTTACAAATTTTCACTCCTTGGTTTTCTTGGCCTTCTGAAAAGATACTTCACGCAAGAAAAAGAAAGAAGATCAGAGACTGGACAAAATGCAAACTTGTTCAAACTCTGGTATGATGGGTGCTGGTACTAGAATTATGCAAAGGAATCCCCTTAAATCCTGTCTCTGATTCTGTATTCTGACTCCAGGGTAAAAGCTTGATTACTCAAACCAAAGAATTTAAGGCCCGGTCCCACTGCACTTACGGATGCAAAGAGGATGTAAAACGTTAAAACAAGCTTGCCATCCATTGGAAAACGCTATACATCCATTGTGTACTCACTGCATACGTGTTTCATACGCTCTATCCGTTGAGCATCCATCCACTGTGATTTCATCTGTGCAAGAAGTTTTGAGCTGCACAAAACTTTGTGAACGGATGAACTTTCCGCCACGTACGATGTACATCCATGGCATATATGGGCAACAAACATTCTATGTCCTTTATGATCCGTTAAACGTTTGCTGTATCCTCTCTGCATCCTCTGGCCATCCCCTCAACTCACATCCGCTGCAGCTGAAAATGGAAAGAGGGAGGAAACAAAAGGTACACGGAATGTCTACACAATGTTAGTAGCACAGAAATAGAAAGGATGTAAGTGTGTGCACCTCGTACATCAAGTATTCAAAACAGACAAAACGTTTGTATCTGGGATGTATCTCGTATATTTAGGATGTCTGCAGTATGTCTAGAGTATGTAGAAGGCCCCATAACGGACAACCAATATTTTCTATAAAAAGGGGGAGAAAATCATCTGGATCGATGGGATGGTGGACCATACAGTCCCACTATGGTTGCACTGGAGGTTTATCTATCCCACAACTATCCTTATCTATTCCACAAGCATGCAAAGGCTTAACCATTTTTTCAAAGTTTTCACTTTATTAAGTAAACAAAATGAACCAAGTAAACTAAGTGTCTTAAGCAAAGATAACCTTTATTAACTTTCTTAAGTAACCTTTATGACTGTATTAAATAAGCAAAATGAACCAAGTAAAGTGTCTTAAGCAAAGATAAACTTAAAAAGTACAACTCAGTCTCTGACACTATTCTCAGTCAATCTGAGTCATGTCCATGGTCTCAGCTGTTAAGCGGGCAGGGACTGTGGAGGTGGCTGTGGCTTGAGTGCTGGTATGAGGCACCATTGGGGTGCTTGGCCCCGAGGGTACAACAGGTGGTGGTGTGTTCAGAAAGCTATCCGAGAGCTGATTCAGTCCCGTGAGGTTGAGAGGCCCTTCATCAAGGACCTGGGATGTCAGGCCCAAGACTGATGACAGATTGTCCATTGACAGACTTGGCTGTGGGGTGGAGGAAGGGTTGGGAGGAGTGTAGTGGGGCTGTCTGGTCTGCAGCTGGGTGAGGAGTGGCGTCTGTGGCATGCAATGAACCTGGGCCTGGATTGGGAAGTTCTGCTTCTGCTGTGGGAAGTCCCGGTAGTCGTAGCCTTGGTAGGTGAGGGGATGTTGAAAGCCATGGAAGGACTGTGACATCGCCTGGGGTGGAGGAGCATAACTGGATTGGGTAGGAGGAGCTTCAGCTGGGCCTTGAGAGTTGTGCAGAAGTGCTGTGATCTTCTGCTTCATCACCTGGTACTGGGCCTCGGGCAGGTCCATGAGGGTCTGGTTCACATAGGTGATGAAGGGCTTCTGGTCCGAGGATGGTATGTTGCAATGGACCAGCTGAGAGAGAAGTTCTGTGCTGGTCTTCATTGTGTCCCTGATCTCCAACAGCACACTGGGGTCCTGGCCCTCCAGTCTGCCTCTCTGCCTGCATCCTTTGGAGCTGTGGATGGGGGTGGGTTGGCTTCTGGTGGCTGCTGCTTCTTCCTCCATTTGTGACAGCATGGCGTCATCCTCCACAGGATCCTCCGAGTCCGCCAGCATGGGGAGTGCAGCTGTTGGTGGGGTCTCTGCTGTGGGGCCCTCTGAAGACACCTGCCTTGACAGGGTAGCTGGCTCCTGGCTGGAGGAGGACTGGCTGTCTGTGGGCTGTCTGAGGGGGAGGGGTCTCAGAGGGGCTGCTCCTCGGTGGCAGGTCTCACCCTCCAGGAAACTGCACTTGGCCATGACATACATCTCCCGGTCAGTGAGCTTGACAGTGGCCTGCCTGGATTTCTCGAGGTGTAGCTTGCCATACCAGGTGTGCATGTGCTTCCACCATCCAAGGAGTTCTTCTGAAGTGTAGCCCAGGCTCTCTGCCATGTCTCTCCAAGCTGCCTGCTTCTTCTTGGTGTCCTGATACAGTCTGTGGCCCTTTCTCCACAGGTACTCGTTCTCCCTCAGCCATTCCAACACCTCATCCTCATGCTCCTCGGAAATGGTGTACTGTTTCCTCTCTCCCTTCTCCTTCCCTTGCCTCTTCCTCCCTCTTGCATGGGCTTGAGCAAGGCCTTCAGGGGCTTGAACAGCAGGAGCTTCAGAGGCTTGAGCATCAGGGCCTTCAGCAGCAGGGCTTTGAGGGCCTTGGGGCTGGTCCACCACAGCAGCAGCAGCAGCAGCAGCTTCAGAGTCAGTGCCAGGGGTTGGGATGCTGGTTCTGGCCTTCTTCACCTTGCCAGGGCTTGAATGAGCAGGCACGGGCTTCCTCTTCTTGCCTGACTGACGAACCATGGTGTTCCTGCAAGATGTATCTGGCAGCACGTCTTTCCCCTGTATGCTGACTGTGTGCGTGCTGCATCCTTTTATATCCGCGGAGCTGATGCAATTCATACTCCCCACATGCGCAGTGAATGCTTTGCATCCGATAAACATCCGTGCGGCATCCCCTTTGTTTCCGATAGGCATCCGTGATGCATCTGCTTCATCCACTATGCATCTGCCCCTTCCACTATGCGTCCGCTTCGAAATTCTCCCCCAGAACACCTTCGGAGGTGTCATCTGCTTCCATCCACTTTCATCTGCTAGGCTTCCGATGAACATCCATTTAACATCCCTGCTACATACTACCCACATCCGTTCTTTTCCATTCTTTTCCATTCTGTTTATGCAAATTTTCACCACTTTTTGGAGCGGATGACAACGGATGGGGCCACCCTCGAAATTTTGGTCATCTGCTGTGTCCTTTATGCATATGTTTTGCATCCGTCGGCCAGTGGGACTGGGCCTTTAGTCAGAGAAATGGTACTGAATAATATACACATTGTATCTTTCTTATTCAGATTCACTGATATTAGAGTCAAAAGGAGCCAATCATTTGAAAATTGAGCAAAGTCCAACTGCATCTTCCTAATTTGGGAGCTTCCAGATGATCCAAATATAATTTTTGTAATTGTTAGTAAGCTTGGACAAGATACTTCAGTTGTATGTGATAATTCAAAACTGACATTATTGTCTATAGTGTTTAAAAGTAAGCAAAGAATATGTACAAATATTGGTGGAGTAAGTACAATAATAAAATTATCATTCATGATCAAACAAGAAATCCTTTCACACAGTACTCTAATATTATTCATAACAATACAAACCTAATGCAAAATAATAATAATACAAATTGACTCAGTTATGTAGGAGTTAACATTAAGACAAATAACAACTGATGATGATTCCCTGGTTTTGCTGAAGATTGATAATCATCACAGTGTGATATATGCAAGTATGTTTTACTGATGTAAAAATCTTATATGTTGATAAATTTTGTATTTTTTAATCTTTTGGGCATTTTTGAAGGCAGTGTATCTTTTTTTTTTGTAAAGGAACAGAATAAAAATACAAATACTTCATGCAGTTCTTGAATGGTTTGTCTTTAAGGAAGTAAGAAGTAATATACTGTAGTGTATGTGCTAATCTTCCTTCTTTATAGTTTGAAAAGTGCATATTTGGTGAGTTTATGAAATATAAGTTTAGTGACCATTGGATAATAAAAAGAAAAATTGTGAAAGGAAAATTATATAGCTCTTGCCTGAGCTAAAATTCTCTTTTAAAAATATAAGAAACTCTGGTTTGCTGTCATTCAAATGCCCAGCTGAAAAAAAAAATCATTTATTTTTTTTTAGCTATAAATCATGTTTTGTCTTGTGAGAACATATAGGAAAATGACCATTTTTATAAAGCTACACACTTAAAAAATGCTGTTTAAAATCAGCTCTCTTATTATTAATTCTAGCCCTGTATATCTTCCTTTCACTATTGATTCACCAGTTTGTTGCTGTAATTTCAGTTCTTGATATTTTAGGCAAATTTCAAACATTTATAGGATTTTTCAGTGATCAGTCAACACATTAGACTGGGGTGTCAAACTCAAGGCCTGGGGGCTGGATCCAGCCCATGGAGTGCTTAGATCTGGCCTGTGGGGACACCCTGGAAACAGCAAGGGAGTGGCCCGCAGTGTCTCTGCCAAAGAAAACAGAGCTTGGGAGGGCCACGTATGTCTCTCCTGAGCTCCGTTTTCACTGGCAGAAGGTTGCAAGGAGGCATCACAGCCAAAAACGAAGCTCAGGAGCCTCTTTTTGCTGTCAGAACACTCAGGCCACCATAGGCACCCCCAACATATCAAGATGGCTATGCCTACCTTGGCCATGCCCACTCCCCTGAGGTCAAACAGATCTCTGATGCAGCCTTCAATTAAATCAAGTTTGACACCACTGCAGTAGACTGTGAAAGGAAACTGGGAAAATAATTGATTAAAAAATGTTTTGTGAAGTCTGGTATTTTACTTAGGAGAAACTCCAATTAACTGAATTTAATTTCAGTATATATAATACAAATATAGCTCAGATAATATAGAAGTTAGTTTTTACAGATCTGCTTCTGATTGAGAAACTCATCCAGTATCTCATAGTTTATCTTTAAGCTCAAGATATAGTCTTCAAAACAGTTCAAGCTTACTACATCTTATAGTTACATTTTTTTCCTGAAAATTATGTACAAATGTGAATATTCAATATATCATTTTAAATGGTTACAGTATTTTATACCAATATATTCTCAGGTTAGAATTATCTTATTAACATGGCTTTCTGACAGAACTTTTTAAAATAGAATCACTGTATTTAAATCAAAAATTCAGCCCCATTGAATGACTAGCAGAAATTCTCTTTTAACCCAATCAGTATCTCCCATCTATGATAGTTGTAGCATCCCAGGGTCAGGGAGTTGCCAATTGCAACTTCATCTCCTAGCTTCCCACAAGCAAAGTCAGAGGGGAAGCCTGCTGGAAAGGTCACAAGTTACTTGAATAAGTCTCTTAGGTCTGGCAACAGTTGACCAAAATCTTGCTGCACTTCCATACCATCACATATTCTTCATTCATTTACCATAACACACCTTCTCTCTTCTGCAGCAGCCATTCAAAGCCTTGCTGCCCTTGCAATACATCACACATATCTATCTCCCTACCTACCTACCTCCCTCCCTCCCTCTCCCTCCCTTCCTCCCTCTCTCTCTCTCTTTCTCTCTCTCTCTCTCTCCTGGGAAAGATTGAGGCCAATAGAAGAAGGGGACTACAGAGAATGAGGTGGCTGGATAGAGTCACTGAAATAGTAGATGTGAACTTAAATGGACTCCAGAAGATGGTAGAGGACAGGAAGGCCTGGAGGAACATTGTCCATGGGGTCATGATGGGTCAGACATGACTTCACAACTAACACACACACACACACACACACTTAAGATGCTTGGCTATCACTCCAAGTTATTTTCTACAAACATATCATTGAGAGAGCATGCCACTGATAAGTCATGAATTATGGATGTATTATCTTAATGTTAAAATAATGTTAACTATCTTAACTGATATGAGATTGCACTGATTGCAGTTTTTAAGATGATCTATTAAAACTAAAAAAAAGAGTTATTTTATAAATCTGGAACATTAAAAAGCAATAGAAATGTATTTTGTTTTTTGTTTTGTTTTGTCTAATCATCCTGAACATAGATAACCAAACATCAGGATAGAAGACTACTCCTGCTGTCTTCAAAAAGTAAATAAAATTGAAATAACTATTTATTTCTGCAAAGGAGAAAAAAATATTTTCAATTGGTGCAGTCTAAACGATCACTAATTTGCATACTTTATGAATGATGCTCTGATTCCTTTAATTGGAAAAAGAATTAGTTATTTAAACACAATAAAGATGGAAATAACAAAAGCAGAAGAGAATAAACAAGCAAGGAACTGAACTAAAAGAACTGAATTTTTTTTTTACATTATTGACTTGTTTTCTGATGACTGAAGAATTATAGTTAATTTTGCTGCCAAATGTATTCTGAACTGAACAAATCTGAACAAGAAGTGAAATTACAGCAGGTTCTATTTTGTACTTTTAATGTAGTAGAAATATACCTTAGAATAATAGATGTTAAAAGAAAGAAGGAACTTTAGAAATAAAATGGTTCAATAATATTCTGTATATTAATCATTACAACAGATTTGACATATGACCATCAAGACTCTAATTAAACTCCTTTAGTGAAGGAGAAATTACCTTTCTGTAGGAGCTTGTTTCACTGACTGACAGCTCATAAATAATCATAAGCATAATAGTCTATCATCTGCACTTCTATAACTGTCTGGTTTGGTTCTGCAACCCATCAGGACAGACTCAGACTTCAGAGGATAATTAGTACTGCAGAAAAAACAGTTACTACCCACCTGCCTTCAATCGAGTACCTGTATACTACACAAGTCAAAAAGAGGGCTTTGGAAATATGTACAGACCCTTCACATCCTGGACATAAACTGTTTCAACTCCTTTCCTCAAAATAACGCTATAGAGCACTGCACACCAGAACAACAAAACACAAGAACAGTTTTTTCCCCGAAAGCCATCATGCTGCTAAATAAATAATTCCCTCAACACTGTTCCACTATTTACAAAGTGTGCACTTCTATAACTATTAAAGCCCATGTCACACTGCACCAACGGATGGAAAGAGCATGTAAAATGGAGAGAAACACTTGCCATCCGTTGGTTAACGCGATGCATCCGTTCTGTACTCACTGCGACCATTTTTCTTCCTCTCTATCCGTCCAGCATCCGTCGACTGAGGTTCCATCTGCTCAAAAAGTTTTGAGCTGCTCAAAACTTTCTGAGTGGAATATGTATCCAACGCATCCGTTCTGCATCCGCAACGCATACGGGGAACAACCGTTCTGCATCCGTCGTCATCCGTTATGCATCCGCTACATCCGCTAGGCATCCGCTGTGCATCCGCGCAACTCAAATCCGCTCCAGCAGTAAACAGACACAGGGAGGAAGCGAAACGGATGCGGAACGGACGCGCAGCGTTAGGAGCATGGACGGAGAAAGAATGAAAGCAGATGCAGCTCGCAAAGAAAGCATTTAAAACGGAAAAAACGTTCGCAGAGGGGACCTATCTCGGATATTAAGGATGTCTAGAGGATGCCTAGAGGATGCAAAAGGACATATAGTGGAAAACCTATCTTACCTATAAAAAGGGGGAGCAACTCTCACTTTCAGTCCAGCAGCCCTGCTGTGCAGACCTCTGCAGCCTTCATCTGGATCTTGCTCTTCCACAGCATCCAGTCATCTCCACCATGGATCATAACACAGTCCTTTTGGAAGCCACCATCGTTCTGCAACAGTGTGAAGCCATCTACAGGCTCTTTCAACTTTTCTACGGGAAGAAAAGGTCAAGAAACATCTGGGTCCGAAGATGGATCGGGAAAAGAGCAGAGTATGGACTGTACAACAAGCTGATGGTGGAGCTGAGGAACGAAGACACTCGTGCATTCCAGAACTTCATGAGGATGTCGCCAGCCATGTTGGACGAAGTTGTGGAGCGGCTGAAGCCCAGATTGACCAACCAGAGCACCAACTTCTGGCCCAGCCTGGACCCTGGGCTCAAGGTGGCACTGACTCTGCGCCACCTGGCCTCAGGGACCACCTACAGGAGCATGCAGTGCAGCTGGAGGGTGCCACACAACACCATCAGCATTGTGGTCAGAGAAGTGGTGCAGGCCATCATTGAAGAATACCTGGAGGAGCTCCTCCAGTGCCCCTCCACTGAAGAAGGATGGAAGAAAGTTGCAGAGCAATGGTATCAGAAGTGGAACTTCCCACACACCGTTGGAGCCATAGATGGCAAGCACGTGGCCTGCAAAGCTCCAGCCAAATCAGGGTCCACTTATTTCAACTACAAGGGCTTCATCAGCATCATCCTCTTTGCCATGGTTGATGCTGACTACAAGTTCATGTACATCGATGCTTCAGGAAATGTGTCAGCTTCAGATGCCCAGGTATACAACGACAGTGACCTCAAGGAGGGGCTGGAATGCAACCTCATCATGGGCTTCCCAGATCCAGACCCCCTGCCCAACGACACGCAAGATGTGCCCTACTTCATCGTGGGGGAAGACGACTTCTCCCTCAGAACCTACCTCATGAAGCCATATACTTCCAGACTCCTCACCCGTGAAGAGAGGATCTTCAACTACAGGCTGTCCAGGGCAAGGCGGGTGGTGGAGAATGCCTTTGGCATCCTGGCCAACAGGTTCCAGGTACTTCTCACCACCATGCAGCATCGCCCAGAGACTGTGAGGAGGATCGTGGAAGCTTGCTGCATCCTGCAAAATCTCATGTGCACCCGCTACCCAGACTGGCAGAACAGGCTCATGGACCTCTAGCAAGGCAATGGGGACATGGAGCCTGGGGAATGGAGGCAAGGGCGAAACCTGATAGACAGTGAGGATGTGCAAGGCCCCAACAGAGCCTCACGTAAAGGGAAGAAGCAGCGCAACCTCCTGAAACACTGGTGCAACTCCCCAGCTGGAGCAGTGGAGTGGCAAGACAGGATGATAAATGATTAATGGATGATTCCTACAGCCTGTCTCATCACACTGATGAGATTGGGCCATGTATGTTGGGTGGGCCTACAATGAACAGGGCATTTAATAAAGAGTTGTGTTCATGTTCAAATGTGTGGATCAATGCTTACATTGTTATTGATAATGAAGGGCCAAAGGTGTGGCACCTGGGAGGGTGGACCATACAGTCCCACTATGCTTGCACTGGAGGTTTATCTATCCCACAGCTATTACCCATCCCACAGGTATCCCTGCCCATCCCACAGCTATTACTCATCCCAAAGGTATCCCTGCACATCCCAAAGGTATCCCTGCCCATCCCATTGCTATCTTAAGCCATCCCACAAGCATGCAAAGGCTTAAACCATTTCTAAAAGTTTCCACCAAGACATTATTTACAAAAATAAATGAAGTAAGTGTGTGAAGCAAAGATACTATTTATTAATAACAAGCTGTAAAAGAAAAATGACCCAAGTCAAGTGTCCAAATAAAGTCTACAGGTAGCCACCCAGTCTCTGGCAATCTTCTCTGTCACTCGGAGGTGTGGCCAGTTTCAGGGGTGAAGGGTCCAGGTGCTGTGGAGGTGGCTGCTGCTGGAGTGCTGGTCTGAAGCGCCACTGGGGTGCCTGGCCCTGAGAAGACAACAGGGGATGGTGTGTTGAGGAAGCTCTCAGACAGCTGGCTCAGCCCCGTGATGTTGAGAGCTCCTTCCTCCATGCCATGGGGTGTCAGCCCCAGTACCGATGACACATGTACTGAGGCCGGGCTTGGCTGTGGGGTGGAGGAAGGAGCAGTGTAGTGGGGCTGTCTGGTCTGCAGCTGGGTGGGGACTGGCGTCGGTGGCATCGGTGGCGTGGGTGGCATCGGCGGCATGGGTGGAATTGGTGGCATCAGTGGAACCGGTGGCAATGGTGGCGTCCGATGAACCTGTGCCTGCACTGGGTAGGGCTGCTGCCTGTGCTGCTGGACCTCCTGGTAGCCTTAGGCCTGGTAGGTGAGGGCCTGTGAAAAGCCTTGGAATGGGAGTGACATCACCTGGGGTGGAGGACCAGACCTGGACTGGGTGAGAGCAGGTTCATCTGGATCTGGAGGGTTGTGAAGAAGATCGGTGATCCTGTCCTTCACCACCTGGTACTGGGGTTCCGCCATGTCCATGAGGGTCTGGTTCACATAGGTGAGGAAGGGCTTGCAGTTGGAGGATGAGGAGTCGGTGTGTACCAGCTGAGAGAGGAGATCTACGCTGCTCCTGATGGTGTCTCTGATCTCCAGCAGGACAATTTGGCTCTATCCCTCCTGTCTGGCTCTCTGCCTTTCGGTGGAGGTGGAGCTGGGGGTGGACACGGGTTGGACTGTGATGGAAGTGCCGTCTCCTATCTCACACTGCGCCAGGGGGTCCTCCACGTGCTCCGCCACAGTTAGTATAGCTATCGGCTGGTTCTCCGTCGTGGGACGCTCCACAGATACCTGCCTGGAGACAGGAGCTGACTCTCGGCCGGAAGAGGACTGGCTCTCAGCAGGCTGCCTGAGAGAGAGGGTTGTGAGAGGGGCTGCTCCTCCATGGTGGATCTCACCCTCCAGGAAGCTGCACTTGGCCATGACGTAGTTCTCTCTCTCCGTCAGCTTGACCACGGCCTGGCCAGATTTCTTGAGGTGCAGCTTCCCCTACCAGGTGTGCATGTGCTTCCACCAGCCGAGGAGCACCTCCGAAGTGTAGCCCAGGCTCTCTGCCTTCTCTCTCCAAGCAGCCTGCTTCCTTTTGGTGTCCCTATAGAGCCTGTGTCCCTTCCGCCATAGATACTCATTCTCTCTCAGCCACTCCAGCACCTCATCCTCATGTTCCTCCTGGATGTTGTATTGCCTCCTCTCCTGTTCTCACGTATGCCTCTTCCTCCCTTTGGCAGGACCACATTGGCCCTCATGAGAGGGGCTTCCAGGTTGTAGGGGCTGGTCCTCCACACCACCACCAACAGCAGCAGCAGCACCAGCAGCACCAGGATCAGCATCAGCAGAGTAAGCACCAGCAGCGCCAGCAGCGCCAGCAGCACCAGCAGCACCAGCAGGACCAGGATCAGCAGCAGCAGAGTAAGCACCAGCAGCGCCAGCAGGACCAGCAGGACCAGGAGCACGAGCAGGACCAACAGGACCAGGGGCACGAGCAGGACAAGGAGCATGAGCAGGACCAGGAGCACCAGCAGAACCAGCAGGACAAGGAGCAGCTTCAGCAGAGTAAGCACCAGCAGAAGCACCATTGCCAGAAGCAGTTTCAGCAGAGTAAGCACCAGCAGAAGCACCACCGCCAGAAGTAGCATCAGCAGAGTAAGCACCAGCAGAAGCACCACCACCAGAAGCATCATCATCAGCTTCTCCAGAAGCAGAAGCAGCAGAAGCCCCAGCCCTAGAAGAACGAGCCCGTGCTGCAGGAGCCCCAGCAGAAGCAGAGTGAGGGCCAGGGGGTGGGTGGGTGGCCCTGTCCTTCTTGCCAGCGCTGGCAGCAGATGGCTGAGGCTTTCTCTTCTTCCCCATGGTTGTGGGGTTGCTGGATGGCAGGCAGGCAGGCTGGCAGGCAGGCAGGCAGGCAGGTGGGCAGGCTGGCAGCAAGGCTGGCAGGCTGGCAGCAAGGCAGGCGATGTGTCTGGAAGCAGGTCTTTCCTCTAAATGTTGACCTGCTTGAGAGCTGCTTCCCTTTATATCCACGGGGATGACACAATGCATGCGCAGTGAACGCTAGGCATCCGCTAGGCTTCTGCTCTGCATCCACTTCATCCGCTAGGCTTCTGCTGTGCATCTGCTTCATCCGCTCAGCGTCTGCTCTGCATCCGCTGTATCCATTCCGCGTCCGCTTTGCTGCGCTCTCCCGGAAGCCTTGCGGATGTGCTATCCATTCCCATCCTCTTCCATCTGCTAGGCTTCCGTGGAGCATCTGCTTTCCATTTGCCCTGCGTCCTCTCCCCATCCGTTCCTTTCCGTGTTGTCTGCTCTGGTTATGCAAATTTTTGCCCCTTTTGAGAGCAGATAACAACGGATGGAACATTTTTCTTGTCCACTGTGTCCTTTTTACAAACATTTTGCATCCGTCGGCCAGTGTGACAGGGCCTTAATCTCATCACTTCTTATCACCCATCCCCTCCCACTTGTGATTGTAGGACTTTAACTTTGTCACTTATGATTTATATTGACTGTTTCCAAGTATGATTGATTGTTGATTGTTCCCTATGACTATCATTCAGTGTTGTGTGTTATGATTCTTGATTCTTAACAAATGTATTTTTTCTTTATGTATACTGAGAGTATTTACACCAAGACAAATTCCTTGTGTGTCCATCACACTTGGCCAATAAAGTATTCTATCTTTCTATCTATCTATCTATCTATCTATCTATCTATCTATCTATCTATCTCTCATAACAAGGAAGTGGCGTTGCATTATGTATAAAAGATCCCTATATCTCTACAGAAATATACAAAACCAAGGATCAAAACCTCCTAAAATCCATATGGGTCAATATAAAAGTAAAAAAAAAAAAAGGTATTTCAATAGGCATAAAGGCTTCCCAACCAAGCAGCAAAAATATATAAACTCTTTGCTAATCAATTAACAAATATATGTAGGAAATATACCATAGTAATACCATAGTATACCATCGTACTATAGTAATAATGGGAAACTTTAACAACCATGTTATCAACTGGAAGACAAACTCTGCAGCAAGTGGTAGATCAAATAGTTGCCTAACCAACTTAGCAACAACTTTGTCATCCAAAAAGTAGAGGAGGGAAATAGAGGAAAAGCTATACTGGGCATAATTCTTACTAAGAGAGAAGAAGTGATAAAGGAAGTTAAAGTTGCTGGAATCTTGGGTGAGAGTGACCACATCATAGTGACCACATCATATTGAAATTCAGTCTAAAGCAAACACAAGCAATAGAATATAATCCAACCACCATCTTAAATTTTAAAAGATCTGACTTTAATAAACTTGGAGAGAGCGTAAAACAAATCACATGAGTTAAAAATCCTGAAGTGTAAAAACAAGAATGGGAAATTCTTGAATAGTCATAAAAGCCCAGTCCAACAAAATACCACTGAAAAAGAAAAACAAGAAATCCAAGAAAAACAGCTTAGAAATCTCTCTGATAAACTGAAAGATAAAAAGAATAAGGAAAGAGGGACACATAACTAAGACAGAATATAGCTCAAATCTGCAAAGATAAAGTCAGGAAAGCAAAGGCTCAGAATTAACAAAGGCTTACAATAAAAGTCAAAGATAAAGGACTTCCAGCTGATGTCACTATCAGATGTGAGGTGCAGGTCTCCATGCTCCCATGCTGAGTTCTCCCTCTTGGAGGGCTTCAAAAGGAGCTGAAGCCAACCTGTAGGGCTGGTGAAGAAAAGAGGGGTGCCATGTAGTGCAGGGACAACAGCCACTCTCCTGCTGGAGTAAAGGCTTTCTCCCTGTCCCTTGATGAAAAGAGGCAGCCATCACGGCTGCTATGAAGCTGAGAGACATGCCATGAAGCTGAGAGACATGCCATGAAGCTGAGGCAACAAAGAAGTATACAGGCATGGTCTAGATGAACAGTGATTGGAGCTGTTTGAAAAGATTCTTTTTTATTTAGACTCTAATTTTAAAGGGAAAGAAGAAAAAGGAAAATCCAAGAAAAGAGACTCTTAGAACTAGTTTTCTAAGTGGGAAACAATCATAGAGAGAAAAATTCTAGACCCGAAAGAAAGGAACTAAGGGGAGAAAAACTAAAGACGATTTAAAACATAGAAAATTGGATTCTTAAATTGGGCAGGCATTTTTGGAATGGCATTGTAAAATGCTGGAACTATCTTAAATCTACTTGAATTTGACTTTGCTTCCATAAATTGAACTAAATTTGCATTAATCAAATCTAAAAGACTGGTGAATGGAATATATCAGACCCCCTACAAGTTTAGAAAAATCTTTCATGAGAGAAATTAATAAAATTCATCTGGACAACTGTGGTAACAATTACTGTTCTATAACTATTTACTTTATGATTACTGAAGACTCTATTGTGAGAATAAGAAAGACTCTTAAGTAAAGTGACTTGATTTGCAGAAACTGCCTGTACTACTTAAATGGAATTTATTAATAATCCCGAGATGTAAAAAACTAAACTTATTAAACCTACTGAGGAGTAACATTGGACTGAAATATATTGTTTTTGGACCTGTGTAAGAGCAGATTTATTAAATATTCCCCCTGATGCTCCATCAGGGGGAAATGAGTGAGATTTCAAGAAAAATGGCATTGATGTTCCAAAGCAATGTATATATGGGAAAATAGAAATATGCTACAACTGATAATGAATGAAGATCAAATAGCCCAGTAAAGAGAGGAGATAGCAGAAAGAATGGAAGAAAAGACAAAACAAGCAAACCAGCAAACAAAACAAGTAGATGAGCGTGAGAAGATAGTTAAGACAATGACTGATGAAATAAACCTAGAAAAAAGTACTTTAAGAGATTTAAACATGGAATCAGATAATCTGGAAGATATTTTTGAAAGGGAGGGATTTGGGTGGGTACTCTGGAGACCTAGTAGCTTAAGAGGATAGAGATGGGAGAAATTTCAGTCCAAATGGTGAAGCTACAGGTGTTGATTATATAAGTTTGATTAATATAAAAACTATTATGATTATCATTATTGATGTTTGTATCAAAATGAATTATACCCTGGGGCCACATTGTCCATGTATTGATATAAAATAAAGATAAAAATCTTATACAACTTTTTTAAAAAGTCAAAGATAATTTTAAAAAGTTTTTTTCAATATATAAATAACAAGGGGGAAAAACATAGGAAACAGTTGGTCCACTAAAGAGAGATGATGGCAAAGAAGTAACAGGCAATAGAAAGAAAGCAGAACTGCTTAACTTATTTTTTCTATTAAACTTCATACAAAAAGAAACTATAGCCCAACCTACCAAAAACATAACTATAAAAGACAAACTAGAAATACACATCGAAATAAGCAAGAAAATAGTAAGAGAACACCTGTCTGACTTTGATTAATATAAATCACCAGGACCCATAGCATTATAACCCAGAGTTCTGAAGGAACTGGCAGATGTTATCTCAGAAGCATAGTACCATAACTTTAAAAAATCTTGGAACACCAGGGACCTACCATAGGATTGAAAAAGAGCTGATATAATTGCAATCTTCAAAAAATTAAAAAACAAACAAACCCAGGAAACTGTGGGGTACCACAAGTTTCCATCTTAGGCCCAGTACTTAGATGAGGGAATAGAAGGGGACTCATCAAATTTGCAGATGACATGAAGGTGACAGGAATAGGCAACACCCAAGAAGACAAGTTCAGTATTCAAAAATATATTGATGGACTTGAACAATGGGTCCTATCCAACAACATGAAATGTAATGTGGAAAAAAGCAAGGTTTTACACTTAGGCAACAAAATCCAAAGGTACAGGTACATATTATGTGAAACCTGGTCAAAAACAGTAATTGTGAGGGGACCTTGTAGTCCTAGTGGACAATCACTTAAACATGATCTTGCAGTGTATGGCAACAGCCAAAAAAATGAATACAATCCTTGATTGTATAAACAGAGGCATAAATCAAAATTATGTGACATAAATACCTCTTTATAAATCCTTAGTAAGACCATACTTGGAATACTGCATTCAGTTTTGGTCCCCACATTACAAAAAAGATTTGAGAATTTGAAGAAAGTGCAAAGAAGAGCAACTAAGATGATTTAAGGGCCTTGAGATAAAAACATAAAAAAGACCAGTTGCAGGAATTGGGTATGACCAGTCTAGAGAAAAAAACTAGGCATGACATGATAGCAGTATTCCAGTATTTGAGGAGCCATCACAAATATTTTCCAAAGCCCCTGAAGGTGAGAAAAGACAAGAAACAATGGAAATTAATTGAGAGGGCAGAGCTGGCGTCGTGACGGTATGGCATGTGATCTTGAAGATCTGAGATCGCTGCCGATATCTTTGTTTCTGGACAGTCCAAACAGACCTAAACCTTCCCGAAGAGATGGTGAATGTAAAGAGCACATCCTGTCGATCCCAGGGACACCAAAAAGTCCCTGGTAGATTCAGGAGAAGCTCTTTTTGCAAGCGGCAAAGAGGCAGCCATTAAAGCTGCTGAAGTTGGGACAGCTCCAAAATGGAAGAGAATGGAAAGAGAAAGTGTGCCAGTTTGGTGAGAGCTTTTATTTTATTTTAAGATCTGAGAGAATTCCCTAAGGAAAAGAAAGAATTTGTAAAATCTAAGACAGAAGTGACTAAGCTACGATTTTAAACAGGAAGTCAAAATTAGTATTTCTTTTTTTTATGCTGGACTCTTAATATATGATTTTTTACTTTGAAACTGGACTGGGTTTTTTTTTAACCTTACTTTTTTTTTCTTTTTTGCCTTTATAATATTCTAGGCTAGAGATTTCCCTTTAGCTTTCTTTCTTTTTTTCTTAAGTCTTTCTTTCATTTTTAATTAATTTTTTATTACTTAAAACACATTTTTTTTGAAAAAGGAGGGGAAAGTGAAAGTAGAGGAAAATTTGTAACACTGCTATCTAGAGGCTTGGAAACATTGTTTTCCTTTTTTTTCTTTTTCGACCAGACAAAGCTGAGAAAGAACTGAGGCTTCTTTTCAAAGACTTTGGGCCTGTTTGATAAGATAGAGGGAAGAGCATGGGAGATTATTATTGCAGGTGCTCTTCTGGGTTTCTATCAGTGGCTGGAGTCTGGTGTTGAAATTTACAGAAGGAAGATTTTAAGACTCTAGAGAAGAGAGTTATAAAATTGTTTGGAACTTAATTAAAAGCCTTGGATATTTAAATAGGTGCAGTATGTTCCTTCTTTTTTTTTTTTTAGTTGGGCTATTCCCTACTTCAACAAACCCCCTCCTTATTAGTTTACTATTTTTGATAGTCACTTGGATCTTTGGCCTTTTGGAATTTGTTTTTGTTTTTTTCTTGTTTTTGAAGTCTATTTTTTATTTTTATATCTTATTTTAAAGGGAAAATCTTTTTTCATCTACCTGCCTTTTGGTATTATTATTAGTATTAATTTTTCTTTTTCTTTTTAAGGGAGTAGATTTTTTTTCTTTTTTCCTTTCCCTTCCCATCTTTTCATTTACTATCTATATTGGTTTTCTCTGTGGCTCTTTTTTTTTTCCTTTTTATACTTGAGACTTTTAAATTGGATTAAGGTGTTAAAGAACCTGAAGAACTTTATTTTTTATTTTTTGCCACCCACAATACTCAACAGTTTTTCCTTTTTCTTTTTATGGTTTTTTTCTTCTTTTTTTTTTTTTTTTTTTTTTTTGAGGGGTGGGTGTTTCTCACTATTTAACCAATTGATTGGATTAAGGTGTACAAGAACCTGATGAAACTTTTCTTTTATTCTGCTTTCCTCTTTTCTCCACTATTTATACTTGGAATTAAAACTAGTCATTACACGAGTGTATTAAGGTCTAGAAGAACCTGAAGATTTTGAATTGTTTGAAATGTGTAGGAAATTAACAGCGGCTGGTTCCTCAATTCCTACTTCTTCTTCTTCACCATCTGGAGGACAACACTCAATACAGATGATGTTACAACAAGAAAAGGAACAGGAAAAGGTGACGTTGCTGATGATAATGCAAGGAATTCAAAGTATACAAGCAAGAACAGAGAACATTGAAAAGAGAACAGAAAAAAACTGATGAAAAGGTGGAGAATATTCAACAAATGATGATGAAGTATGATGAGATATTCTAAAAACTTGAAGAATAGGATAAACAAAGAGATAAGAAGATTGGAGATATTGATGGCAGATTAACGATGGTTGAAAAGATAAAAGTGGGATGCTGGGATGGAAGATGGACAGATCAGAAATTTATCTTAGATTCCAAAACATAAAGGAAGAAAAGGGACAAAATTTGGCACAGATAATGAAAGAAATCTTGGCTGAGGCACTGGAAATAACTAAAGAGAAGATGATGGATGAAATAGATGAGGTTTTTTGAGTTTTCACAAGATAGGCAATGAGAAATAGCTTGCCAAGAGAAGTTCATATTAGATTTACAAAGAAAGCTATTAAAACGCAAATATTACAGGTGGCAAGAGAGAAAACACTGAAATATAAAGATAAGGAGATTGTGGTTCTGAAACAAGTATTCAGAAGAGTGAGAAAGATGAGAAGAGAATATTGATTCTTGACTAAAATACTACTAAAAAAGGAGGTAAATTATAGATGGTTGATATCAGAAGTTTTAATGTTTACATGGAAGGAACAACGACACGTAATTGACTCAATTGAGAAAGCAGAATTATTTTATATAGAATACTTTGGAGGGAAAAAGGAGGAGACAGAAAAAGAAATGTCATTAATTGAATTCCAAGAGGATTATCAAGCAGCAATTGAAAAAGAAGAAGGTGCAGTAGGCAGAAAGGTGGAAGCTAGAGAACAACAAGAACCAAGATCTACTAGGGCTGCAAAACCTACTTAGAAAGTATAATCATGGAAGAGAAAAAAATGATTACAATTAATATAAATGGACTTAACTCAGCTGTTAAAAGAAAATAACTGTCCATAAATTAGAGAAATTAAAATTTGATATAATCTGCCTATAAGAAGTACATATTAAAAAAACAATATGAACAACTATTGTTACAGCCAAAGCTAGGGAAAATATTTACTTCTTTGACACAATGTAAGAAAAGAGGAGTGGTCTTATACGTCGAAGATACTATTTCAGCGAAATTGATTCATATGGATGATGATGGAAAACTCTTAATGGTGGAAATAATGGACAATAATATGAAAAAACTCCTGATAGCAATCTATGCTCCGAATGAAAATCAAGAAGAATTTTATAGAAAATTACATATGATAATAATCGAACTGGACTATGCTAATATAGTTATGGCAGACTTCAGTGGAATAGTAGATAATAAATTGGACTATACAACACAGAAAACAACAAAGTAAAGCAGAAAGACTCTCCCTCAATCCTTTTTTAAAATGATAGATGAAATAAATTTAAAAGATGCATGGAGAGAAAGAAACGCTAAGACCAAACAATATACCTTCTATTCAAACAGACATTCATCATGGTCTAGAATAAATATGATATGGATGTCAAACAGAATTGATCGCTAATCTTCAAAAAATAAATATTGAAACAAGTACCGGGGCAGATCATAATCCAATGACAATTAAATGGAAAGGACAAAGAAGAAAATCTAGATGGATGTCAAATAACACTATATTAAAAGAAAAAGACTTTACACAGAGAATGGAGAAAAAACTGGCTTTTTTCTTCAAAAAAAATAAAAAAAGAAGACACATCAATGCAGAATGTATGGGGTACAATGAAGGCATATGCCAGAGGCTTGGTAATATGAAGGAAAAGAAATATTATGAAAAGACTAGCCTCTAAGACATTAGAGGATGAGTATAAAGGACTTGAAAAAGAGTTACAGAAAATGCCACAGAAAAAGGACATTAAGTTAAAAATGGATACAATTTAACATAAAATGGGATTAATGGAAAAAGAGGAATTAGCACAGAAAATCAGAGGTGCGAAGCAGAACTATTTTGAAAATGCAAATAAACCTGGTAGACGGTTAGCATATAAACTGAGAAAGGAGAGAGAATCAAGGCAAATATCGCAATTAATAGATGATCAAGGCCAAGCTTGCTATGGAAGTAAAGAGAAGAAAAAGATCATACGAGATTATTATGGGAAATTATACACACAAAAGATGAAAGAGTTAAACAGTACTTATAGAATGCTAACCTACCCCAGATACCTAAAGAGATTGAAATAATGTTAGGAAGTAATATAACGATGATGGAGTTAACTGAAGCACTTAAGAAGCAAAATAATGGAAAGGCACCAGGTCCAGATGGACTTCCAGCAGAATTTTATAAGACATTACAAGAATCGTTGAATCTCCCATTGTTAGAAGTTAAGAATGAAGTTATGTCAAAGAAGATGATACCCAAATCACGGTCAGAAGCTTATATTACACTTGTCCCAAAGGAGGATGCCGATCTACTACAAATCAAGAACTATAGACCTATTTCCCTATTAAACTCATATTATAAAATTTTTGCTTCAATATTGGCAGAAAGACTCCAAAAATATTTAAATAACTTTATTCACCCTGATCTAAATAGATTTCTGCCAAAGAGATAAATTAAAGATAATATGAGAATAATTTTGTATATTTTGGAATATTATGAGGCACATCCTGAAAAACAAATGGCTTTTATATTTTTAGATCCACAGAAGGCCTTTGACAATGTGACAGTGTGAATTGGCGATTTATGTTATTATAGTTGGAGCAGATGGGCTTTGGTAAAAAAAATTATCCATGCAATAGAAGCTATACATCATAAGCAAACAGCAAAGGAGAATTGACATATTCTATTGACATAAGAAAAGGAACAAAACAAGGTTGCCTACTGTCACCTTCCAACTTTGCAAGTGCTAAAAAGAAACATTAGAAAAGAAAAGGATATAAAAGGGATGAAAATTAAAAAGGAAGAATTTAAACTGCAAGCATCTGCAGATGATCTGGTTTTCATTTTAGAAGCTCTGTAAGAAACAGCATCAAAACTGATAGAAAAGATAGAGGTATATGGAAAGGTAGCTGGACTGAAAATAAATAAAGATAAAACAAAGATTTTGACAAAGAATATGTTATTAAGACAAAAGGAAGGATTGGCGGATGTTTTGAAAATTCAGGTCACAAATAAGATCAAGTATTTGGAGATACATTTGACAGCAAGATGTAGCACACTAAAAGAGAATAACTAGATTAAACTCAAGCAACAAATAGCAACATATTTAGTGAAATGGGAAAACTTATAATTAACATTAATAGAGAGAATATCAACAATCAAGATGAATATCTTACCCAGAATTTTATATTTGTTTCAAACAATTCCAGTTAGGCTAGGGAAAGATTACTTTGAAGATTTAAATAAAATTGTGTTGAAATATATATGGCAGGGTAAGAAAGCGAAAATAAAACTAAAACTCTTGCAAGAAGCTAGAATAAGAGGAGGATTTGACCTGCCTAATTGGGAGTTATAATATCAAGCTACAAATCTGATGTGGATTAAGGAATGGATAACATTAGGAAATACTAGATTGTTGACATTAGAAAGACATGATTTGTTGTTGGGGTGACATGCCTTCTTATGGTACAAGGGAACTAAAACACAGGGGTACTTTAGAAGATATTATATATGGGAGGCTTTATGGTTAAATTGGGAGAAGACTAAAAGGCAATGTTATTTGAAAATTCCAGTCTGGCTATCGACTACTGAAGCATTTCTATTTCTTATCCTATAACATATAATTTCTTATCATATAACATATAAAAAGGAACAAACAGTATTTGCTAAAAACTGGAAAAATGAGAAAATACCAACGCAGGAGGGAGTTATTAAGAAAATAATGGAATGTGCTGAAATGAGTAGATTGACATTTGAAATCAGAGAACAAGAAGATAAAAATTTTATAAGATTTGGGATTTATTTTATCAATGGTTAGATAATAAAAGAGGGTAATGAAATATGCAGAATCTTAGAATATAAAGAATATACAAAGATTGATTATCTTTATCATAATCATAATATAATTATGTGATAGATTTGGAATTATAATAAGAATCATAAAATAAATCAATTAAAATATGGATTATCTTGCATAACATGACAACATACATGCAAGATAGTATAGTCAAATTATTAACAATGATATTAATGTATTTAGGAATATTTGATAGATAATATGAGAACATATATACAAGTGATTGTAAATGATGACTATGAAGGGGATGCAAAAAACAATTTGTAAACCAGCTGACACACTGTATGTACATAAGTGGAAGATGGCTTGATGTTTTTATGTTGTGTTTGTGTAAAAAAATAATAAAAGTATAACAAATAGTTATATAATAAATAAATAAATAATAAAAAAAATAATAAAACAGACCGTGAGGAACATCGTGGAAGCTTGCTGCATCCTGGACAATCTCATGCGCACCCACTACCCAGTGTTGCAGAACAGGCTTGTGGCCCTCCAACAAGGCAATGGGGACATGGAGCCTGGTGAATGGAGGCAAGGGCGAAACCTGATAGACACTGTGGTTGTGCAAGGCCCCAACAGAGCTTCACGTGAAGGGAAGAAGCAGCGCAACCTCCTGAAACACTGGTGCAACTCCCCAGCTGGAGGAGTGGGGTGGCAAGACAGGATGATAGATGCTTAATGGATGCTTCCTTCAGCCTGTCTCATCACACTGATGAGATTGTGCCATGTATGTTGAGTGGCCCTACAATGAACAGGGCATTTAATAAAGAGTTGTGTTTATGTTCAAATGTGTGGATCAATGATTAAATTGTTATTGATAATAAAGGGCCAAAGGTGTGGCACCTGGGAGGGTGGACCATACAGTTCTACAATGCTTGCACTGAAGTTTTATCTATCCCACATCTATTACCCATACCACAGGTATCCCTGCCCATACCACTGCTATCCTTACCCATCCCACAAGCATGCAAAGGTTTAAACCATTTCTAAAAGTTTCCACCAAGACTTTATTGACTAAAAGAACTGAAGCAAGTGTGTGAAGCAAAGATCATCTTTATTAATAACAAACTGTAAAAGAAAATGACCCAAGTGTCCCAAGCAAAGATAAAGTCATCAGGTAGCAACCCAGTCTCTGGCACTCTTCTCAGTCACTCTGAGGCGTGCCCATAGTCTCAGGGGTGAAGGGTCCAGGTGCTGTGGAGGTGGCTGCTGCTGGAGTGCTGGTATGAGGTGCCATTGGGGTGCCTGGCCCCAAGAGGACAACAGGGGATGGTGTGTGGAGGAAGCTCTCAGAGAGCTGGCTCAGTCCTGTGATGTTGAGAGCCCCTTCCTCCAGGACATGGGGTGTCAGTCCCAACACTGATGACAGATATTCTGAGGCCGGGCTTGGCTGTGGGCTGGAGGAAGGAGGAGTGTAGTGGGGTTGTCTGGTCTGCAGGTGAGCGAGGTGAGGCATGGGTGGCATTTGTGGCGTGGGTGGCATTGGTGGCGTCAGAGGCATCGGTGGCACCGGTGGCATACAATGAACCTTTGCCTGGACTGGGAAGGGCTGCCTGTGCTGCTGGAACTCCTGGTAGCCATAGCCTTGGTAGGTGAGGGCCTGTGGAAAGCCTTGGAAGGGCAGTGACATCACCTGGGGTGAACGAGCAGACCTGGACTGGGTGGGAGCAGGTTCAGCTGGGTCTGGAGGTTTGTGAAGAAGACCGGTGATCCTGTTCTTGATCACCTGGTACTGTGATTCGGACATGTCCTGGAGGGTCTGGTTGACGTAGGTGAGGAAGGGCTTGCGGTTTGAGGATGTCGGTGTGTACCAGCTGAGAGAGGAGATCTACGCTGCTTCTGATGGTGTCCCTGATCTCCAGCAGGACAGTGTGGCTCTTCCCCTATGGTCTGGCTCTCTGCCTGCTTTCTGTGGAGGTGGAGCTGGGGGTGGATGTGGGTTGGTTTCTCATGGAAGTGCCCTCTCCTTGCTCCCATTGCGTCAGGGGGTCCTCCACGTGCTCCACCATGGGGAGTGCATCTGTTAGGGGGCTCTCCGTCGTGGGACGCTCCACAGATACTTGCCTGGACACAGGAGCTGACTCTTGGCCAGAAGAGGACTGGCTCTCTGCGGGCTGCATGAGAGAGAGGGTTGTCAGAGGGGCTGCTCCTCAGTGGCGGATCTCACCCTCCAAAAAGCCACACTAGGCCATCACATAGGTCTCTCGGACCGTCAGCTTGACTGTGGCCAGGCCAGATTTCTTGAGGTGCAGCTTCCCGTACCAGGTGTGCATGTGCTTCCACAAGCCGAGGAGGACCACCGAAGTGTAGCCCAGGCTCTCTGCCTTCTCTCCCCAAGCTGCCTGCTTCCTCTTGGTGTCTCGATAGAGCCTGTGTCCCTTCCACCATAGATACTCGTTCTCTCACAGCCATTCCAGTACCTCATCCTCATGTTCCTCTTCGATGGAGTATTGCCTCCTCTCCCATTCTCATTCTTGCGTATGCCTCTTCCTCCCTCTGGCAGGGCCATCTGGGCCCTCATCAGAGGGGCTTCGAGGTTGTAGGGGCTGGTCCACCTCACCACCACCAGCAGCAGCAGCAACAACAGTAGCAGAAAAAGCAGGACCAGCAGGACCAGCAGCACCAGCAGGACCAGCAGCACCAGCAGGAC
>BLBF01000006.1:55875239-55900406 GCA_015471245.1 Laticauda colubrina | reverse complement strand
CCGCTTCGCTGTGCTCCCCCGGAAGCCCTGCGGATGTGCCATCCACTTCCATCCACTTCCATCCGCTAGGCTTCCGCAGACCATCCACTTTCCATCCTGGCTTCATCCTCCCCCCGTCCGTTCCTTTCCGTTGTTGTCCGCTCTGCTTATGCAAATTCGGTGCACTTTTGAGAGCGGATAACAACGGATGGAACATTTTCTCATCCGCTGTGTCCTTTTTACATACATTTTGCATTGGTCGGCCTATGTGACAGGCCCTTAAAGAGAAACTTCCTAATAGTGAGGACAATTATCTAATGGAACAGATTGCTTTCAGAAGTTGTCGGTGTTTCATCACTAAGTTTTTAAGAAAAGTCTGGACAACCACTTATCTCAAATGGTATAAGGTCTCCTGTTTGAGCAGGGGGTTAGATTTGAAAACCTGCAATGTCCCTGTGATGACTGGGGTGTGGCACAAAGGCAACACAGTCAGATAATCAATAAGAGTCCCTTTATGAGCTCAAACTTTGCCCCCAATGTCCTGGTTATTTTCTGCCTGGAGAAAAACTCTCCCAGGAACAGCCTTTGACTGCAGAGAATCAAGTCCAAAACATGGTCAACAAAAATGGTAACTATAAATCCAATCAAGCCAAACTGAGATAATTAGTTTGGTAGGGCAGGAACAAGAATGCCAGATGTGCAGGCATGGCAAAACTCACATGTCAGGAACACAGATAAGCAAAGACAACACAGGATAAAGTCTCATTTGCTCCCAGCAGTTGCCATAGTCAACATTCAGTTCTTTTAAACTTTTATTCCCATGTGTGGCTAATGAAGGGAATTGGGGCTCTTTCCTCCCCTGTAAGCCACACAACCTATGATGTTCTCTTCTCCATTCTTCCTTGTGTGCCCTAGGATGAAGAGGTGGTGGTCTTGGGTCTTCCTCTGAACTTTCTCTCTCTTGTTGTATCTCTTCCCTACTCTGCCCACTCGGACTTTGCCCTTCCCCAGCCTCCTCCACAGCCAGTGGAGCCACATTCCCACTCTCTGTCAATCTTCCCCCTCAGATTCAGACTCTGACAGGTGCATGACAGTCCCTTCCAGCTCTATTTTGATTAGCTGAAATTACTAAATAACTTGGTGGCATCCTTATTTATTTACTTCAGAAAATCAGCTTTTATTATAACCTAAATGATGTATTTTGCATTAGTTGCAGATTTTGGATTCACTTCAGAGGCCAAGTTCCAGCAATTTTCTCAGATTTATTCAGTGCTTTATTTTGATTTAGTTCCTTATACAATCTGTCACAGAAAGAAGCTCAATTGAACTCATCAGTTGGCAAACCACTTGATATGTTTTAATGCTCATCTATGTTGTGTCTTTAGGTGGGTGCAAACCAGTATTGAAAACTAAATTAATAGACAATATTTGATTAATCATAAATGCCACATATTTGGGACTATTATACCAAATACTAAATAAAATTATTGACAGTAAGAGATGTATACTTTGATTTGATTGTTTTGTGAGAAGTTAAATAAAATCCTGTATCTTCTGTTGAAAATAGGCATTCATTTACACATTAAATTATGGAAAATATAAATTCCCAAATAACGCTGACAACTGCATCTCTATTTTGGTGATAGGAAAAAGAAGAAAAGGATACTAAGCTGCTGAAGTGATCTTGAATCTTTGTTTAAAAAAAATAAGTTTTAATCCATCACAGAACAAAAAAAAACACACAAAAATAAAATTCAAAGAATCATGTCTGTGACAAGGAAGATAGGACCATGATGTGAAAGTCATATAACAGTTCAGAAAGCTGCCTATAGAGCTAATGTACTTCCAAGACAACCACAAATATGTTAAAGTATTTGAAGTGTGTTTCTTAATTAAAAGAACAATTCTTCCTGGAAGATAAATTTCAAATTTTGTAACTGAGAAATGAACCAAAAGGCATGCTTCCAAGTGCTGAAAAGAAAGGATAAAATGATTTCAGGGGGAATTGCAGTGGAGATTAAAATGATTCAAGCTTCATTCTTTTCATCTCACAAATTCAAAGTGGTCAATACATATTTTTACAGCATACTAATGTCAAAACTACCATGGAGATAACAAAAAGCTGTTGACAATGCATTAATTAAATCTTTTTTAAAAAATAAAAGTCATTGTTTCACAATCATTTTTTTCATTCCCTTACATCCATGCTCTTTGACCAGTGCAGACAATGGTCAGGGTTACCTGTAAGTAAACACATTTTCCACCGAGTTTAATATTTTATCAGAATTATTACATCTCTAGTTAAATTTCTTCTAAAATTAAGCTTTTCCTTTGTTCTAATCAAGATCTTAAAATTATTTTATCAATATTTTGGAATTGCTATGCTTCAGAAAATAAATCTTATTTGCATCTTTCCTGTCATATAAGAACTTACAACATTAACAGCAATTTGTAAAGACCCTGTTCTACCTCAATTGGGCAATAAAGCTTGTAAAAAGAAAGCACAGAAAATTCTCATTTGAAAACAAAACTTGAGATACTTGTTTAGAAAAGAAAAGCAGAGTTATGAACAAGTCAACATTCTACAAAGATTGTTTAAAACATGGTATAAAAAGTGGCTATATGGGATTTTTAACTAATGAAATTAAGCAATACACTAGTTCCTAAGCAAGTATGTTATCTTTAATATGGGTCTCAGGTATATCAATTTGCAAAATTTCTGTCATAACAAGGAAGGATAAACCTGAAACACTTTCCAGAAGTTTTATTTTCAGTAGCCATAGGAGACATGCATAGATAGATGATAGGTAAAAGATAGATAGATAGGTAGATGGATAGATAGATAGGTAGACAGGTGGATAGATAGATAGATAGATAGATAGATAGATAGATAGATAGATAGATAGATAGATAGATAGATAGATAGACAGACAGATAGATTCTGTATTCTCTACTGTTGTTTCCATACTTATGTATATGTACTGTATGTATGTGCACTGCAAAGCAAGAAGCCTCTTTTTGCATTGGACCACGTGACCAAGCTTAAATGAACATCAATGGCATTTTGAGTTTCTAGCTATCAGGGTATAGTAGACCTTTTAAACACTCAATTGTAGCAAATTGCAAAGCCCATGGATAAAAGCTATTTTTCAGCCTATTCGTTCACCTGTCTATGCTTCTATATCTCTTGCCCAATGCTAGGAGAGTAAAAAAAGTGTTGAGCAGGGTGTGAATCATTCCTGAAGATTTTCCTCACGCTACAAAGGCAGCGGGTCCTGGTGATTTTGTCCAGTGGTGTCAGGGAACAGCCCATAATTTTTATGCTGTGCTTAACACCCTTTTGTAATGCCTTTCTGTCCATGGCTGTCAAGCTAGCATTCCATTACTATAACACAATAAGTAAGGATGCTTTCTGTCATAGACTGGTAAAAGGAAGTCATCAGTCATTGTTCCATTTGATTTTTCTGCAAGACCCTAAGAAAATTAAGTCTCTATTGAGCCTTCCCGTTCACCTGGATCATGTTATTTTTCAGGTGAAATCTTGGCTAAGGTGGACTCCCAGAAATTTGAAAGTGGGGACCCTCTCCACACACACCCTTGATGTAGAGTGGGGCATGTTCCTCTCTCTGCTTCTGGAAGTCTAATACCATATCCTTTGTCTTGCTGGTATTTAAATGCAAGTTGTTTTCTGAGCTCCATCTGGATAACTTCTGGAATTTTTCCCTGCATGCTAATTCATCTCCACCTGTAATAAGACCCAGTATGGCAGTATCATGTGCAAACTTTATTACCATTTAGATGGATCAGAAGATATGCAGTCATATGTGTACAACGAGTGCAGGTAGGGATTGAGCACATAGCCCTGAGGAGAGCCAGTGCTGAGCTTCAGGAAGTATGATGTGAATGACCCAGCTCTCACTTTTTGTGGTCAGTTTGGCAGAAAATCTTTAATTCAATCACAGGTGAGAGAAGGGAAATTCAAGTCAGTCAACTTTTCGATGCAGATGTCCGTCAAATGGTGTTAAAAGCCAAGCTGTAATCTATAAAAAGCAATGCCAATGTCTAAAATAAAATGATAAGGTGTTATATGAATCACTACAATTAAAGAATTGTATACTTTGCTTTTGGGACTCAATAGGAATATAAATTAATTCCAACTCTATCATTAAAAAGTTATAAACTTTCATTTCACCAACTGAAGTTTGTTATTCAACTGAAGAATTATACTTTTATGGTTTTTATTTTATGGTTCTTCTATCTGGAATTCATTAGATAGACATGATTAGAAATAAAAACAGAAAAACTCAGCTTTTGGGATAATTTAATGCTGCATCTCAGGCTATCAACAAGATAAAGCTGTTCTTTAAGAATGATCTAAATCTGTACAATGTATATACAAATGAAAAAAAAGCTGCAATTTTTGTTACCTAGGGACCTGATATGACTGTAACTCTAATATGTAAATAATGAATTAGCTAATACATATCTTAGCAATATTTCATTTGTGATAGAATTTGCTGGATCTTTTGTGATAGAATTTGCTATATGCATATTGGTTTTTCCCCCCCATCTCTCCCTCCCTTTTACAAGATAAATCAGTTACATTTTTGCTTTTATATCATAAGATTAGAATGATATTGAGTCTTTGATTTAGTAGACTCCATTCCACTGATCTTTTTGTAATGAGAATTACAAAATTATTCTGATAATTTCAAAATTATATATGGTACCTTTTTTTTAAAAAAAAAGGTAAACCTCAAATCCATTTTATTTCCTTCGAGGCTATGGTTTCCTGATATATAATGTCTTGATTCTTCCAAAATCTACAGTCTTGTTTGTTTTATTCTTTAGTAGGTCATGCTATGAACTTTACCAGTTGAAAAAATGATCAACTTGCCTGGCCAACTTCTCTGATCAATTTGTTATCCACAAAGTGTTGTTGCTCCTGCTATATATAATTGATTGTTAAGGGAAACAGAGCTTCAAACTGGCTAGATGCATTTATCTTGACAAGCCCCTTAGAAAAATGAGTCCTTCACAATTTGCCCCTTTATTGTTTCTTCATTGGCAACTGAAATTCAATGCTATCTGATGTGGTGCTTTGGGTCAATCAATTTCTATAGTAGTTATACTGCCATTTTTGCTTCTCAGCAATCTGCTGTTGTCATTAACACTGGTTTCTATTCATGAACTTTGGAAGAAATTTATTCAAGGAGTTAAAATAATTTAAACTTCACAGCAAGCAAATATTATTATTAATGGTGACAATTAAATCATGTGAAATTCAAAAGGGCACAAGACAAGGATGTCCTTTATCCCCTTTGCTATTTATATTGGTGCTGGAAGTTTTGAACAGACATATTAGAAATGATGAGAAAATAACAGATATAAGTATTTAAAAGGAAGTTTGTAAACTCAAAGCATTGCTGATAATTTAGTTTTATTTCTACATGACCCAAAACTGGTATAGAATACTTGATGAAGTTAAATGACTTTGGCGCTTCAGCTGGCTACAAAATAAACAAACAGAAAACAACAATGCTTGTTAACAATATGGCATTTCAAGATTATGAAACACTGACAACCAAATTGGGTTTCAAAGAAGAAAAATGATTAAGTATCTTGTGGCTACATTGACAAATACAAACTCTAAATTGTTTCAAAACAATTTTGTATCTGGGTGGAATTATATTTAAAAAGATGGAATAATTTGCAATTATACTTACTGTGTAGAATCTCTGTAATTAAGATGAATGTTTTACCACAGATGTTATTTTTATTTCAGATTTTACCAATATTGACAACTAACACTTCACTTAAACAATGGCAAAATGACATTTCTAAATGTATATGGCAAAGAAAAAAAACCAAGAATTGGATACAAATTATCCCAAGATGCTAAATAAGGACAAGGCTTGTGTTTATGACATTTGAAATTGTATTTTTGTGCCTGCTGTTTGGTCTGGATGAAAGACCAAAAACCAAAACAAGAGATTTCTTGAAATAGAGGACCATGAACTAAGATTTGGATGGCTATTTAAGTTAAAATGAATGTTGGTTTTTAAGAATCACTTTGTTAGATGTGCCATCCTAAGAGTATAAAATAAAGTTCTAGGCACAAGTATATCTTGAAATGTCTCCTCAGGAAGAATTTTTCAGAAAAAAATGATGGCAAGATAAAATGGTGGACTTATGGTCAAATAATACACTTTAATAAAAGTGAACCTACCCTCAAGCCCAAGAATTAGAGTCAGAAAGATTGGTTTACATATTTACAATTGAAAAGGAGGTTAAATGAGAGGAAAATAGATACATGTTTGATTATGGAAAAAATGAATTTGAAACTGTAATGTATGGCAATTAAAAATACCACATAATGGTATGGCCAAGGTTTATAAATTATTATTAAAATTTAATTGGAATAGATAATATGTGAAATGTTGCATAATTCAATGGGCAAAGAATTTTGGGTATAATACAACGTTTGATTAATGGAAAAACATGGATAAAGGGTTTAAAATTTACATTAAATTATAATTTAAAATATTTTTTACAAATTATCTACCATTTGTAATTAATACCCAATAAATTGTCAAAGATGTACTATTTTTAGACTGACCCATATATTCTTAATCTAGGTAAGCCATGGTGGCACAGTGGTTAGAACACAGTATTGCAGGCTAACTCTCTCCAGAGCCAAGAGTTTGATCCTGACCAACTCAGGGTTGACTCAACCTTCCATCTTTCTAAGGTTGGTAAAATGAACACCCAGATTGTTGGGGGCAATAGACTGAGTTTACAAACCATTCAGAGCGTGCTGTAAAATATTAAAAATGAAAATTAAAAATGAATACCAACCCATCAATCTAACTTTTCATCAGCATATTTTCACTATATACTAGAATAAGATCAAACACATTATGTGATACTTGTTATCATATGCATAAAAAGCTGTGTTAGATCATTATCATTATTCCAACATGACACTAACTTGACATGGTTGTGGAGTTGTATGTTCTGAGGAAGATGCCAGAGATGTGCCAGAGCTATGCCAGAGATTAAACCACACTGGGTAAGGAAGGACCAGATGAAGAGTGCATCTCCCATAAATAATGGGACCAGAAGGACCAGATGAAGGACCAGATGAAGAGTGCATCTCCCATAAATATATTGTGAGATATAGAAATCTATACCAGATTGGTTGTTTCCCAAGTCAGCAATGACTGTATTAGGTATTATTATAGTTCCTGGACATATGGTGACAAGTAGTTACTATCGGCTGAGCAACCAGGACCACCAGATTCAGAAATATTGGGGAAAAAGTCATTGCAAATATACAAAGACTGAAAGCAAATAAATAATGATCGGTTGTTACAAATCAAGCCGAACAGGATATCTCAAAAGAATATATCACTTCTGGAAAGAACAACATTCAGAATGTGAAGCAATACAATAAAGGCTCAGGTCAATGTCAATTTATAATATGAAGTATTCAGAGAAGGAGAATTGGAGAAACTGCAAAGGTCTATCCAGGGTCAGTGTCACTACTGAACCATTTTTATTTCCAAGCCAGGCACTTTTCCAAAAAAATTTCTTCAAAAAGAATGAATTCTTCTAACTAGAAAACAAGAATAATTGAAATAAAAAAAAAATAAGTTCCTTGTATTGAAGCTTGTTACAAAGAAATAGCTAACACAAGTATTAGAACTTGCATATTTTATTAACGAAAGCAATAAATAGCAGAAGACAACTTCTATAAGAAATGGAAGGGACATTAATATTTTTAAATGATTTTTTTTAAAGTATTCATTTAAATGTATTGATAAATAATATTCGTTTAACACAGTACTTAAGAACAGTATCACAGTACCATTTTCACACTGCTTTTAGTCAGTGTGATAAAATAAAGTATCTTCTTCTGCAACTAAGAATAGTGTGTTATGGTGGGGAGTCTGTGAACTGAACTTTGCAGATTTTTGTTGTAAAATCCTGGATATTTGAACGATGATTGTGCTTTAGCTAATGTACCATGAAAATCATGAAAATCCTTTCCTCCTTATTGTTAGTATTGTGAGGATTTTTTGTACTATGGTTACCCGGTTCTTGTAGCAAAGCTATCAGTGCTGGTTTATGATTTTTGCTTATCAGTTGGCTTGACACTGACCTTCATGTTCCTTAGGGATGACATCATATTACTAGCCCAAGGTCACACATCTTACCTCCATGTCTGAAAGAGAGCTCAGTCTGAGTCTGGGGCATTCTCAACTATTCTTCCATACTGGCTCTCATTAATCCTCTCTATTTGAATACCTTTGATAGGTCAATATTCTGTTTCAGTGCATTTGCTAACAGTTACTCTTTTAAACTATATGCTTTCACGAACATTTATTCTCTGTATTCATCAACATCCAAATTACAGGAAAATTTAAATGAAAATTGAGGGTATACAAAAGTGTATTTTTATAACATGTTGTAAAAAACCATATGAAGCATCTACATGTTATAGTCTACATGTTATTTCTAAAGCATTTGTATACATTAATACATTCTTATAATTTGATCAACAAAAAGAAAAGGGTAATGCTTTTATATGGCACTTTCTTTGAATTCACACAGCTATAATGAATTATACTTTATACAAATTATATAATTTTGCAAAACAATCATCTGTTTTAACATATGTTTTAATAAAATGATCTTCTCCTTACTTTTGTGTGCAGAGTATTTTTTTTTCTTTTGTGCTACATGTGAGTTCACCAATATTGGAAGGCACCGAAGACAACATTGTATTCAGTGACTAGGTACTTTGAGCATTTAACATTCCAGAATGTTAATTCAACTCACTGTTTTGCTGCATTCCATTTTTATTCGGCAATCTTGTTTTGCCCTTTTGCAACGTAAAATCTGAATTTTATAGGAAAAAAATATCTGTGTTATTCACTTTTTGTCGCATGGATATGTTTACTTACAGACACTAAAAATATGATATTCCCAAGGCAATAAACAATTGCCAGCGTTTCTTGAATCAAAGACATACTTTTTAAGAAGATGTCTTAAATATTATACCTTAACGTCTTATAGCCAGATGGAAAACATGCAGCTTTATGAACTTTCTGTGTTAAACCATAAAGAGACCAGTTTGATTGACACTCAACTCTCATGGGGAGCAACAATATTTCTTTTATTTTTATGATGTAGTGGCCAATATTTGCTCCAGGGCAAAACAACAGGTGCAGCCCTAGCCTACTAATATTTTTCCTTCTCGTTATTTTTTCTGGATATGCATTTGGCAAGTAACTGAGGTTGCAGTAGTATCTCTTGTGCCAATTTGTTGCAATAAAATGATACAATGTTCTACTCCAACTGTTTTTTTTTTTCATAACAGTTCTGACGATTAGCCAATCTTTTAAAGACTGCTTTATTTAGCATATTTATTCTTCAGATTATCCTTGACCCTGATTTTTTTTTTTACTTCTAAGTAAACATATATTTAGAAACAATGTAAAAGGCTGTTTATGGAAGTCAATCTCTAGTAGCTGCACTGTAATTTCTCTCATCAAGCAAAAAGCACATATGTGTAGGAAGATTCAAAAGAACATAAAAATACTATGCCAATTTTGGAAAACATTTGTTTTTGTTGATTCATTCTTTTATAAATGCTTGGATGGTAGGAAATTGGAAGCAGTCCTTCTGTTCCAAACATTATGTGCCCCCAACAGCATAATTTCAATATTGTATTGACACAACAATAGCAAGTTTACATCCTTAATAATGCTTATAAAATGCACCATATACTTCGCTTGAACAATTTTGAAAATCCATGCAATAAGAAGGCTAGAAGCCCATTATTTCAATTGACCTGAAAGCTATGATACTGTGAAATTAGTACAGGATGAAGAGAAGGAAAATCTCTTCAAAATGAATTAAAAATACATTTATGTTATTATAGAATGTGTTGTTTAGCATCCTATAACTCTAGAATAGTGTCACTGTACTGATCTTAAAAGCATAAGAAATATAGAAAATTGATAACAGAAAAAAACCTAGTGGTCCGTTAAGTCTGCCCTTTGAATCTTTTGTTTTGTTTTCTTTTTAATTTATTTATTTACTGATTTGTCACACAATCAGCCAGATGTTCAGACTAGATTTGTCATTTTTGTCTACCTATTGAGTCCTTCCCAAGCACTTCGGATAGTCAGGTGTGGATATTTGATGGTGTTACAAATATCATCGCAGGATGTGAACTGTTCCAAGTAAAGATGCCTTTTGCAATTGACTGCTTATGAATTTGTCAAATGTTTATTGTATTATCATTATTTTCTTTTTAAAAAAAAAATTATTGGATGATAGTCATGTGTTTATCCCAATCATGTTTAAACTCAGAGACTGATGAATGACCTGCTACCCCTGCTGGAAGTTGGTCACAAGCTTCCACTATTCTTTCTATGAAATAATCTTATTACAATTAGATTTGTATCTGTTGTAGAAATGCCCATAGAAATGCAAAGAAATCAATATTAGATACTGAATGTCCTCTCTGGGTACTACTGTTGTAGCATCTAGTTTCCATGACTTTAGGCATAGATTCATAAGTTATACATCATGTGTGAAATCACAAAAGCTGGAAAGATTGTCAAATAAAGTATCTAGGAGTTTGATTGATCCTTTCTCAGTCCAAAACTGTATATTTTACTGTTTTTGCATTACTGGTACAATTCTGTTGGTATGGCAGCAGTATTTCTAAACCTCACATTTGAAATTTAAATTATATATTTACCAAGTTTAAATTTTATGTTAATATTTTAACCTATTGACCCTTGGATTAGGGGTAGCCTTTGATATCAACCAAGTTAAGTTACAGCTTGCCAAATTAGACAGGATCAAGAATGTTCTAAGGAACAAATCAAGCATAGCCATTCAGAAATATTGAGGAAGAATAACTAAAACAGAAAAATAATGACTAAATATAATGTCCTTTTCTTAGATAGATTTCAATACTGTTTGTAGATAGTCAATGAACCTTCTAATCGCTATTATTAATAAACACTAATAAACAAGTGACTCTTATTAATAAACACTCATAAACAAGTGACTCTGGCCAAAGTACAATAGATAATGTTGCTTTGTCTCATGAAGAAATAGCTAAGTAATTTGCATCATCCATTCATGATATTAAGATGTTGTAGTTATACTGGAGAAACTTTGATTCAAGACTACCTCATCCATGAAGACCCAGTAGATTATATTGGCCATCCGAACCAAATGTATAGTGTTATCGTTGCATAAGGAATAGAAGTAACACAATTTCTGACATTTTGAGTTCCAGAAGAGACAAAAGGAGAGGGGACAAAAATTAAGGAAATGAATATTCTTTTTTTCTCCAGCTTGAATGAAAAGGACCACTAAAGATTTCATCATTTCACTGAGATGTTTAATATTTCCCTCACTCTCAATCCTCCATCAGACAGCCCCTAGATCACAATAAAAGCCTTTTGACAAAACAAAAATACTTAATCCAACACAGGATTGTCCAGGAGTCAATTCACAAGAGGTTGACAGGATGAAGTGGCCATGCAAAGTCTTCAGTATTCAGTAGGAAAAAACCAAACATCCTTTACAATGCACTGTTGGAGTCACTGGCAAGTTACCACATGGTGTATATTCACCTCTATCTCCACCACCTACAAGAAACCAGGCTTCCAACCTCAGGAACAAATAAAAAATCCAAACAGCAGCCTACCATTCTCCACACCAACAGGTCCAGCTGCCATTCTTGGAGATCAGGGGAATTCAATGCCCCCTCTCTTGCCATCTTGTGATCAGAGCTATCTTAATCACATTGCAGTTTCATTCCTCTTGGGATTCAGAATAAATTCTTGGCTAGTATAAAATAATTCATATTTAGCCAGGTGAGAATGAAGACATTGGTGTTTCAGCTACAGGAGTTCTTGGATGAACTAGATTATCTTGACAATTTTCAGTCAAGATTGAGAATTGGATTTTGTATAGTCATGATTAATTATCCAATATCAAGGAAGAGATGGGATAGAGTGATCATGTGATATTCTTGGATCTGTGTGCAGTTTTTGAGACCACTGAGCACAATGGCAGCTTATTAGAGTTTATGATAAAGCTGGAGATTAAAGGTGCCTCTTTATGATGATGATGAAAGTAATGCAGTCTAGATCTATCCTTTTTGGTATTATGAAAAACCTTCAAGTCTTGGTTATGTTGTTAGGCCTCAGGTTCCTACACTTGTTTAAATATATTCATGTTGAGGTGGCCATTTTATATCCTCCCCTTTCTCTGGTTTATATCTTTGCTTTTATTATATTTATGAAGAAGGTTTTTATACTGTACATGTTTTGTTTTTATTTTTTGTTTCTATTTATTAATTCTCCATCTTATTCACTGTCCACTTTTGGTGAAATGAGGGGCTATATAAATGTGATTAATAAAGTACTAAATTCTGGCACTTATTTTGGTTATGCTGCCTTACTTTTTAATTAGAAGGATCTTCCCAAGTACTTTTCCATCATAAATTTTTAGGTTTCAAATATCCAAGGACAGGTTCAATATTAGAAAGGAAAAGAAGTCACAGAGGCTACACAGTAGTGGAGAATGGAAGCAGGCAAACAAAAGTAAAGAGTCTCTCTTTGATGGAGGTGGGTGGATTTGAAATGTGAAAAAACCCAAAACATTAGTATTTCTTCCAATGTACATCCATAATGTTAGCTCAAAAATCACATTCTAAAGAAATTCAATGAAATGCTAAACCTTGTAGAGTGACAGGGAAAAAAAAACAAAAATTTCTTTGTTCTGAAAACTAAAGAGCATATGCAGGCACATTGATAACAAAGAAGATCAGAACTTAAAGGACTAAAAAAGGAAACAAAAATAATCAGCTTTGTTCAGCTTTATTTTAACATTGTTTTTGAGAGCTACAAACATGTTCCCTTCTTTTATCTCATTCTAAACAACTCATTCCAATTCAAGGTTAAAAATTTATAATAAGTGCAAAGTTTATTGCTTTTCTGCCTTGCTGCCAACATTAAAAACTACTTCACTGGCATGACTATTCCGTGTTACCAGATTGTACTGTAAAAAGCTCTGTAAACAGAACTCGGTAAAATAAATATAGTAGCTCAGTTTACTGCTTCTCTTTTTTAAAGGAAATAAAAAAATCATACCTTACCAACATTCTCTGAAAGCTTGTATAATAACCTGATGATATGAACACAATAACACACACACAAAATAAACATTTCTGAGTGTCGAGCTGCTAAAGCTTCAATGTATGCAAACCTTGGTTCACAGCTAAACTTAAGCAGCTACGTTGTTCCAAAGAGGAAGCCGACAAAAATGGTGACAAAATGCTATACTATCAGACCAGAAATGTATTAACAAGAAAGATCAAAGCAGCAAAAACAAATTACTCTGAAAAGTAAAAGAATCAGTTCTCAACAAATGAACCAGAAAACATGTGGAAAATTCTTAAAAGCATCACTGGCTACATCAAATCTCCTTCTCAGGCAGAAGGAAATCAACAACTAGCAGATGACCTGAATGTGTTTTGCTGCAGGTTTGAAAGGAAACTACAGCCACCTATCTCCACAACCCCCATCTCAAACATACCAACAACAACTAAACCTCCTTCAACTGCCCCCCACCCATTGGGTTCACAACCTCTGGTGATCACAGAAAAAGAAGTACAAGATCTATTCCACAGACAGAAGCTAGGAAAAACACCAGGGCCAGGCAAGATAATGCCTTCTTGCTTAAAAGTCTGTGCTGACCAATTGGCCCCACCTTTACCTGAATCTTCAACAAATCACTAGAGATGTGCTATGTTCCTTCCTGCTTCAAACACTGTACTATCATCCCATTGCCAAAGAAGCCCTCAATCAGGGAACTGAATGACTATGGACCAGTTGCTCTAACATCTGAAGTTAAGAAAACCTTTGAAAGGCTAGTCCTGTCCCACCTGAAAATGATCACAGATCTGCTGTTACATCCCATGCAATTTGCATACCAAACAAATAGTTCAACAAATGATGCTGTTAATATGGGTCTGCACTACATCCTATACCTTGAATCTCCAAATACCTATGCAAGGGTCCTCTTTGTAGACTTCAGTTCAACATTTAATACCATCATTCCAGACATTCTTCTAACTAAACTAAACCAGCTAGCAGTACCTGAACACACTTGTAAGTAGATCATAAGCTTCCTAACAGACATGAAGCAGTAGGTGAAGCTAGGCAGAATCACATCTGATACCTGAACAAATAGCACAGCTCACCCCCCAAGGCTGTGTGCTTCTCCCTGTATACCAATGACTGCATCTCAAATGATCCATCTGTTAAAATACTGAAGGTTGCAGATGATAAAGCAGTGATTGGTCTCATTCAGGACAACGATGAATCTGCATGCAGATGGGAGGTTGTATAACTTGTCTCATGGTGTAACCAGAACAATCTGGAACTGAACATACTCAAAGCTGTAGAAATGGTGGTAGATTTTAGGAGAAACCCTCCCATATTACTATCTCTTATAATACTAGACAACACAATATCCACAGTAGAGACCTTCAAATTTCTAGGTTCTATCATATCACAAGACCTAAAATGGACACCTAACATCAAAAACATCTTCAAAAAAGCACAACAAGGAATGTTCTTTCCGAGCTAACTCAGAAAGGTCAAAATGCCCAAGGAGCTACTGATACAGTTCTACAGAGGAATTATTGAGTCTGTCATCTGCACCTTTGTTACTATCTGGTTTGGTTCTGCAACCCAGCAAGACAGGCACAGACTTCAGAGAGTAATTAGGACTGAAGAAAAAATAATCACTACCAACTTGCCTTCAATCGAGGACCTGTATACTGCACAAGTCAAAAAGAGAGCTCTGAAAATATTTCCAGACCTCCTCACATCCCAGACATGAACTGTTTCAACTCCTTCCCTCAGAACGATGCTAGAGAGCACTGCACACCAGAACAACTAGACACAAGAAGTTTTTTCCCAAACACCATCACTTTGCTAAACAAATAATTCCCTCAACGCTGTCCAACTGTTTACAAAGTCTGCACTACTATTACTATTAATCTTCTCATCACTTCTTATCATCCATCCCTTCCCACTTGTGACTGTATGATTGTAACTTGTCGCTTGTAACCTTACAATTTATATTGACTGTTTCCTGGTACGATTTGATTGCTTATTGTACCTTATGACTATAATTAAGTGTTGTACCTTATGATTCTTGACTCTTGACTCTTTTCTTTTATGTACACTGACATCATTTTCACCAAGATAAATTCCTTGTGTGTCCAATAATACTTAGTCAATAAAAATTCTATTCTATTCTATTTAAATCTATTGCAAGCCATATTCTTATTTAAAGAAAAGATTTGATTTTGTTAAAAATCATACTTGTAAAAAATTAAAAGGTTTAAAATAAAGGGTAAAAGAAAGCAATATTAATTTACAGTGCAATATGTTTGTGAGATATATATCACACACACACACACACACACACACATATACACTGCAATATATGTGTGTGGGGAGGGTCATGTGTGCTTATGTATTTATGTATTATTTACTTGTTCATTTATGTACTGGATGGTCTTTCCTCTGATAAATTGAATGTCCTAAACTATGATGTTTAGCTTAATTCATTTTTCTATGAAGGCATTATTATATGAATTACCCTGAAATTGACCTATAAATTTTATAAAGAAACAAATAAAAAAATTTTAAGTTTTGATTTGGTACAATAGATTTGTTTCCAAATCATACTTCTTTTTTGTTATAGGTCTCTGTATATAATGGATGATACATTTCAAAATCAATGTGATAGATGAGAGGGTAAGTATTAAACCTCAAGAGAAACATGTGATATCAAGGAATTCATTTCATTTCTCCAAATGTAGTTTAGTATGTCTAGCGATCAAAAATGTAAGGGAACACAAATTCAAGTTGAGAAGAAACAAAATATTTTAACTAGAATATCCCTATCTGTAGAATTATATGTATAATGTAGCAATTAAAAATTGAATTTGTACTAAGAAGGTTGAAAATTCATTCAAAAATCGAATTCATTAGGCAACTCTCTCTTTATCCTCAACTTTAATTATTATTCGGGAATAAAATTAAGGGAACGTCCTGAATATACCACCAGAGCTCCTAAATGAAATGGAGATTATAAAATCCATCCATTCATCCATCCATCCATAATACAATTATACAGTATATGTGAGAAAAGAAACTTTAACAACTGTTTCTCTTTTACTATCTGATTTCCTCTCAATATCAAGTCCCACTTATCAGATATGATTTTTTTCTCTGCTTCTTTCTAAAAGTCTGTTGCAGAAGAACTTTTACCTTGACGGGCAGTTCATCTGGTCCAGCTGCTTGATAATATTATACACACAGAATAAGGTCTGAGAATAACACATATACAATTAGAATCATTGTGACATTTTATTTTGTAAGTTAGAAATAAAATAAAAATTGGATAAATATCCTATCTGTTTTGAAATGATTTTTTTCTGAATAATGTAAAAGGCAGAATTCATCAATTTTATGCACTTATTACGTTCAAAGATGCAAAACATCGTTGATGTATTGAGTTTATATCTCCTTCTTGTCTCATTCCCTACAATGTAATAAAGGTCATAATATGTAAACAAAAAATGGAGCCCTGAAGCTTATCTGTAATCCAGTATAAAAAAAATAAATTCTATTGAATTTAAAAAAAAAAGTATCCCGTTAAATGTTATGGTTGCTGATGTTATCAAGCAGCCTTTCCAAAAATGCCCCGGAAAATAAATCCTCAATAATCAACCTTTTCATTCAATCTGCTGACATTCTTATATTGAAAGCCACCTTTATAATTTGTTGCTGTTTTTTTAGCACCACCTAGTGAATATACCACCATTTATTCAAGGACTTCAAAGTTACTGTAAATTATTCAGCAATGTCATCTTATTTTTGCTATTCATGAACAAGATGGGAGACATTTTGATTTGCTATCATTTCTGAAGTATAAATAATTATTGAAACAGAAATTAAAGTTATTTTTCTCCTAAGAAACAAGATAGAGAATGAATTAAAATCAGAAAAAATATTTGAGATGAAACTTACTTAAACCCTGACTGTTTTAATTAAAAAAAAAAAAACTATCTTAAATTGCTCCCCTCCATTGTACTTTTCTAGGTGAGCTTTTTCAGTGATCTGTGATGTGTTGTGCCAGCTACTGTATGGATGCTTGAAAAATTCAAAAACATAATATTAACTGATTGGTTTAAGAGACTGAAATCTGTCAGAAAAAGTGCCAACTGTTTTACACTTGAAAGTAACTCATACTTGTTATGCCTTCCCTTGGACATGTCTTGCCTTCTCTTTTTTTTCATAATTGTTTCCCATAGTGGTTTCTGAATTATTATGAAATTTAAATGCATTGTGATGTAAATTTAATACTTTCATCTAGACCTACTGTTTTTTAAAAATATATATTTTCCCCACACTCAAATAAAGCAGGAAAATTAGAAGAGTTTATTATACTGTTTTAACATCCTTCTACAGTTGCACAGGAAGATCAATTTTCATAGGAAAGAGGATCTTAAAATCAGAATTATATTTCCCCTCTTTTGCACTTTTTTCCAGTGCATGTTAGGTCACCATAATTTGCTGCATAGTAAAGAATGTACATAATACAGTTAAATATTAATAGATTCATTTATTTTAGTTCTAAGGGAACACGTCCACAAAAAGCTAATGGGAACAGAAAAAGACCAAATTTTTTGTCAGAAATTATTTCTGAAAATTGATTTTTTTTTTATCCTCCTTCAAAGAATGGAGAAAGAGTTGGGAGAAATAGTTAACCCTGATTTATTGCTACTCAATGCTAGAAGTACCATAAATTTAAGAAAAATGAATAGTGTTGGAGTTCTTGATTTTAAAAGCTAAATGTAACAAAATGTCTGAATGTAATGAAACAACTGTAATTTTTTTAATTACTAAAGTCAGAATATGATGTAATATTCTGTAGAAGGACAGAAAAGCTAATGGAATCAATTTCTCAGAGAGGTGGTGGTATTCCCTTGTTAAGTTATATTCAAGTAGAATCTAGAGAGTAATCACACCACATTTTAATTTCAGGTGTGTATTGCATAGACTAAAAGTCTGTGAATTAATCTCCTATATGCTGAACAACAAGGACAAAGTGGAACATGATCATGGATAAAGCAGTTAACTCTGTTGTATCTAAAAGTAACCTGACTTGAACAGAAGAAATAATTATGTCAACAGCACCTTAAAAATAAATGAGTAAAATTTGTTTTACTTCAAACTTTTTAAACAATTTTTGATGTTTTTTTTTTTTTAAGAAGAAGAGTGTCAGGGCCCTGGTGGAGACTGACTCTGAGGGAGAGGAGGAACAGCCAACAGGGAGGGGAAGTGTGGCTCCGGAGGTTGTGGAGGAGGCGGGGGAAGGGCAGAGGCCGACTGGGCAGTCAGAAGAGGACCCAGGCCCAAAACCTCTCCATCCTCGGGCACGCAGGGAGGAGAGGATAAGGGATAGAAGTGGTCTACTGGGGAGGAGAGGGCCTTGATCCTCATAAAGCGCTTCAGCTGTGACAACTGAATAAGAGGACAGACATGCATATGGGTGAGTGCAGGAAACAAAGCATGGAAATATCTCTAGTTTATTATTCCTCTCTGAATTTGGCATTCTTCCCAATGTGTGTTTTGATATCTGTGAACATCATCAAGCCCTTATCTTGCCTGGTTTGAGTTGGTTTTTTTTTACTGTTTATAATTTAAACATTTCCTGCTTCTTGTAACTGCTTGTTTGGAGTTTTTTGTCTCCAGTCAAGGATATTTTGACCTTGGAAACAAAGTGAAGGAATAAAAAGGACTTCAGCTGTTTTTTGTGACTGTGCTTATTTTCTATCCCACCCTGGGTCATCACACCCTGGGTCATCACACCTTGGTCATCACATTTTTACCACCCTGGTATTGGTAAAAAGGAATCCTGAGAATCAATAATAAATGACATTTCAAAGAAAGAAACATATTGAACAGGAGCTATTTGTTTACTTTTTAAAATCTCTAACATAGTAGATAAAGCCAATGTCACACAGCACCAACGGATGGAAAGAGGGTGTAAAATGGAGAGAAACACTTGCCATCCGTTGGTTAACACAATGCATCCGTTCTATACTCACTGCGTCCGTTTTTCATACTCTCTATCTGTCCAGCATCCGTCTACTGTGATTTCATCCGCTCAAAAAGTTTTGAGCTGCACAAAACTTTTTGAGCGGATAAAGTATCCAAGGCATCCATTATACATCTGCTACACATAGGGTTAACATCCGTTAGACGTCCGTCGTCATCCATTACGCATCTGCTATATCCGCTAGGCATCCGCTGCGCATCTGCGCAACTCGCATCTGCTCCAGCGGAAAATGGACACAAGGAGGAAGCTAAATGGACACGGAACGGACACGCAGCATTAGTAGCACAGACAAAGAAAGGATGAAAGTGGATGCAACTTGCATACAAAGCATTAAAACGGAAAAAACGTTCGTATAGAGGACGTATCTCGGATATTTAGGATGTCTGCAGGATGTCTAGAGGATGCAAAAGGACACCTAGCGGAAAACCTATATTTCCTATAAAAAGGGAGAGAAATCACCTGGATCTCACTTTCAGTCCAGCAGCTTTGCTGTGCAGACCTCTACAGCCTTCATCTTGCTCTTGCTCTTCCTCAGCATCCAGTCATCTCCACCATGGATCGTCGCACACTCCTTTTGGTCACCGCCATCATTCTACAATAGTGCGGGGACCTCTACAGACACTTTCACCTGTTCTAGGGGAAGAAAAGGAGGCGGCCAAGAAGCGTCTGGGTCCGAAGATGGATCGCAAGAAGAGCGGAGTACGGACTGTATAACATGCTGATGGTGGAGCTGAGGAACGAAGACACTCGTGCATTCCAGAACTTCATGAGGATGACGCCAACCATGTTTGAAAAAGTTGTGGAGCAGCTGACACCCAGGTTGACCAAGCAGAGCACCAAATTCCGGCCCAGCCTGGAACCTGGGCTCAAGGTGGCACTCACTCTGCACCACCTGGCCTCAGGGACCACCAGAGGAGCATGCAGTATGGGTGGAGGGTACCACACAACACCATCAGCAGCCAGGTTGACCAAGGCAAACACCAACTTCCGGCCCAGCCTGGACCCTGGGCTGAATGTGGCACTGACTCTGCACCACCTGGCCTCAGCAACCACGGACAGGAGCATGCAGTACAGCTGGAGGGTGTCACACAAAACCATCAGCATTGTGATCAGAGAAGTGGTGCAGGCCATCATCGAAGAACACTTGGAGGAGTTCCTCCAGTGCCCCTCCACTGAAGAACACTGAAAAAAAGTTGCAGAGCAGTGGTATCAGAAGTGGAACTTCCCCCACACTGCTGGAGCCATAGATGGGAAGCACGTGGCCTGCAAAGCTCCAGCCAACTCAGGGTCCACTTATCACAACTACAATGGCTTCTTCAGCATCATCCTCTTCACCATGGTCGATGCTGACTACAAGTTCATGTACATCGATGCTTCAGGCAATGGGTCATCTTCAGATGCCCAAGTATAAAATCCCAGTCACCTCAAGGAGGGGCTGGAACGCAACCTCATCATGGGCTTCCCAGATCCAGACCCCCTACCCAACGACAAGCAAGATGTGCCCTACTTCATCGTGGGGGATGATGCCTTTTCCCTCAGAACCTACCTCATGAAACCCTACACTTCCAGATGCCTCACCCGTGAAGAGAGGATCTTCAACTACATGCTGTCCAGGGCAAGGCGGGTGGTGAAGAACGCCTTTGGCATCCTGGCCAATAGGTTCCAGGTACTTCCCACCACCATGCAGCATCACCCAGAGACTGTGAGGAACATCGTGGAAGCTTGCTGCATCCTGCACAATCTCATGTGCACCCGCTACCCAGTGTTGCAGAACAGGCTCGTGGACCACCAACAAGGCAATGGAGACATGGAGCCTGGTGAATGGAGGCTGATAGATACTGTAGATGTGCAAGGCCCCAACAGAGCTTCACGTGAAGGGAAGAAGCAGCGCAACCTCCTGAAACACTGGTGCAACTCCCCAGCTGGAGCAGTGGAGTGGCAAGACAGGATGGTAGATACTTAATGGATGCTTCCTTCAGCCTGTCTGATGAGATTGTGCCATGTATGTTGAGTGGCCCTACAATGAACAGGGCATTTAATAAAGAGTTGTGTTTATGTTGAAATGTCTTGATGAGTGATTAAATTGTTATTGATAATAAAGGGCCATAGGTGTGGCACCTGGGAGGGTGGACCATACAGTCCCATTATGCTTGCACTGGAGGTTTATCTATCCCACAGCTATAACCCATCCCACAGGTATCCTAACCCATCCCACAGCTATTACCCATCCCACAGCTGTTACCCATCCCAAAGGTATCCCTGCCCATCCCACTGCTATCCTTACCCATCCCACAAGCATGCAAAGGCTTGAACCATTTCTAAAAGTTTCCACCAAGACTTTATTGACTAAAAGAACTGAACCAAATGTGTGAAGCAAAGATAAACTTTATTAATAACAAACTGTAAAAGCAAAATGACCCAAGTAAAGTGTCCCAAGAAAAGACACAGTCAACAGGTATCAACCCAGTCTCTGACACTCTTCTCAGTCACTCTGAGGCGTGAAGGGTCCAGGGGTTCTCAGGGGTGAAGGGTCCAGATGCTGTGGAGGTGGCTGCTGCTGGAGTGCTGGTCTGAGGCACCATTGGGGTGCCTGGCCCCGAGAGGACAACAGGGGATGGTGTGTAGAGGAAGCTCTCAGAGAGCTGGCTCAGTCCTGTGATGTTGAGAGGCCCCTCCTCCATGACATGGGGTGTCAGTCCCAAGACCGATGACAGATGTTCTGAGGCCGGGCTTGGCTGTGGGGTGGAGGAAGGAGGAGTCTAGTGGGGCTGTCTGGTCTGCAGATGAGTGAGGTGTGGCGTGGGTGGCATCTGTGGCATGGGTGGCATCTGTGGCGTTGGTGGCATCTGTCGCGTTGGTGGCATCGGTGGCATTGGTGGCATCGGTGGTATCGGTGGCGTATGATGTACCTGTGCCTGGACTGGGAAGGGCTGCCTGTGCTGCTAGAACTCCTGGTAGCCATAGCCTTGGTAGGTGAGGACCTGTGGAAAGCCTTGGAAGGACTGTGACATCACCTGGGGTAGAGGAGCAGACCTGGACTGGGTCGGAGCAGGTTCAGCTGGGCCTGGAGGGTTGTGCAGAAGACCTGTGATCCTCTCCTTTATCACCTGGTACTGTGATTCGGACATGTTCATGAGGGTCTGGTTGACATAGGTGAGGAAGGACTTTCGGGTTGAGGATGGTATGTCAGTGTGTACCAGCTGAGAGATGAGATCTACGCTGCTTCTGATGGTGTCCTGATCTCCAGCAGGACAGTGTGGCTCTGCCACTCCAATTTGCCTCTCTGCCTGCTTATTGTGGAGGTGGAGCTGGGGGTGGGGGTGGGTTGGTCTCTGGTGTGAGCACCCTCTCCTTGCTCCCACTGCATCAGAGAGTCCTCCATGCACTCCGCCATGGGGAGTGCAGCTGTCGGGGGCTTCTCCGTCATGGGGCACTCCACAGATACCTGCCTGGACACAGGAGCTGACTCTTGTCCAGAAGAGGACTGGCTCTCTGTGGGCTGCCTGAGAGAGTGGGTAGACAGAGGGGCTGCTCCTCGGTGGCAGACCTCACCCTCCAAGAAGCTGCACTTGGCCATCACGTAGGTCTCCTGGGTGGGGAGCTTGACCGCAGCCTGGCCAGAGGTGCAGCTTCCCGTACCAGGTGTGCATGTGCTTCCACCACCCGAGGAGGACCTCCGAAGTGTAGCCCAGGCTCTCCGCCTTCTCTCTCTAAGCTGCCTGCTTCCTCTTGGTGTCTTGATAGACCCCGTGTCCCTTCCGCCAGAGATACTCATTCTCCCTCAGCCATTCGAGCACCTCATCCTCATGTTCCTCTTCGATGGAGTACTGCCTCCTCTCCCTATCGCGCGATTGCCTCTTCCTCCCTCTGGCAGGGCCTTCTGGGCCCTCATCAGAAGGGCTTTGAGGTTCTAGGGCTGGTCCACCACACCACCACCAACAGCAGCAGCAACAGCAGCAGCAGCAAAAGCAACAAAAGCAGCACCATCAGGACCAGGATCAGCAGCAGCAGAGTAAGCACCAGCAGAAGCACCAGCACCAGGAGCAGCACCAGCAGAAGCCCAAGCACCAGCAGAGTCAGACCGAGCAGCAGAAGCCCCAGCAGAAGCAGAGTCAGCGCCAGGGGGTGGGATTGTCACCCTGTCCCTGTTGCCAGGGTTGGCAGAAGATGGCACAGGCTTCCTCTTCTTCCCCATGGTTGTTGACTGGCTGGAGCTGTGTCTGGAAGCAGGTTATTGTTCATGACAAAGATCAGGGTCACTTTCAGGGCAGCCCATCTCCTATTATTTTTGTCCATACCACAAGATCCACAAAATTGGGTATGCTCAAGATTTCATCTATGAAATAATGGCATCGGATGTGAACCTGGAGATATGCTTTCTCTGTCATTATCAAATGGTCTATCTCAAAATTTGAAAGGCGGATCCTCCTGGTCTTTCTTTAAGCCCCTGTCACACTGCACCAATGGATGCAAAGAGGATGTAAAACGGACAAAAAACCTTGCCATCCGTTGGTTAACGCGATGTACTCACTGCCTCCGTTTGCTTCCTCTCTATTCGTCCAGCATCCGTCTATTGACGTTTCATCCGCTCAGAAAGTTTTGAGCTGCTCAAAACTTTTGCACGGAAAATGTATCCAATTCAACCATTATGCATCTGCTACGCATCCGCTACACATCCGTTCTGCATCCATTACGCATCCGCTATATCCGCTAGGCATCCATTCTATATCCGCGCAACTCGCAACCGCTCGGACGCAGGAAGGAATCGGAACGGACGCGGAACGGATGCAGAACAGATGCAGAATGGATGCCAAGCGGAAACAAGCGTTTAAAATGGAAAAAACGTTTGCAGAGGGGACCTATTTGAATATTAAGGATGTCTACAGGATGCCTAGAGGATGCCTAGAGGATGCATCCTTCATCTCACTTTCAGACCAACAGCCCAGCTGTGCAGACCTCTGCAGCCTTCATCTGACACTTCCTCTTCCACAGCATCCAGTCATGTCCACTGTGGATCGTAACACAGTCCTTTTGGCAGGCACTATCCTTCTGCAACAGTGCAAAGCAATCTACAGGCTCTGTGAACTCTATTACGGGAAGAAAAGGAGGCGGCCAAGAAGCATCTGGGTCCGAAGATGGATCGGGAGAAGAGCAGAGTACGGGCTGTACAACAAGCTGATGGTGGAGCTCAGGAACGAAGACACTCGGGCATTCCAGAACTTCATGAGGATACCTCCAGCCATGTTTGAAAAAGTTGTGGAGCGGCTGACACCCAGGTTGACCAAGCAGAGCACCAAATTCCGGCCCAGCCTGGAACCTGGGCTCAAGGTGGCACTCACTCTGCACCACCTGGCCTCAGGGACCACCAGAGGAGCATGCAGTACGGCTGGAAGGTACCACACAACACCATCAGCATTGTGGTCAGAGAAGTGGTGCAGGCCATCATAGAAGAATACCTGCAGGAGCTCCTCCAGTGCCCCTCCACTGATGAAGGATGGAAGAAAGTTGCAGAGCAGTGGTACCAGAGGCTCCCACACACCGTTGGAGCCATAGATGCGAAGCACGTAGCCTACAAAGCACCATCCAAGTCGGGCTCCACTTATTTCAACTACAAGGGCTTCTTCAACATCGTCCTCTTGCCATGGTCGATGCTGAAGACAAGTTCATGTACATCGATGCTTCAGGCAGCGGCTCATGTTCAGATGCCCTGGTATACAACGCCAGTGACCTCAAGGAGGGGCTGGAAGGCAACCTCATCATGGGCTTTCCAGATCCAGAACCCCTGCCCAACGACATGCAAGATGTGCCCTACTTCATCATGGGGGTTGACGCCTTCTCTCTCAGAACCTACCTCATGAAGCCCTACACTTCAAGACACCTCACCCGTGAAGAGAGGATCTTCAACTACAGGCTGTCCAGGGCAAGGCGGGTGGTGGAGAACGC
>BLBF01000006.1:55855092-55869815 GCA_015471245.1 Laticauda colubrina | reverse complement strand
CCAAAGGTATCCCTGCCCATCCCACTGCTATCTTAACCCATCCCACAAGCATGCAAAGGCTTAAACCATTTCTAAAAGTTTCCACAAAGACTTTATTAAAAAAAAGAAATGAAGCAAATGTGTGAATCAAAGATAAACTTTATTGAACAACAAGCTGTAAATCAAAAATGACCCAAGTCAAGTGTCCAAATAAACTCTATAGGTAGCCAGCTAACCAGTCTCTGGCACTCTAATTGGTCACTTGGAGGTGTGCCCAGTCTCAGGGGTGAAGGGTCCAGGTGCTGTGGAGCTGGGTGGTGCTGGAGTGCTGGTCTGTATCGTCATTGGGGTGCCTGGCCCCAAGAGGACAACAGGGGACGGTGTGTTGAGGAAGCTCTCAGACAGCTGGCTCAGACCTGCGATGCTGAGAGGTCCTTCCTCCATGCCATGGGGTGTCAGCCCCAGTACTGATGACAGATGTACTGAGTCCGGGCTTGGCTGTGGAGTGGAGGAAGGAGTAGTGTATTGGGGCTGTCTGGTCTGCAGCTGGGTGAGGACTGGCATGGGTGGCATCGGTGGTGTGGGTGTCATTGCTGTCATCGGTGGCATCATTGGCGTGGCTGGCATTGGTGGCATCAGTGGAACTGGTGGCAACGGTGTCGCTCGATGACTCTGTGCCTGGGCAGGGAAGGGCTGTTGCTTGTGCTGCTGGTAGCCATAGCCCTGGTAGGTGAGGGCCTGTGGGAAGCCTTGGTTTGGGAGGGACATCACCTGGGGTGGAGGAGCAGACCTGGACTGGGTGGGAGCAGGTTCCTCTGGGTCTAGAGTGTTGTGAAGCAGCTCCGTTTTCCGGTCCTTCACCACCTGTTACTGGGGTTCCTCCATGTTCTTGAGCGTCTGGTTGACATAGGTGAGGAAGGGCTTGCGGTTGGAGGATGAGGAGTCGGTGCTGACTAGCTGAGAGAGGAGATCTATGCTGGTGCGGATGGTGTCCCTGATCTCCAGCAGGACAGTGTGGCTCTGCCCCTCCTGCTGTCTGGCTCTCTGCCTTTTTGTGGAGGCGGAGCTGGGGGGGGTGGATGCGGCTACAACTGTGGTGGACTCGATGTCTCCTCTCTCCCACCGCACCATGGAGTCCTCCACGCGCTCCACCACGGTGACAACAGCTGTCCGCGGGTTCTCCGCTGTGGCACACTCCACAGAAACCTGCCTGGAGACAGGGACTGACTCTTGGCCGGAAGAGGACTGGCTCTCAGCAGGCTGCCGGAGAGAGAGGGTAGACAGAAGGGCTCCTGGTGCTCCTCGGTGGTGGATCTCACCCTCCAGGAAGCTGCACCTGGCTATGACGTAGGTCTCTCTGTCCATCAGCTTTACTGTGGCCTGGCCAGATTTCTTCAGGTGCAGCTTCCCGTACCAGGTGTGCATATGTTTCCACCAGCCGAGGAGCACCTCCAAAGTGTAACCCATACTCTCCTCCCTCTCTCTCTAAGCAGCCTGCTTCCTTTTGGTATCCCTGTACAGACGGTGTCCCTTCCACCACAGATAGTCATTCTCTCTCAGCCACTCCAGCACCTCATCCTCATGTTTCTCCTCAATGAAGTATTGCCTCCTCTCCCGTCCCCGCATCCACCTCTTCCTCCCTTTGCCAGGACCAGATGGGCCCTCATCAGAGGGGCTCCCAGGTGGTAGGGGCTGCTCCTCCACACCACCAGCAGCAGCAGAACCAGCAGGATCATCATCATCATCATCATCATCATCATCATCACCAGCAGGATCATAATCAGCATCATCATCATCATCATCATCAGCAGCAGCAGCAGCAGGATCAGCAGGACCAGGATCAGCAGCAGCAGAGTAATCACCAGGAGCCCCAGCAGCCCCAGCACCAGCAGCACCAGCAGCACCAGAAGCACCAGCAGGACCAGGAGCACAAGCAGGACCAGGAGCACGACCAAGATGAACAGGACGAGCAAGACCAGGAGCACGAGCAGGACGAGCAGGACGAGCAAGTCCAGGAGCATGAGCAGGACCAGTAGGACCAGCAGCAGCTTCAGCAGAGTATGCAGCAAAAGCATCACTGCCAGGAGCAGCTTCAGCAGAAGCTCCAGCACCAGAAGAGCAAGCCTAAGCAGCAGAAACCCCAGCAGAAGCAGAGTCAGGGAAAGGGGGCGGGAGGGTGGCCCTGTCCCTCTTGCCAGGGATGGTGGCAGGTTGCTGAGACTTTCGCTTCTTCCCCATGGTTGTGGGGTTGCTGTCTGGCAGGGAGACTGGCAGGGAGGCTGGCAGGCACCAAGGCTGGCAGGAAGCCTGGCACCAAGCCTGGCACCAAGGCTGGCAGGAAGCCTGGCACGAAGCCTGGCAGGAAGGCAGGCAGGCAGGCAGCAAGGCTGGCAAGCAGGCAGGCACCAAGGCTGGCAGGCAGACTGGCTGGCAGGGAGGCTGGAAGGCAGTCTGGCAGCAAGGCTGGCAGACAGGCAGACAGGCAGACAGCAAGGCTGGCAGGGAGGCTGGCCAGGAGGCTTGGGGGCAGGTTGGCAGGAAGGCTGGCAGGAAGGCTTGCAGGCAGCCATGCAGGCAGGGCAGGCAAGGACTTGATGTATCCTGCAGCAGGTCTTTCCTCCGAATGCTGGCCACGTGCGAGCTGCTTCCTTTTATGTCTGGGGGGCTTGCGCAATACATCCCCCCGCATGCACAATTAACGCCAGGCATCCGCTAGGCTTCCGCTCTGCATACGCTTCATCCGCTGTGCATCTGCTCTGCATCTGCTTCATCCATTCTGCATCCGCTTTGCTGAGGCCCCCGGAAGCCCTGCAGATGTGCCATCTGCTCCCATCCGCTTCCATCTGCTAGGCTTCCATTCCACATCCGCTTTCCATCCACCCTGCATCCTCCCCGCGTCCGTGTTATCCGCTCCGGTTATGCAAATTTTTGCCCCTTTTGAGAGCGGATAACAACAGATGGAATATTTTGCTCATCCATTGTGTCCGTTTTGCATCCGTTGGGTAGTGTGACAGGGCCTTTAGGTATTTAAAATGTGTTTTTCCTCTCAGTCATTGGGCCAAAGAGCTACATAAAATTTCTTAAGGATTTACTTCAGAATTGCCTCAAATGAATTATTTTTGTTCTTTTAGAAAATTTTTTGATTTTACTGTTATTGTTTAACCCAATATTAGCTGCCCTAGCTCATATTTTGTGACTGAGTGATGACTGTAGACAATAACTCAACTACTTACTTATATATCTTCTGTCTGTTCCTATTTTGTTTTTCTTCTTGTCATAGTTTACATAATCTAAAACAGAAAAAAAAATTGGTAAAATATCTTTGTTCTCTTTCCCCTTTTAGTCTGATGAATATGTCCTGTCTGTGTTTCTGCGTTTGTCATGCATTATCTCATTATCTGAATTCAACGCTTAACGGAGAGAACAGATTAGAAACCAAGATGCTGGCTAGCTAGCAAATATTTTGATTTCTTTCATCTGTGATTATATTTGCTATAATAATTTGTAGGACAACGTCTAGTTTCCTGCAGTGAAAATACACAAAGACCCTGAGGTTACTAAAATAATACATATGTGGTAAGGGAAATGTTTTTGAGGATAGCTGCCTGCATTTAGTAACATGAGAATCAATGCTCATACAGTTTCAATTTAGCAATCGCAATAGAGTTTAGTCTTATATACCACCCCATAGTGCTGTATAGTCTTCTGTTCACAGTTTACAATGTAGAAGCATCATTTGCATATTGCCCTCCCCCCAACAATCTGGTCCCCATTTCACCAACCACAGAAGGATGGAAGGTTGAGATCGAAATCCAGCATGTGGGCTGAGTTTGCCTGCAATACTGCACTTTATCCATTGTGCAACCACTTCTATATTAACTGGGACGGTTTCATTTTTATGTCTTTTGTGAATTATCTATTATTTGCACACAATAAGCTCCTTTTTATGTATATGGAGCATTTTCTGTAATAGAAGATATGGGTTGTATTTTTCCTGGAACTGAGTAAATCTTTGGAATATGTTCCTCGTATACTTAAGGAAAGTAATATCCTTGTTAAGATTCCAAAAGGCATTAAAGTACATTGCCCAACTACCAGTGGCTCTGGACAGTTTCAGCAAACCTAAGCAGTTAATTTGGATTAGGTAAATAGTGGAAAAGAAGAATTTTGATCAAGATTGGAACCTCGTGTTTGCCATTATTTAGTATTTAAAAACTAAGCGAGCTGTTTCCTTAATAATATCAAGATAAATATTGAATTTTATCATCTGTAGGATTTCCATTTCTTGATCTTGACCTCTACAAGACTTTTATACATTTTGACATATCTCATCTGAAGACTCTGCATCAACAACAAGTTGATGACAATGCTATCCTTCCATTAGACTAAACAAAACCCACATATGTATTGCAACTTTTTACTTTCTAGGAAAGAAAATTCATGGATAGGGACAAAGCAGAGGCTGAAAGATTAATGCAATACAAAGCATTGTTCACCTATTACTGTTCCTTTGATTTATTTTTTGTTGAGTGTACTTTTTCACCAATATTTGATGCTGATTTGAATGATTTGAAATTATTTTGTCATTGTAACATTATAACAGATATAAAATAAATCATTTTTGTTCACATAGCTGCTGCAGCAAAATAGAGAAATGGTATAGCCATTATTTAGAGTTATGACAGCACAGATTGGCTTTTCCTGATACCTTCTTCAGCATTTTATAAACATTCTGATTCAAATCATGCTTCTTAATTAACATCAATTATGTAACTGACATGAAACATTTTGTCATCCCTGCCCCCCCAAATATGGTAGCCCTAAAATCCCCAGTTGCTTTCTCTGCTGAATCTTTTTAAAGTCACCCAGGGATGTTTTGGGTATCAAATCTGTTCGAAAAATCTGCCATTCATCTGTTCAGCTGAATGCAGGCTCAGTGGGGAGCTGCTGTTATTGGCTATAGGCAATGCCACTGTCACTTAAAAAATGAGAAAAGAAGGCAGCCCTGCCCAGGCTAACTGTGTCATTAACATTCTGTCCATCTACAATTTATCAATAGTATGCCAGATTTAATCATGTTTTATATACCTGGCTGACCACAGAAAATAGCAATCAGTGATATTTATTCAAAAAGAAACAGTGTTTAGCCTTTGTCTATTTGCTATTCTTCTCACTCCCAAAACATAATATGCCAAGAATACATATTAATGTTTTCCCACACACACCACTTCAAATCTCTATTTTAAAAATTATATTGGGAGAGAAAATTAAGAGGTCTTGGCATTTTGTCCAGAAATTAGAAAATCTAAGGTTCAAGAGCATAATGTATATTTTGGGAAACATAAATTCAGTGGGTCTTTTCTTCAGAAAAAGGGCATACATCTGTTTGAAAGGAATTAGGTCTGTCAAGAGGACATAAAGTAATTTGACTATCAGAATGGTTTAATTTCAATCCATTTTTTTAAAGGGAACATAAACAGCAATTGAGTTGCCTGGCTTTTCTCCTACTGTCTGACAATTGTGGCTCTTTAAAATATATTTGTCTATCTTTGTTTAATTTCTCACTTTTTTCTCCAAATCCATTGTCTTTAAGGATTAAAGCCCATGTTACACAGCACAAATGGATGGAAAGAGGATGTAAAATGGAGAGAAACACTTGCCATCCGTTGGTTAACGCAATGCATCCGTTCTATACTCACTGCGTCCGTTTTTCATACTCTCTATCCGTCCAGCATCCATCTACTGTGATTTCATCTGCTCAAAAAGTTTTGAGCTGCACAAAACTTTTTGAGAAGATAATGTATCCAAGGCGTCCTTTATACATCTGCTACGTATACGGGGAACATCCGTTAGATGTCCGTTGTCATCCATTACACATCCGCTATATCTGCTAGGTAACCGCTGCGCATCTACGCAACTTGCATCTGCTCCAGTGGAAAACGGACACAGGGAGGAAGCGAAACGGACACAGAACGGACACGCAGCGGACACGCAGCATTAGTAGCATGAACATAGAAAGGATGAAAGTGGATGCAGCTTGCATACAAAGCATTAAAACAGAAAAAAATGTTCGTATAGGGGACGTATCTTGGATATTTAGGATGTCTGCAGGATGCCTAGAGGATGCAAAAGGACACCTAGCGGAACACCTATATTTCCTATAAAAAGGGGGAGGAACTCACCTGGATCTCACTTTCAGTCCAGCAGCCCTGCTGTGCAGACCTCTTCAGCCTTCAACTGTATCTTGCTCTTCCACAGCATCCAGTCATCTCAACCATGGATCGTCACACACTCCTTTTGGTAGCCACCATCGTTCTACAACAGTGCGAAGCCATCTACAGGCTCTTTCACCTGTTCTATGTGAAGAAAAGGAAGCGGCCAAGAAGTGTCTGGGTCCGAAGATGGATCACGAGAAGAGCCAATTACGGACTGTTTAACAAGCTGATGGAGGAGCTGAGGAACGAAGACACTCGTGCATTCCAGAACTTCATGAGGATGCCGCCAGCCATGATTGATGAAGTTGTGGAGTGGCTGATACCCAGGTTGACCAAGGCAAACACCAACATCCGGCCCAGCCTGGACCCTCGGCTGAAGGTAGCACTGACTCTGCACCACCTGGGCTCAGGGAGCACGTACAGGAGCATGCAGTATGGCTGGAGGGTGCCACACAACACCATCAGCATTGTGGTCAGAGAGGTGGTGCAGGCCATCATCGAAGAATACCTGGAGGAGCTCCTCCAGTGCCCCTCAATGGAAGAAGGCTGGAAGAAAGTTGCAGAGCAGTGGTATAAGAAGTGGAACTTCCCCCATACCGTGGGAGCCATAGATGGGAAGCACGTGGCCTGCAAAGCTCCAGCCAACTCAGGGTCCACTTATTTCAACTACAAGGGCTTCTTCAGCATCATCCTCTTTGCCATGGTCGATGCTGACTACAAGTTCATGTACATCGATGCTTCAGGCAACGGGTCATCTTCAGATAGCCAGGTATACAACGCCAGTGACCTCAAGGAGGGGCTGGAACGCAACCTCATAATGGGCTTCCCAGACCCAAACCCCCTGCCCAACGACACACAAGATATGCCCTACTTCATCGTGGGTGATGACGCCTTCTCCCTCACAACCTACCTCATGAAGCCCTACACTTCCAGATGCCTCACCCGTGAAGAGAGGATCTTCAACTACAGGCTGTCCAGGGCAAGGCAGGTGGTGGAGAATGCCTTTGGCATCCTGGCCAACAGCTTCCAGGTACTTCTCACCACCATGCAGCATCACCCACAGACCGTGAGGAACATCGTGGAAGCTTGCTGCATCCTGCACAATCTTATGCGCACTCGCTACCCAGTGTTGCAGAACAGGCTCATGGACCACCAACAAGGCAATGGGGACATGGAGCCTGGTGAATGGAGGCAAGGGCAAAACTTGATAGATACTGTGGATATGCAAGGCCCCAACAGAGCTTCACGTGAAGGGAAGAAGCAGCGCAACCACCTGAAACACTGGTGCAACTCCCCAGCTGGAGCATTGGAGTGGCAAGACAGGATGGTAGATGCTTAATGGATGCTTCCTTCAGTCTGTCTCATCAAACTGATGAGATTGTGCCATGTATGTTGAGTGGCCCTACAATGAACAAGGCATTTAAGAAAGAGTTGTGTTTATGTTGAAATGTCTTGATGAATGATTAAATTGTTATTGATAATAAAGGGCCACAGGTATGGCACCTGGGAGGGTGGACCATACAGTCCCACTATGCTTGCACTGGAGATTTATCTATCCCACAGCTATTACTCATCCCACAGGTATCCTAACCCATCCCACAGCTATTACCCATCCCACAGCTATTACCCATCCCACAGCTATTACCCATACCAAAGGTATCCCAGTCCATCCCACTGCTATCCTTACCCATCCCACAGCTATTACCCATCCCACAGGTATCCCTGCCCATCCCACAGCTATTACCTATCCCAAAGGTACCCCTGCCCATCCTACAGCTATTACCCTTCCCAAGGGTTTCCCCACCCATCCCACAGCTATTATCCATCCCAAAGGTATCCCTGCCCATCCCACAGCTATTACCCATCCCAAAGGTATCCCTGCCCATCCCACAAGCATGCAAAAGCTTAAACCATTTCTAAAAGTTTCCACCAAGACATTATTTACTAAAAGAACTGAACCAAGTGTGTCAAGCAAAGATAAACTTTTTTAATAAAAAAACTGTAAAAGCAAAATGACCTAAGTAAAGTTTCCCAAACAAAGATAAAGTCAACAGGTAGCAAGCCAGTCTCTGGCACTCTTCTCAGTCACTCTGAGGCATGCCCATAGTCTCAGGGGTGAAGGGTCCAGGTGCTGTGGAGGTGGCTGCTGCTGGAGTGCTTGTCTGAGGCACTATTGGGATGCCTGGCCCCGAGAGGACAACAGGGGATGGGGTGTGGAGGAAGGTCTCAGAGAGCTGGATCAGTCCTGTGATGTTGGGAGCCCTTTCCTCCATGACATAGGGTGTCAGTCCCAAGACCGATGACAGATGTTCTGAGGCCGGGCTTGGCTGTGGGGTGGAGGAAGGAGGAGTGTAGTGGGGCTGTCTGGTCTGCAGCTGAGCGAGGTGAGGCATGGGTGGAATCTGTGGCGTGTGTGGCATCTGTGGCGTGTGTGGCATCTGTGGCATGTGTGGCATCTGTGGCGTAGGTGGCATCGTTGGTATCGGTGGCGTTCGATGTACCTGTGCCTGGACTGGGAAGGGCTGCCTGTGCTGCTGGAACTCCTGGTAGCCGTAGCCTTGGTAGTTGAGGGCCTGTGGAAAGCCTTGGAAGGGCTGTGACATCACCTGGGGTGGAGGAGCAGACCTGGATTGGGTCGGAGCAGGTTCAGCTGGGCTTGGAAGGTTGTGCAGAAGACCTGTGATCCTCTCTTTTATCACCTGGTACTGTGATTCGGACATGTCCATGAGGGTTTGGTTGACGTAGGTGAGGAAGGGCTTTCGGTTTGAGGATGGTATGTCAGTGTGTACCAGCTGAGAGAGGAGATCTATGCTGCTTCTGATGGTGTCCCTGATCTCCAGCAGGACAGTGTGGCTCTTCCCCTATGGTCTGGCTCTCTGCCTGCTTTCTGTGGAGGTGGAGCTGGGGGTGGATGTGGGTTGGTTTCTTGTGGAAGTGCCCTCTCCTTGCTCCCACTGCATCAGGGGGTCCTCCACGTGCTCCACCATGGGGAGTGCAGCTGTTGGGGGGGTCTCCGTTGTGGGACACTCCACAGATACCTGCCTGGCCACAGGAGCTGACTCTTGGCCAGAATAGGACTGGCTCTCTGCGGGCTGCCTGAGAGAGAGGGTTGTCAGAGGGGCTACTCCTCAGTGGCGGATCTCACCCTCCAAAAAGCTGCACTTGGCCATCACGTAGGTGTCTCAGTCCGTCAGCTTGATCGTGGCCTGGCCAGATTTCTTGAGGTGCAGCTTCCCGTACCAGGTGTGCATGTGCTTCCACCAGCCGAGGAGGACCACCGAAGTGTAGCCCAGGCTCTCTGCCTTCTCTCCCCAAGCAGCCTGCTTCCTTTTGGTGTCTCGATAGAGCCTGTGTCCCTTCCGCCATAGATACTCATTCTCCCACAGCCATTCCAGTACCTCATCCTCATGTTCCTCTTCAATGGAGTATTGCCTCCTCTCCCATTCTCATTCTTGCATATGCCTCTTCCTCCCTCTGGCAGGGCCATCTGGGCCCTCATCAGAGGGGCTTCTAGGTTGTAGGGGCTGGTCCACCACACCAGCAGCAGCAGCAGCAGCAACAACAGTAGCAGAAAAAGCAGGACCAGCAGGACCAGCAGGACCAGCAGGACCAGCAGGACCAGCAGGATCAGGATCCCCAGCAACAGAGTAAGCACCAGCAGGACCAGCAGCACCAGCAGCACTAGGAACATCAGCAGCAGAATAAGCACCAGCAGGACCAGCAGCACCAGCAGCACCAGGAGCACCAACAGGACCAGCAGGACCAGCAGCACCAGGAGCAATGCCAGCAGAGTAAGCACCAGCAGAAGCACCAGCACCAGGAGCAGCTTGACCGTGGCCTGGCCAGATTTCTTGAGGTGCAGCTTCCCATACCAGGTGTGCATGTGCTTCCACCATCCAAGGAGGACCTCCGAAGTGTAGCCCAGGCTCTCCGCCTTCTCTGTCCAAGGTGCCTGCTTCCTCTTGGTGTCTCCAAAGAGCCTGTGTCCCTTCTGCCAGAGGTACTCGTTCTCCCTCAGCCATTCGAGCACCTCATCCTCATGTTCCTCTTCGATGGAGTACTGCCTCCTCTCCCTATCATGCGATTGCCTCTTCCTCCCTCTGGCAGGGCCTTCTGGGCCCTCATCAGAAGGGCTTTGAGGTTCCAGCACCAGCAGAGTCAGTACCAGCAGCAGAAGTCCAGCAGAAGCAGAGTCAGGGCCAGGGGTGGTATGGTGGCCCTATCCTTCTTGCCAGGGCTGGCAGGAGTAGGCACAGGCTTCCTCTTCTTCCCCATGATTGTTCACTGAAGATGTCTCTGGCAGCAGGTCTTTCCTCTGAATGGTGACCTGCTTGGGAGCTGCATCCTTTTATATCCGTGGGACTGACGCAATGGATCCTCCCCACATGCGCATTGAACGCTTTGCATCCGCTAGGCATCTGCTAGGCATCCTCTAGGCATCCGCTAGGCGTCCGGTCTCCACTCGCTGTATCCGCTAGGCATCCGCTCCTTCTGCTGCACGTCCGCTTTGCTGTGCTCCCCCAGAAGCCCTTTGGATGTGCCATCCGCTTCCATCCGCTTCCATCTGCTTCCATCCGCTTCCATCCGCTTCCATCCGCAAGGCTTCCGTGGAGCGTCCTCTTTACATCCTGGCTATGTCCTCTCCCCGTCCGTTCCTTTTCATTGTTGTTTGCTCTGTTTATGCAAATTTGGGGCACTTTTGAGAGCGGATAACAACGGATGGAAAATTTTCTCATCCGCTGTGTCCTTTTTACATACTTTTTGCATCCGTCGGCCGATTTGACAGGCCCTTTAGATTTTTTAAAAATACCTTAAAAACCTATTATCTTTAATTGGTTTTCTTCCATGATTGGATGCTTTGAGAGAATGGACTTCAATATATTTATTCCCGAGATATTGTTTGGAAATTAAAGGAGGAATTATTTGGAAATTAAAGAATGTAACAATGCTAAATTGAAAATATCCACTGGGAGAAAGTTAAAATATACTGTTATAAAAACAAATTAGAGTCCACACCCCTACAATTGATTCACTAATATATTGTTCACCTTAAGGTCCTGTCACACTGCCCAAGGGATGCAAAACGGACACAACGGACGAGAAAAATGTTCCATCCGTTGTTATCCACTCTCAGAAGGGGCAAAAATTTGCATAACCTGAGCGGATAACACGGAAGCGGGGAGGACGCAGGGCAGATGGAAAGCGGATGCGGAACGGAAGCCCAGCAGATGGAAGTGGATGGGAGCGAATGGCACATCCGCAAGGCTTCCGGGGGACCTCAGGAAAGTGGATGCGGAATGGATACAGAGGATGCAGAACAGATGCACAGCGGATGCAAAGCAGAAGCCTAGCGGATGCTGGGCATTAATTGCGCACGTGGGGAGGATGCATTGTGTCAGCCCTGCGGATATAACGGAAGCAGCTCGGAAGCAGGTCGCCATTCAGAGGAAAGACCTGCTGCCGGACGGATTGACTGCCTTGCCTGCCCTGCCTACATGTCTGCCTAAAAGCCTTGGTGCCAGCCTTGGTGCCAGCCTCCCTGCCAGCCTCCCTGCCAGCCTTGCTGTCTGCCTGCCTGCCAGCCTCCCTGCCAGGCTTTCTGTCTGCATGCCTGCCAGCCTTGCTGCCAGCCAGTCTGCCTGCCTGCCTTGGTGCCTGCATGCCTGCCAGCCTTCCTTCCAGCCTTGGTGCCTGCCTCCCTGCCATCCTTGGTGCCAGCCTTGGTGCCAGCCTTCCTGCCAGCCTTCCTGCCAGCCTGCCTGCCTGCCTGCCTGCCAGACTTCCTGCCAGCCTTGGTGCCTTCCTGCCTGCCAGCCTTCCTGCCAGCCTTGGTGCCTGCCTCCCTGCCAGCCTTCCTGCCAGCCTTGGTTCCTGCCAGCCTCCCTGCCAGCCAGCAACTCCACAACCATGCTGAAGCACATCAAACCTCAGCCATCTGCTGCCAGACCTTGCAAGAGGGACAGGGCTACCATCCCGCCCCCTGGCCCTCACTCTGGTTCTGCTGGGGCTTCTGCAGCACGGTCTCGCTCTTCTGGGGCTGGGGCTTCTGCTGCTTTTGCTTTTGGAGGAGCTGATGACAAGCACTCCGGCACCAGCCACCTCCACAGCACCTGGACCCTTCACCCCTGAGACTGAGTGACCAAGAGGAGTGCCAGAGACTCATTTTTGTTTTATAGCTTTTTGTTAATAAAGTCTATTTTTGATTCATACACTTGCTTCATTTCTTTTTTTTAATAAAGTCTTGCTGGAAACTTTTAGAAATGGTTTAAGCCTTTGCATGCTTGAGGGATGGGTAAGGATAGCAGTGGAATGGGCAGGGATACCTGTGGGATGGGTAATAGCTGTGGGATAGATAAACCTCCAGTGCAAGCATAGTAGGACTGTATGGTCCACTCTCCCACTCTCCCTTTGGCCCTTTATTATCAATAACAATGTAATCATTGATCCACACATTTGAACATAAACACAACTCTTTATTAAATGCCCTTTTCATTGTAGGGCCACTCAACATACATGGCACAATCTCATCCGTGTGATGAGACAGGCTGAAGGAAGCATCCATTAATCATAATCATCTGCACTCCAATGCTCCAGCTGGGGAGTTGCACCAGTGTTTCAGGGGGTTAAACTGCTTCTTCCCTTCACGTGAGGCTCTGTTGGGGCCTTGCACATCCTGAGTGTCTATCAGGTTTCGCCCTTGCCTCCATTCCCCAGGCTCCATGTCCCCATTGCCTTGTTGGAGGTCCACGAGCCTGTTCTGCAAGACTGGGTAGCGGGTGCGCATGAGATTGTGCAGGATGCAGCAAGCTTCCATGATCCTCCTCACGGTCTCTGGGCGATGCTGCATGGTGGTGAGAAGTACCTGGAACCTGTTGGCCAGGATGCCAAAGGCGTTCTCCACCACACGCCTTTCCCTGGACAGCCTGTAGTTGAAGATCCTCTCTTCACGGGTGAGGAGTCTGGAAGTGTAGGGCTTCATGAGGTAGGTTGTGAGGGAGAAGGCGTCATCACCCATGATGAAGTAGGGCATATCTTGTGTGTCTTTGGGCAGGGGGTTTGGGTCTGGGAAGCCCATGATGAGGTTGCGTTCCAGCCCCTCCTTGAGGTCACTGGCGTTGTATACCTGGGCATCTGAAGATGAGCCATTGCCTGAAGCATCGATGTACATGAACTTGTAGTCAGCATCGACCATGGTGAAGAAGATGATGCTGAAGAAGCCCTTGTAAGTGAAATAAGTGGACCCCGAGTTGGCTGGAGCTTTGCAGGCCACGTGCTCGCCATCTATGGCTCCAACGGTGTGGGGGAAGTTCCACTTCTGATACCACTGCTCTCCAACTTTCTTCCAGCCTTCTTCAGTGGAGGGGCACTGAAGGAGCTCCTCCTTGTATTCTTCGATGATGGCCTGCACCACTTCTCTGACCACAATGCTGATGGTGTTGTGTGGCACCCTCCAGCCGTACTGCATGCTTCTGTAGGTGGTCCCTGAGGCCAGGTGGTGCAGAGTGAGTTCCACCTTGAGCCAGGGTTCCATGCTGGGCCTGAAGTTGGTGTTTGCCTTGGTCAACCTGGGAGTCAGGCGCTGCACAACTTCATCAAACATGGCTGGAGGCATGCTCATGAAGTTCTGGAATGCCCGAGTGTCTTCGTTCCTGAGCTCCACCATCAGCTTGTTGTACAATCCATCCTCTGCTCTTCTGGCAAACCATCTTCATACCCAGACGCTTCTTGGCCGCCCCTTTTTCTTCCCATAGTAGAGTTCACAGAGCCTGTAGATGGCTTTGCACTGTTGCAAAAGGATAGTGGCTGCCAAAAGGACTGTGTTATGATCCACGGTGGACATGACTGGATGCTGTGGAAGAGGAAGTGTCAGATGAAGGCTGCAGAGGTCTGCAGCAGGGCTGCTGGTCTGAAAGTGAGATCCAGATGTGTTGCTCCCCCTTTTTATAGGCAATATAGGTGTCCCTTTGCATCCTCTAGGCATCCTCTAGGCATCCTCTAGACATCCTTAATATCCGAGATAGGTCCCCTCTGCGGACGTTTTTTCTGTTTTACATGCTTTGTTTCCATGCTGCATCCGCTGGGCATCCGTTCTGCATCTGTTCTTCGTCTGTTCTGCTTCCTCCCTGAGTCCGAGCGGATGCGAGTTGCGCGGATGTGCAGCGGATGCCTAGCGGATATATCGGATGCAGAACGGATGCAGAACAGATGTGTAGCGGATACGTAGTGGATGCAGAACGGACGAATTGGATACATTTTCTGCGCAAAAGTTTTGAGCAGCTCAAAACTTTCTGAGCGGATGAAACATCAATAAACGGATGCTGGACGGATAGAGAGGAAGCAAAACGGAGGCAATGAGTACATCGCGTTAACCAACGGATGGCAAGCTTTTTTTCCGTTTTACATCCTCTTTGCATCCGTTGGTGCAGTGTGACAGGGGCTTTAACTCTAAAACATCTTCATAACTGTAGATATATAGCTGAAGAAATAGATAGATAGATAGATAGATAGATAGATAGATAGATAGATAGA
>BLBF01000006.1:55835229-55851920 GCA_015471245.1 Laticauda colubrina | reverse complement strand
CTCTCTCTCTCTCTCTCTCTCTCTCTCTCTCTCTCTCTCTCTCTCTCATCTCTCTCTTTCCCTTCCCCCTTTCCCTCTTTCTCCCTCTTTCTCTTTCTCCTTCCCCCTTCTCTCTTTCTCCCTTTCTCCCTCTTTCACTCTCTCTCTCTCTCTCTCTCTTCCACCCTCTCTCTGCCCCCGGGGTTTGGGGTGGGAGAAAGGAACCTCTGAATTGGTGCTGGGTGGTGAGAATCTGATGTCCAGAGGATGACGAGCCACATGCTAAAGACCAGATGGCTGAAAAGGAGGTGGGGCAACCTAGGTGATATTGCGGCAATGGACTGATATGCATGGGAGATTGCGGCATCAGAACCCTTCCTGGGTGTTCCCTTGCCTGTGAGAGGGAAGGGGTGTAGGGGAAGGAACCTCAAACGGGTGTTACCTCCTGCCTCCTGCCTCTGCACATTGAGGAGGTTGAGCAGTTGCCAGCAATGCCTTCAGGGGAAGATGTTGCAAGGGGGAGGCTTGACCCCCTCTCCTCAGTAGCTTCTCTTCCTCCTCACCAGTGCTCATCACCCCTCTGGCACCCAAGCCACCTCCTTCCCACTGGGCATATGAGTGCTTCTGGTGAGGAGGAAAAAAAGTTCCTGAGGGGAGGGGCTTGGGAGATTGTGGCATCGGAGCCCTTCCCAGATGTTCCATGGCCTGCGAGGGGACACCTCTTCCCCTTCTCTTCCTCCTTGCCAGAAGCACTCATATGACCAATGGGAAGGAAGCGGCTTAGGTGCCACAAGAGTGGAGATCAGGCAACAGAATACGCAAGCTGCCACCTTTGAAAAGCACTGTTTTCTGTTGCCTGTTCCTTCCCTGATCTCTGCTCTTTCACACCAGTAAGAGCAATGTTTCTGCTCACTTTCTTTTCCTGTGCCTTTCCTGGGCAGCAATGGCTAGGGCTCTGGGGGGAGGCAGCAGATATGTCAGGACTGCTCCCCCCACTCAGCAAATCGGGCTGGAGAAGTGCAAAGAGCTGTGGTAGAGTGCTGGAGGGTCAGAAGACACTCTGATGTCTCTTGCGGAGGCCGAAGGGAGGGGTTGCCTGGTTATTAGGAGCTCATCTTCTTTGGTGCTCTTTTGGTCTGGACATCCGATCTCCTCCTTCAGTCTCCACCTTTAGCAGAGCAGAGAACCAAGAGGGATGAGAAAACTTATGACGATGCCTCCGCATAGACTTGCCCACTCCACTCCCTCCCATCACCACCAACTGGTATTTTTCCTGCCCCCGGCCATCCTGACAGCCCATGGCCATTGAGGAAGAGCCCAGGCCAGGAGAGGCGAGCTGGAAGGCACAGGAGTGCCGTGCAAATGCAAGTAGCGTGGCACTCCTGCACCTTCTAGCCATCTCCATCACCACTTCAGCCCAACTAGGCCGCCAGCCCCCTCTTGCTGCAACAGCACCATTACCTCATCCTGGCCAGTGAGGGGTGTGCTGGTTTTTGCAGGTTTGCACTCAGCTGAAGGGTAAGGGCTAGTGGGTGGGTGGGCCATGTGGGTGGCACAGCCTTGTCTTCCTGTGCAGCCTGGATTAATTGCTTTGGGGGCTGCTTTGGGGGGATATTTGTCTGCAGAACCTCAAAATTTTCTCATGGACCATCAGTGGGCTGCGGCCCAGCAGTTGGCTACCACTGTTCTAGTCCAACTCCCTGTTCAAGTAGGAGACCTATACCGTTTCAGAAAAATGGCAGTCCAATCTCTTCTTTAAAACTTCCAGTGATGAAGCACTCATAATTTCTGGAGGCAAGATTAATTGTTTTCACTGTCAAAAAATTTCTCCTTAGATCTAAATTAGATCTAATTTCTACTTGGTTCTCTCCTTTATTAGTGTTCACCCATTATTTCTAGTTCTATCTTCAGGTGCTTTGGAGAATAGAACTATGTTCTCAGGATTGTGTGAAGCTTTAACTTGATGACTTGATTTGAAATAAGTTTTTTTCTGACTCAAGATAACCTTACAAAATGGATCTTTATTTAGGTCATTTGAAATTGGCATACAAATGCCAACTTAAATAGCAAAATAAAGGTCCTTCCCCCTGTAGAAGGTTAGCACCCATCCCTCTCCTAGAAGAATGAAATACGTTGAGAAATAAAAAGGCAGAATATTATATTTCCCTGAAGGGAGAATATGCTATTGGAGACAGAAATCTCCCCCATCTTTCTTAATAGCCCTCAGCAGAGGTCAGCATAAAAAGATAAATATATAAATAGCTCTATTCATAAGCAAATACCCTCACCCAAGATCCAACACAGGAAAAAGCCATTAAGCCACAATAAAAATGGCCCAACTTCAGAACACAAACTTCTTCATTGCATTATCTCAGCAGTTCAAACTTCAATCCAACCTGGGAGCTCAGACACCTCAGCTTAGCTATAACCCCTGCATAGCCCCATGGGAGTCTGACAACAGCCAATAGAATACATGTTCTTATGTAGGACATGAACAAGAAGCTCAAGTTTAAAGTCCAAGAGAAGATATAAATACTCCCACTCTCAACTCCATGTGTTCAGATACACCAGAACCACTCATGTGTTTCTGCTTCATCATTAAACCATCTTTCCAATCAGCCTCCATGTTTCCAGTGTCACTTTTCTTGCTTGAAACTGAACCAGATATATATTTCTTTCAACACCTCAAAAGACTGTATTAACTGAGAAAAAATATAAATAAGAATAGTTCTTGTTCTGTTGAAAGAATATAGTGGATCATCTACATTGACCCTACCTATCATTTGCTTTTGAACATAATCAGCATAATTATGTATTTCTGCACAATCCCTTAATTAAAGTAATTAAAGTAATTTTAATATATTTTCATGCAATAAATATTGTCTCAAATCACCCAGTAATATATTTGGATAAGAAGGTGATGAAAACACATCCCAAAGTAGTGCTAGTTTTCAGCAGTGAACAGCAGGTCCTACGGTTATGTATAAATTATGGAGATCTCAATCATCCAATATGATTTTGCTGATAAATTGTATTATTCCTTGCCACTTTAATTATATATTTTTACATACAGGAGTTGGCTGAACATTTTGCTAATTAATCTTGTAACCTATGACCTAATAGCCCTTTCCAAAGCACTTGCAACAAATTGTTGCAGTAGAAAATACCAAAGAAGTCATTCATTTAATTAAAAGGTAGGTTGAAAATAATACATATATAGTCTATTTTGCATCAGATATTTCATTTAAAATCAATATATAGGGAAATATTTTCATACATTTGTTCATGGTATCTGATCAATTATTTGAGCTTTATTGCAATACTAGTATGAGAATGTACCTTATTTAACAATTCTGTAGCATCACTTGGCTGACCTGTCCGAATTATGCCAAACACTTTTTTGATATATACAGAAATATAACCTAATGTCAGAACAATAAGCTAAATTATTCAGTAGTCATGTGCAAAGATGAAGCCTAAAATGAATAGTTTCCTTTTTCCCCTTGTCCTTTTCATGCTTATTTCACTCAAAAGCATGAGATCATAGCTCTGCAACAATTTGCACACCATAAAACCTGGATGTCCTTCCCAATGAGCTATGCCAAACTACTGGCTCACAGTGCCAGGTCATTATCTGAATCATGCCAAGACTTGTAAATAAAGACTTGTAAATAAATACCCAATAAGGGTTTCCCTTTTCAATGAGCTGCTTCAATGAGCCTGCCAGCCTCAGAAGCCAATAACCTCAAGGTTACCTAGGTTGTTAAGTGCTGTGCTATACTCTCCTCATCTCTGTTTTCCCCACCCCTTTTGAAAGAAATACAAAAAATACAGTGGTGGTATTCAAAAAACTTTTACTAGCAGTTCTGTGGCTTGGTGGCATGACATGGCTTGATGGGCATGGCTTGGTAGGCATGGAAGGGGAAGGATACTGTAAAATCTCCATTCCCACCCAACTCCAGAGGAAGATTACTGCAAAATTCCCATTCCTTCCTCACCCCACTAACCTGCTTTCCAGCTCCATTCTCCTGTCAGGGCAAAAAAAAGAAGACCCAGCCAATCAGCTAGGATTTGGGAGGCAGAGATGAGGGTAGGGCCAGTCAGAGATAGTATTTGCTGATTCTCCAAACAACTCAAAATTTCCACTGCCGGTTCTCCAGAACTGGTAAGAACCTGCTAAATACGACGTCTGAAGGAATAGTTCAAAATGTATTGTGGCTTGAAAGGCTGAATTTCTGCCTCTCTGAAGTTTCTATTTTGCTTTTAGGGGAAATATTCTGCCTTTTTAGTATTTCTTAAAATATTTCATTTTTCTAGAAGAGAGATGGGTTATACAGTAATTTCCAGCAGCACTATCTAATTTGAAAGCCTATAGAATCCTTCTGTTTTCAATATTTTATCAAAGCAGTCAGAGGATTCAGTCTGATTTTCATAGAGAGACAAATCTAGCACTGCTGTACTGAAAAACAATGCTTCCTGGTCTCAGCTTCTTTTACCTCGCAAGAGTTGGACACTATTTATTTTGTTTTATTTGTCAAAAGTTTACAAAATAGATATAAGTATAAACATGAGTAAGAATAAGGAAATAGGTATGAATAAATGGTGACAATAGGACAGGGATAGTAGGCATGATAGTGCACTTATGCACACTCCTGACAGACCTCTTAGGAATGGGGTGAGATCGATAGTGGTTAGTTTGAGGTAAAAGGAGTGGGGGTAAGAAAATGTAACAACAGCATCAGGTAGTGCATTCCAGGCATTGACCACTCTATTGCTGAAGTCGTACTTTCTGTAATCGAGTTTGAAGCAGTTTAAATTGAGTTCGTATCTGTTGTGTGCTCTTGTATTGTTGTGATTGAAGCTGAAGAAATCATTGACTGGTAGGACATTGTAGCAGGTAATTTTATTTGCTACGCTTAAGTCTAACCATAGGCAGAGTAGTTCAAGGTTGTCCAAGCCCAAAATCTCAAGCCTGGTGATATAGGGTATTCTGTTGCAAGCAGAGGACTGTAGTACTCTTCTCGTGAAATACTTCTGGACTTGCTCGATTGTATTAATGTCCGCTATACAGCGCAGATTCCAGACTGATGAGCTGCATTAAAGTATTGGTCTGGCAAAAGTTTTGTATTCTCTACTTTGCAATTTGATATTTTCAGAGGAGAAGCTTCGTAAGATTAGATTTACAACTCTTAATTGTTTATTGGCAATGCTGTTACAGTGAGCTCTGGTGCTTAGGTCATTTGATATGAGAACTCCAAGGTCCTTGACAGAGTGAGGATTATCAACGAGGTCATATCCAACTAGTTTGCATTTGGTGTTCTGATTTTTTTACCAATGTGTAGGACAGAGCATTTGTGGGTCGAGATTTGGAGTTGCCAGATCACTTTTCATTGAATACTTCCTTTAAGTCCCAATATTCCTCCAGAATTTTCTCCTCCCCCTTCAGGTTCTCAGTGCCAGTGGAGGCCAGTTCAGTGGGATTCTTGAGTTTCAGTTGAGATTGCCCCTCACCCTCTGGGCCCTGGTCAGTACGTATGCACAATGACCCTCTCCTCCAATCAACATGGGGGTTCCATTTCTGGAGCCAGGGCAACACCAGTATTAGGGGTGACTCCATCCCAGGAGCCACAATAAAACACAAAGCCTCTCTATGCTTCCCCATCGTCATATTGGTTCCATTATAAAATGTGCAGGGCCACCCCCAGCTACCGATCCATCCAATTGGCAAAAGGCTATGGGCGTTTTTAAAGTCTTTAGCCTTAAGCCCATTTTCTCCACTACCTCCGAGCTGATTACGCATCTTGTGCACCCAGAGTCTAACAAGGCCAGCATTTCCCCTTTGGCTCTTGATGTGGGTACCCTTAATCTCACTGGAATGGTCATAGGGCCCTTGTTTGGACTTACCAGTGAGTCGTCTTCCAATTCAGATTCACTCTCTTTAGAAGAGGTTGGAGTTCCCATCTCCTCTCCTTTAGGAGGGGCGATCTCTACAACCTCCTCCGCTTTAAGCGCCGTTTTGTGAGGCTTCGCTCGGGGTTTTCTTCTTCCTCCTGGTGCCCCTTTTGGTTCTAGCTTGACATGGCAATCTGCAGCCCAGTGATCTTCCTTCCCATATCAGAAGCAAGCAGTGGTCTTGGGTTTTGCCACCATTCCTCCCTTTTTGAGGTTTTAAGGCTTCTTGAAGGCTGGTGGGGGAGGACTTGTTCCAATCAACCCCCCCCCCAGCATCTGTTTCGGGTCAGATCAATTTCCACCTGTGCTGCCAGCATGTACCACAGCTGCAGCTCATTGGGGTCTCTTCTGGAAATACAGCTTTGATATACATCTTCATTTAACCCATCTTTAAAAGCTTCTATCAGGGCTCCCTGGGACCAGCCTCGAATATGACACGCCAGCTCTCTAAACACCTGGGTGTAGTCAGCCACTGATCTCCACCTGATTTATGGTCTTCATCCTAATTTTGGCCTTACGTTCAGCAAGTGGGTCTTCAAACCTGGCCTGCAGCGCAGTCACGAACAGGTCATAATTCATCAGCTATGGGGCATTATCATTATGCAAAGTCACCATCTATTTTGCAGCTGTTCCCTCCAGAGCCCTGGTAACACATCTAACTTTGGCTGCTTCTGAGGAAAAATCCCCTCCATATTCCTCCCTATGGCTCCAGACTGGTGCCAGGAAGAATCCTAACTCCTTGGGATCCCTCCCCCCATATTTTACTTCCAACGGAGGCACCTTTGGAGTTCTACGTCTTCTGGCAATTATCCCTCCTGCTGGAGGCCCCTGGGCTGCTGCTGCTTGTTGCGCGAGCCCGGGTTGATTTATGGGGATGGGTGCTCTGATTCTTCTGGCTGGGGCTGCCTCCCTCTCCTCTCCCTCATACCTTTGTTCAGTTTAAGGTTCTCTGATAGCTTCATTTAGAAGATGCATGACTTGAGTTAGTAAAAAAAAAATTTCTTTCCTTCTCCTGCCATGGCTCCTCTCTTCCACCCAATGGGTAGTAGTCACTCCTGGAGGAGGCTTTTCTGCAGGATCCTTCCAACTCCCAGTTCATTTGGGTTTTACAGCTGGTTTTTCCCCAAGATTTAGTTCTGCTAACAAGTTAGCTTCCCCTGCTTCCTCTAGCAGCAGAGAATCTTGTCCTCCAGTTGCTCCCAGGTCTTCTTGGTCACTGGCTGGATTTGACATTGTGTTCAGACCCCCTCGGAAGCAAATTTATTAATTCTCTGGGTTGGCTGGTAATGTGGAGATTCAGAATAATGTCAGCTGGTGCTCCATTCAAAATCCAAGAAAGAAATACTTATACTTCTTTAATCAGAGAAGAAATATCTTTTACTGGAAATCAAGTGGTAGCAACAAAAGAATTCTGAATCTGAGAAAATGGGTGCCTAAATCACATATGCAAAGTAATGGCAACGTTCCCACCCCAATAGTTCAATTGGTTCATCCAATTAAAAATTGTGTACATCATCATGTGGGCATCTCCAGGTGGTGTCCATTGACTTTGACATAGTTTGATAAAGGGTTGCAGTTGCGCATAGCATAGAATAGAAACCTAAGCAAGAATGTACCCCCCCCCAGTTTATACAGTTCTGGTTTGTAACACCTCCAACTCACTTCCCATAACCATTCCCCCCTCCTCCCCCCATTACTTATGACAGCTGAAAGATGCAAAGCAAAGGGAGAAAATCTTGAAGGCTGACATTAATCCACTTATGAAGGGATCCGGAAATGCCATAAGAGTTTAGTTTTAACAGTAGTTTGTCATGTACCACTGAACCAAAAACTTTGCAGAAGTGTATGTAAATTGCATCTATAACTGTACCCTGGTCAAGTAGAGGAGTCTATATGTATTTGCAGTGTAGGAGTTGAAGATTGCAGGACAATGTTTTCCTGAAACCAAATTGGTTTTTTTGGAGAGTAGGTTGTTTGATTCTAAGTGGAGAGTGATGGATTGGCTAATGATCCATGACTTTTCACGTGACACAACACAGTGAGATTGGTTTGTAGTTTTCAACCAGGCTGGGGTCACCTTTTTTGAAGATATTTGAAGAAAATATCACTTTCCCCCTAATAAATCAAAATACACTGACAGATTTAACAAAACAGGGGAATTATGCTCCCTTTAAGTAAGTAGGTCCCTAAGGAGATCATCAGTGAGAACAACTAAATCCTTCTCTAGTCTATATTTTATCTTCAATGCCGATTGAAAGAGGTCCATGTAATAGACTTTATCTTTGATGCTCTGCCATCACCATCTCAACAACCTGTCCAGAAATAAAGATTGGAATCTAGATGGTTTCTTCAAACAGGATAGGTCACAATTAAAAAAAAAATAATAGAAAAGAAACATGCACAATTTCTTGGATACACGTATTACTGTGGAAGAGCCTAGGTTGGGCAAATTTCAACCTCACAAGTTGCAAAGATTGAAATCACCCTATTCATTTGTTTGGAATATAAAGATCAGACGGACTCCCAAGTAATGTAATAAGATGATAGCTTTGTCACAAGCAAAGAATCTGTCTATGAGGAATCAAGGTTTTGGTGAATTTGAGTAAATTTATTATGGAAATGCAATGCAAATTGGTCATTATGTCACGTTGTGAAATCTAGGTATTGACTTTCCCATAAAAGAAAATTATTTACCTAAATAAGACATTATCACTAATGCAACGAGAGAACAAAAGCAAAGTTGTTATTCCTTCCTTATAATCTAAGTATACCCATATACCCGAGCTCAGTCCACTTGGCAAGAGATAATACAGAGGTAACATTTAGGTAACGCATGAGCAAGTTAAAGTTACCATCTGGACAGCAATATTTTAATTTCTGACACATTATATCAACAAAGGCTACCTATCAACCCACCAAGAATTTGGGAGAATCATCTCTTATACTTAACTTAGCAATGCCATAAGTCAGTTCAGGAAAACTGTACAGAGCAGGATTGTTTCCCAATGGAAAGTGGTCTAACTTAAAATTTACATTATATGGAACGCAAAGCATACAAATAGAGAATTATTTGTAAAGAACCTATTTACTTGTCTCAAGACATCATTGTCAAGATGTTATGATTTAATATTTTACAAAGCTTTCAATTATTTTGAGTAAGCAACTTAGGAATGTAATGAACATGTCAGTTTATTTTCTCCTTTTTCTATGTTGTTCTTTTAAAACAATAATTGTTTCAAGGGCATCAGTTAAAAGTGACACATTTTCATATTCTACATATTTTAAATTGATTTTGGATATATAATAAATGACAATCTACCTGCTTGTACAACTTACCTTCCCTGTAAAAATTGCAAAGCAAAATATGTTGGTTTTTTTAATAAAAGCAAGATAATCTATCATTTGCATTAAGGGTTTATTGCAGTGTATTTCAATTATTTTGAAATGCATAGAAAATAGTATAATAAATGACTGGATTCATAAAAAGATATAGAAATATATTCATGGAACTGTTTATCAGTTATGTCCAACAAATGTAAACTATTGCTATTGCAGTGTTAATAAACTGATCACAATTCATTCTTAATCCATGCTTATCTCTTTATTACTGACTCTCATTATGGAGAACTGAGGCCAGCCATGATTTCTAAACTTATGATTTCAAAAATATTCAATGATTTTGCAGTCCATCAAACTGAAATGAACATGGCAATTAATCAAAAAAACAAATTCTCCTGAGACCTGAATATACTGTAGAGCAAGATATTATATAGATCCAAAGTTCCTGTGGACTTTAAGATTTAAGTGGACAAGAAGGTACTGGCCATCCAACCAGATATCATCATGGTAGTTGACATGGATCAAGAGTCAGTGGTAGTGATAACTGTAGCAGTGCCAAGGGACAACGATATCAAGAAGGTATGAGAAACTGGAGAAAGACTAAGTCCTGAAGGAAGAATAAGAGGTTGTGGAAAGTAAATTCCAAAATGGTCCTACTAATGGTAGGACAGCTTTAACTCCTAAAGCCCATGTCCCACTGCACCAATGGATGCAAAGAGGATGTAAAATGGACAAAAAAGCTTGCCATCCCTGGAAAATGCGATGCATCCGTTGTGTACCCACTGCATACGTGTTTCATACACTCTATCTGTCGAGCATCCGTCCACTGCGATTTCATCTGCAAAAGAAGTTTTGAGCTGCACAAAACTTTTTGAGCGGATGAACTTTCCGCCGCGTACGATGTACATCTGTGACACATACGGGCAACAAACATTCTACGTCCATTGTCATCTGTTAAACGTCCGCTGTATCCTCTTGGCATCCTCTGAACATCCTCGCAACTCACATCCGCTGCAGCTGAAAACGGAAAGAGGGAGGAAGCGAAAGGTACACGGAACATCTACACAGCGTTAGTAGCATGGAAATAGAAAGGATGCAAGCAGATGCATCTCGTATATAAAGCATTACAACGGACAAAACATTTGTATATGGGATGTATCTCAGATATTTAGGATGTCTGGAGTATACCTTTAGTATGTGGAAGAACACCTAGTGGAAAACCAATATTTCCTATAAAAAGGGGGAGGAAATCACCTGGATCTCAGTATGAGTCCATCAGCCATGGTGTACAGACCTCTTCACCCTTGGTCTTGCTCTTCCACATCATCCATTGATCTCCACCATGGATCATAACACAGTCCTTATGGTAGCTGCGATCATTCAACACCAGAACCAAGAACCAACCTGTACAGACTGTTTCACCTTTTCTATGCAAGGAGAAGAAGGAGACGTCCAAGAGCTGTGTGGGTCCGACGATAGTTTGGGAGAAGAGTGGAGTTTGGACTGTATGACAAGCTGATGGTGGAGCTGAAGAATGAAGACCCTGGTGCATTCCAGCACTTCATGAGCCATGTTTGATGCAATTGTAGAGCATCTGAGACCCAGGTTGACCAAGCCGAGCACCAACTTCCGTCCCAACCTGGACCCTGGACTGAAGGTGGCACTGACTCTGCGCCACCTGGCCTCTGGAACTAAATAAAGAAACATGAAGTATGCCTGGAGGGTGCCACACAACAGCATCAGCAAAGTGGTCAGAGAAGTGGTGCAGGCCATCATCGAAGAATACGTGGAGGAACTCCTCCATTGTCCCACCACTGAAGAAGGCTGGAGAAAAGTTGCAGAACAGTGGTATCAGAGGTGGAACTTTCCCCACACCGTTTGAGCCATAGATGGGATGCACATGGCCTGCAAAGCTCCAGCCAACTCAGGGTCCACTTATTTCAACTACAAGGGCTTCTTCAGTATCATCCTCTTTGACATGGTTGATGCTGACTACACGTTCATGTACATCGATGCTTCAGGCAACGGGTCAGCTTCAGATAGCCAGGTATACAATCCCAGTGACCTCAAGGATAGGCTGGAATGCAACCTCATCACGGGTTTTCCAGATCCAGACCCCCTACCCAATGACAAACAAGATGTGCCCTACTTCATCATGGGGGATGATGCCTTCTCCCTGAGAACCTACCTCATGAAGCCCTACACTTCAAGATACCTCACCCGTGAAGAGAGGATCTTCAACTACAGGCTGTCCAGGGCAAGGCGGGTGGTGGAGAATGCCTTTGGCATCCTGGCCAACAGGTTCCAGGTACTTCTCACCACCATGCAGCATCACCCAGGGACTGTGAGGAGCATCGTGGAAGCTTGCTGCATCCTGCACAATCTCATGTGCACCCGCAACCCAGTGTTGCAGAACAGGCTCGTGGACTGTCAACAAGGGAATGGGGACATGGAGCCTGGTGAATGAAGACAAGGACTAAACCTGATAGACACTGTGGATGTACAAAGCCCCAACAGAGCTTCACGTGAAGGGAAGAAGCAGCGCAACCTCCTGAAACACTGGTGCAACTCCCCAGCTGGAACAGTGGAGTGGCAAGACAGGATAATAGATGGTTAATGGATGCTCCCTTCAGCCTGTCTCATAACACTGATGAGATTGTGCCATGTAGGTTGAGTGGTCCTACAATGAATAGGGCATTAATAAAGAGCTTTGTTTATTTTGAAATGTGTTGATCAATGAATAAATTGTTATTGATAAAAAAAGGGCCATATGTGTGGCAGCTGGGAGGGTGGACCATACAGTCCCACTATGCTTGCACTGGAGGTTTATCTATCCCACAGCTATCCTTACCTATCCCACAACTATCCTTACCCATCCCACAACTATCTTTACCTATCCCACAGCTATCCTTATCCATCCCACAACTATCCTTACCTATCCCACAGCTATCCTTACCTATCCCACAACTATCCTTACCCATTCCACAACTAACCTTACCCATCCCACAAGTATGCAAAGGCTTAACCATTGTTAAGCCTGGGTTCCCCAACCAGGGTTAGGTAGACAAGCTAAACAGAATGTGCAGCGTTAGTCAGATAGGCACACAGATAAATGAGTGAGCTAAGCTTGTATGTTTATTAACATACAGTAAAAATAACAGATACGCTTGTGCTATCAAGAATATAGTTTATTCCATTATAAGTTAATAGCATAGTCAAATAACAGTCCAATAGTCATGTATCATGTAGTCAGTCCATTCAGGGATATTCAGTTAGCAAAGTCCATGCAGAATATCCTATGTCAGTTCACTTACAAATTAGTCCTTTGTTGTTTCTCCCGTTCGAGCAATGCAGTCTTGATTCCAAGCAGTAATTAGGGATCATCACAGCCAGAGTGAGCAAGCTGTAGACTTGCTACTTTTATATTGTTTTCATAACCACTCCCTTAATTGCTATTTCACAGTTAAAGCTGCAGACACTTTAACATACACTAACTATGATTCATAGATATTATTTCACCTAAACCAGTTAGGGTAAACAATGTTATCCCTAACATTCTCCCCTTTTAGGTTAAATAATAACTATGAATCATTTACATCTTTAAATTATATTTTTCACAACTTTCTTTAAACTGAATTGCTCCTTGAGCTTTTGTAAATTGGTCTGCAAAGTTTTCTTCTGACATGAGGTATTCCAATTTTATTAGTCCATTTTTCACTGATTCTCTTACATTTAAATATCTTAAGTCAGTATGTTTTGATCTAGTTTTTACAGCAATACTAGCTGCTTGGTTATCCGCGTACACAATAATGGAATCTTTTTCAGTTATACCCATGTCTAACAAAAACTGTTTATAGAAAATCAAGTCAGTGCATAATAATGACAGACATGAAAATTCAGCTTCCATCGTGGATAAGCTAATATGCTGTTGTCTGATTGAACTCCACCCTATTAGTGTCTTACCAAATAATATAGCCATCCCAGATGTTGATTTTCTAGTGTTTATATCAGTTGCAAAACTTGCATCTGCATAGGCACTAAGACTCAAATCACCCTTTGGTTCTATATACAATGCATGGTTCATTGTTCCTTTAAGATATCTTAATATTCTTTTTAAGGATTTCCAATGACATTCTTTAGGATCTGAATTAAAACGTGCCAGCTGATTTACACTATAAGCTATATCTGGCCTTGACCAATTGCTTATGTATGATAAGCTACCAATCAAAGATTGATATATGGACTTATCAAATTTGGGACTTTGATCATTAGTTTGGCAAACTTCCTGACTCATTGGAGTCTTTGCCAGTTTACAAAGTTCCATTTTAAATGTTTTAATTAATTGGCAAATTTTATCTTCTTGAGATATCTTAAAACCATTATTTGTTTTATTAATTGTCAATCCTAGATACCTTTTAATTTCACCTAAATGCTTTATTTTTATCTTTTTGGCTAATAATGATATAATCTCATTAGCTTCATTATTAGTCTTAGTTATTAAAGCAATATCATCTGTAAATAATAACAATAATGACACCGTTCCATTATTTTCTCTTTTAAACACACACGGATCTGCTAAACCAGATTTAAAACCTATATTGTTTAACTCTTTCACAATATATTGGTTCCACTCAAACCCAGATTGTTTCAACCCGTAAAGACTCTTTTTGAGTTTCCAACAATCATTACTATTTACTTTATTGTCTTTTATGCCAATTGGTTTTCTTAAATATATAGTGTGCTGCAATGGTGCATGTAGATAAGCAGTTTCTACATCTAAATGGTTAATGACATAGTTTTTCTTAGCTGCCCACACTAATGCTGCTCTTAAAGATGTAGCTTTAAGGCTTGGTGCAAAAACTTCATCATAATCAGATGTAGTTTGATTAAATCCTTGAGCTACTAACCTAGCTTTATGGGTAACAGTCCCATCATTTCCAGTTTTTACTTTAAATATCCATTTGCACCCAATGGATTTTTCTCCTGGAGGTAATTTGGCATCTTCATACACTTTCATTACCTTTAATGAATTTAGTTCTTTTTCCATTGCCTTTTGCCAATTCTCCTGATCCTTAGCAGGATACATCCTAAGTTCATCTACACTAGTTGGAACTTTAGTTACTTGGCAAATTATACTTGCTTGATACCTATCAGGTGGTCTAGTTACACGTGTAGTACGTCTAGGTATTATAGGACTTACAGGTGGACTTTCTTTTATTAATTGTTCTTGATTATGTAACTCTTCCTGATCAACTATTTCCTCTTGTTCTGGTCCTATTTGCTCTTCGTGGACTTCTTCTTTAATTGGACTCTTCTTATAGCTAATCTCATCTTTCTGCCTTTTGTAGGGTTCAATAATTACTTCATTATTTAAATCTTGCTCTAATCTATTCCATCCTACACGTTCTAGGAATTTTGCACTAGCACTGGTGTAAACTCTAGATGTACCTGGTTCCCAGAATCTATAAGATCTATGATTAGATGTATATCCTACAAAAATTAATCTTTTAGCTCTATGCTGTCCTTTGTGTCTAAGTTGTGTAGGGATATGCACCCATGCTGGTGCTCCAAATGTGTGCATGTAACTTAAATCAGGTTTTGTACCATGCCACAGTGTGAATGGTAATTCACCTGTTGTTGAATTAACAACATTATTTAATATATGATTACCACACATTATTGCTTCTCCCCATAAATTGTCAGGTACTCCTGAATCAGACATCATAGTTCGTGCCATTGATTGTAATGTTTGGCCTCTTCTCTCTATAAAGGCATTATGTTGTGGCCTATATGGTGCAGACATTTTATGTTGAATACCTAACATTCTTAGTCTGTTCTGGAATTTATTATTTGTAAATTCTGTACCATTATCAGTTATGAGAGTTACTAATTTCTTTTTAGTTTTTCTTTCCGCAAATTTTATCCAATTAAATAGATTTTGATATGTTTCAGTTTTGCTCTTCATTAAATAGCAAAACCCATATCTAGAATAGTGGTCCATTATACTTAGTATGTGGCGAGCTCCTCCTACGCTTGGTTTTTTCGGACCTATTAAATCAGCAAATACTACTTCTAAAGGCTCTTTAGTAGTAAATCCATCAACTCTATTAGCCGGTATAACCCTGCTCTTACTTTGATTACAGGCATTACATTGCAAATACTTATTACAAGATTTCAAACTTATTCCCTTAGATAATTCAACAGTTTTCTTAAGCATTTTAAAATTTAAATGCCCTAGCCTTCGATGTAACAAGTGAATACATTCGTCATGAGGTTTCTTATTTTCATAAATTGTGTTAGCCACCTTTAAACCATCATCATTTAACACATATAATCCACCTCTTAAAGTTGCAGTAATTCTCTTATCTTCTTTTTTAATTATGCAGTTATCTCCCCTAAATGTAACTACATATCCTAGTTTAACCAAAATTCTAACTGAAATTAAATTAAACTTAAGTTGTGGTACATATAACATTTTTACATTCTCTTTTATAAAAGAACAATATGCTATACCTTCACCTTTAGCTTTCAGTTTCCAGCCATTGGCTAACGATATCTGCTGTGTACTCTGGGACATTTTAATAAAATTTTTGTTATCATTTGTTATACAATGGGATGCTCCACTGTCAACCACCCATAAATTATTTTTTACAGCTCCGTTAGTATACATGGCTAACTCTAAATTTTTATTTATTTTTTGATGATTTTTAGTATTCTGGCCAGCGTTCTGGCGCTTTGCCTTTTTACAAAATCTTGCCAAATGTCCTCTTCCCCCACAATTAAAACACTTTTTAATTGCATATGCAGTAGGAGATTTATTATCTTCTTTTTGAGGTTGCTTCCTCCTTAATTCATCTCTTTCATGCCTTCTTCTGGCCTCTTCGATCAATCTGCCAGTTATATCAGTTAAAGTTAAATTTTCCTTTGGCAAAATTTCAAATGAAGTTACGTAGTTATCATAACTTTCATCAAGGGAAGATAGAATTATGTAAACTTGGTGTAATTCAGAGAATATAAGTTCTTTCTCTTGCAGTTCGTGAAAAATGCTTTGCATAGTTTTCAAATGACTCAGCATGTTTGGAGATGCGTCCTGAAAAGCTTCCGTGTTAGATTTATTTGAGCACCAACATTATCTTGAACATAAATCCTCTTCAGCTTCTGCCAACACCCAACAGCCGTTTTCTCTCCGTGGATATTAATAAGCTGTTGATCAGTTAAGGTTAACGCAATTATGCAAATGGCTTGTTGATTTTTATGCATAAATTCTTCTATCTTTAGTCTGTCTTCCTCATCCTCTGGATCCCATTCTTCTACGTTTGGTGGATTTTCAATTATGTTCCACAGACCTTCTCTTCGTAGAAGTAGACTACATTTTGTAGACCATGATACATAGTTTGTTCCATCCAGCTTGGATATAAGGG
>BLBF01000006.1:55795249-55822199 GCA_015471245.1 Laticauda colubrina | reverse complement strand
TGGTCTTCTGCGTACATTTGATAAACACCAGTTTGCATACAGAAAAAAATAGATCTATAGAGGACACTATAGCCATCACTCTTCACACTGCTCTGACTTTTCTAGAACAGTGAGAGGGCTATGTGAGGATGCTTTTTGTAGTTTTTAATTCTGCATATAACACAATTCTTCTGCATAGACTAATCTCTAAACTTCTGGACCTTGGACTTTCTTATTCAATCTGTTTTTGGATTATGGATTTCCTGTCTGGCCGCTCACAGAGGGTCAGATTAGAGACTCACACCTCTTCAGCCCTTATTGTGTATTGAGTCCCTTACTCTATACTCTATACTCTTTTTGTGCATGACTGCATTCCCACTCATGCTATAATACTATTACTAAATTTGCAGATGATACAACGGTGGTGGGACACATTCCAGGGGGGATGACTCTGCTACCGAGATGAGGTGGACTGTGGAGAAACATTATTGTAATGATCAGGTAGTTTTGCCTTGCATTAGCCATATAATCTTTTCAATAAGCTATAGCTATATTGTTTGTCCATATCCTGTTCCAACCACGAACTACCTCGCTGCATATGACATTCTGCAACAGAAAAGCTCTGTAGAAATATGACCACATCTGCTGTTGCAAACTGCTCAGAAACGCTAACCACAGGGGCCTGTCCGAAAAATACTGGACATGATGTAGAAACTGCTTTTTACACATAGAAGACATCTATTGACACCCAAATATGGATATCCATCCCACTCAACTGTGTTTGCAAAACATAGTTGCCATATATGTATATTCAACCCAATGTGTCAGTTTGAGTATGGTCAATCAGGATCACATGCTTGCCTTCTGATATTTTGTAACCCACCCAAATCTCAATAAAAGAGCTTGTCTCGAGCTAATTCGGGGCTCGCTCACCCCGAGGAGAAAACATGTGTCATGTCTTTCCTCAAACCCATTTGGCATTTTTTGGGGAGCCCTCCGGGAGAGCGACGCCTCAGTGGACTGGTTGCTTTCATGGTGTGGAGACAATAACTTGGTCCTCAACACCAATAAGATTTAGTTATCAATGGAGAACGAGTGGAGCAAGTGGCCAGTTTTAAGTTTCTGGGTGTTACCATAAAAGAGGACCTGACCTGGGGTGCTCAGATTTCAGCACTGGTGAAAAGGGCCCAGCAGAGATTATACTACCTGAGACTTCTTAGAAAACAACAATTGAATGAAAAACTGCTGGTGACCTTCTACCACTGCACCATAGAGAGTATCTTAACTTACTGCATCTTGTCAATTGCACAGTGCAGATCGGACAGCACTCCAGAGAGTTAACGTCATTGCCCAGAAGATCATTGGTTGCCCTCTCCTCTCATTGGAAGAGCTTTATAGCTTCCACTGCCTTAAGACAGTTCAAAACATTCTCAAAGATGCATCTCATCCTGGGCACCCTTTTTTTGAATTATTACCATGTGGCAGATAGTACAAGATAATAAAAACAAGGACAAATAGGCTGAAAAACAGTTTTCATCCCAGGGCAGTATTTCTATTGAATTCTACTGTATAGTGCAATATTAATGCAATACCAGGGGTTTTCAATTCAATGTGTGGAGTGTGAGGGATGTGTGTTTGTGTTTATTTTCAGTCATAAAGCTATTCAACACCACCGACGATACTGCTACCTTTCAAAAAGACCTTGACTACGTGTCAGAATGGTCAAACAAATGGCAGCTTCAAATCTCAACAAATAAATGCTCTGTCTTACATATTGTCAAAAAAAATTATCAGAAAATAAAATGCAAGCTGAATAATCAAGATCTTGTTGATGATCCAAACTTTGTCAAGGACCTTGGAGTACTTATCTTAAATGAACGAAGTGCTAGATCCCACTGTAACTACATAGCCAAAAAGGCATTAAGAGTTGTTGTTAACCTGCATAGCTTTTTCTCCGGTAATATCACACTACTAACTAGAGCATACAAAACATTTGCAAGACGAATACTTGAATACAGCTCATCAGAACCACGTTATGTATCTGATATTAACACAGTTGAGAAAGTCCAGAAATATTTCACAAGAAGAGTTCTCCACTCCTCTACTCGTTGCAGAGAACCTTATGTCACCAGATTTGAAATTCTAGACTTAGAAAACCTAGAATTATGCCGCCTTCAGTACAATCTAAGTATAGTACACAAAATTATATATTACAATGTCCTACTTGTCAATGAATACTTCAGCTTCAACCATAAAAATACAAGAGTACACAATAGATACAAACTCAAGATAAACTGCACCAAACTGCACCAAACTTGATTGCAGGAAATACGACTTCAGCAACAGAGTGGTCAATGTTTGGAATACTCTACCTGACTCTGTGGTTTCTTCCCCAAACCCCAAAAACTTTAGCCTTAGACTGTCTACTATTAACCTCACACCTTTCCGAAGAGGTCTGTAGGGGGCATGCATAAGCACACCAACGTGCCTAACGTCCGTCCTATTGTTTCTTTTTATTTTTCTTATATGTATCAATTTCATGTATTCATAACTATGTTCATAGTTATATCTTAGCTTGATAAAATAAAATAAAACAAAAATCACCTCATGGTATCTGTCATGTTCCTCTTCTTTAATTCCTACAGAACTTGGTAAACAAATCAATCCTGACAAATGATGGCTCTTAATTGTAATTGTGATACAGCAGAAAAGGACATAGAAGATCTTCCCTTAACAAACTCTCACTATTCCACAAATAGTGCAGAAATAGAGAATTGCTGCATCCCCAAGCAACTGCAGTGTTGAAAAAAAAAAAACTGGAAGACTGGTATAAGTGGGCAAATAGCTTTAAAGGTAGGTTGTACTACACAGAAAAAAAACAACAACCCTATCTTTCCAGGAAACGACCAAAAACAAGCAGAGACAACAGGATTTCAAGCTGAACTGGAAATAAGAAAAAAAAATCAGTTAAGCTAATTGTAGTTGAATTTGTAAGGAAAGGCTCCCATCAGCAGACCTAAACAAGTTGCTAACAACTTTGGAACTGTTGCCTAAAAAATTTCTGGTCAGATAATGAAATATTTGATTTAATTGCATCTAATAGTAGATGTGAATATATCACTGCTGCTGGACTTTGCAAATGTTTATCACTAAGATATCTCAAAGGGCAGGCAATGAAAGGTTTGATTTTCCCTTGATGATCCTTGGTTTTTTTTTTGGTTTTTTTTTAAGGAGGCAAAGATTATTTGCATATTAATGCAAATAATTCACACACATACAAACATGCTAGCATAAAAACAATCAGTTTAACAAAACATTTCCACAAAGATTAGAAAAGAACCAAAGCTGGAACAGGTAAATTTCCATAAATAATAAAAATAACATTTCCTTTGCAATCCATTGAAGCAGCATAAGAATACATACTATAAATATTGTTATTTCTAATATTCAGGCAAAGTGTGTGAATTTTGCATAACATTGTCTTTGATTGCTGTACAAAAATGGGGAAAGTACACATGGCATTCACTAACTGAATGCCCATTTAGTGAAAAATGGTTAGGTTTCAGTAGGTTATTTGGAGAAAAGTTTGATACACAAATAAATTATATTCTTCCAGTGAAGTAAAACTGCAATGACTAATAAGATAGGAAAATAAATGATAACAGCCATTTGCTGCTACAGCTGAATTTTAAAGCAATGTATCAACCCTACAATCAACCATGTATACCTTTGGAAGCTATAGGCAACTAACATTTATCTTCATTTTATAAAAAGATCTAGGGAATTAACAAAGTAATAAGAATGAAAATCAGCATAATATAAGGAAGGGATAATATAAACCAATTTCAGAATTCAGGCCAGGAATAGCTATATCAAGGTATCTGTCAGAGCACTGGACTTATATCTATTAATCAATTATTTTTGCTTCATGTATAAAATATGTTTTAAAGAACTCGGTAGATAGACCAATGATGAAATCCTACATTACACACAGTTGGACATTAAATGAGCCTAATGTACATTGTTTTCCCACAATTCACAGATGCATTTTCTCAAGAGATATCTATCTAATTATTCTGGTTTTCCTTTCTTTGGGAAAAGTAATAATCCCATAGTTAGGACTTTCATATAAGTACTGTTCATTTTGAAAATGTATGGTTCTTATATTTTATGTTTATATTATATTTTAATGTAATTTTCAAGAATTTTATTTTAGAATCAATTTAAATTAATTACACACATACACACAATATGAATGAAATATATACCTATATATGGAAAGGTATCATGAAGGTATTCTTCAAATGGGGCAGTTTTAGAGTAAGAAACATGAGCAGTTTTGGAGGTTTAAAACTCTTAAGGCTAGGTCACACTGGCCGACGGATGCAAAATGTATGCAAAAAGGACACAGCGGATGAGCAAATTTTCGGGGGTGGCTCCATCCATTGTCACCCGCTCCAAAAAGTGGCAAAAATTTGCATAAACAGAACGGAAAAGAAAGGAAAAGAACGGACTTGGGTAGTATGTAGCAGGGATGTTAAAGGGATGTTCATAGGAAGCCTAGAGGATGTATATAGGATGCAAACCGTTCACTGCTTATCCTTTCTATTTCTGTGCTACTAACGCTGTGTAGACGTTCGGTGTACCTTTTGTTTCCTCCCTCTTTCCGTTTTCAGCTGCAGCGGATGTGAGTTGAGGGGATGCCCAGAAGATGCAGAGAGGATACAGTGGACGTTTAACGGATGATAAACGGAACTATTTTATTCTAAAATAGAACGTTTGTTGCTCGTATGTCATGGATTTACATCGTACACAGTGGAAAGTTCATCCGCTCAAAAAGTTTTGTGCAGCTCAAAACTTCTTGAGCAGATGAAATCTCAGTGGACAGATGCTCAAAGGATAGAGTGTATGAAACACGTATGCAGTAAGTACACAACGGATGCATAGCATTTTCCAATGGATGGCAAGCTTTTTTTAACATTTTACATCCTCTTTGCATCCGTTGGTGCAGTGTGACATGGGCTTTACTATAACCACAACAGATTATCCAGATATTTTTCTATATGAACTTATAAAGCTACAGTGTAGCAAGTAAGAATTTATTGACAACATCCAGTGTTAATTCAAAGGGCTGTTATTTAGAAAACTGCAACCTGAAATACGTTCACTGGATATAACAATACTGTTATTTCCCCTGACTAAGATAACACTCCTGTGATAAAGCAATTGAACCATGCATAATGTTATGTATTTAATTTAGTTGCCTGAATGACCTCAGACCACCACCACCAAGAAAATGAATTGGATAAGGAACGTCTCATACTTAATCAGATATTTTCCCTAAATGACATACCTTTATTCTCATGATTATTAGAATATCCAGCACCATTCCTAATAAAATGAGCATTATAAGGAAGAAAATTATGAACTACTATATCTATTTAAGTTGCCATGTCTCCAGGGAAACTAGTGCAGATTCTATAAAATAAAGTTAATGGAAATAATATATTTGGCCAAATAGAATGATATGCATTTAAGCCCCCGTGACTGTGAAAATCATCTCTCTCAAAGAATAGAACTATGATTGAAATTGAGATGCAAGAAAATTGCTTCAGAGAATAAATACTTCAAAATAAAAACAGTAATAGCTTTCAAACTGATAGTTTATTCTTCTTATTCTTATTATGCTATTGTCTGCTGTGTATTGTGTAAAGGGACAAAAAAGTGGCCATAATTTTTATGTACTTACTCTCAGTCGTTGGTATGGATAATCATAGATAAGAAATATGAGTCAACAAACTGGAAGGTTTGAAGTACTTTTATTCTTCCACTCACACAGCATTCAGCAAGAACAGTCTATTTCCAATCCAGGTTAGCAATGGAGAGCATTTGCCTTTCAGTGTAATTTATTCATTTACTCAACTCACCTAATCACTTCTAACTCCGCCCTATGCTCATTTGCCAATCACCCTTGCCTATCATAACTAGCTGGAAGCAAAAGTAGATGGAAAATGGAAGCAATGTTTTAGTGCCCATACACTTTTTATGAAGAATAAGAGTTGTGGCAGCTTTGGAAAGTTAGAAAAGACAACTGTAAATTTAGTGGGCTTCACAAAAACAGTGAATAAGTAAAAAGAGACAGTATTCACACAAAACTGATTCTGGAAAGTAATGCCAGACAGAAGCTATCAAAGTTGGAAGAAAATAATTGTAATTAAGTCCATCATGAAGTCCATCATGAAGTCCATCATGGAACATGTGAAATCATTTTCTAATGGAAGATGACAAATTACTTTTATGTTTAGAGCAATTGAACTCAATGCCCAAACACTAGAATGAAGATACTGAAAGTCGCAAAGAAGTGAATTTGAGAAGGAAGAGGGAAGATGATAGGAAGAGATAATGAAATAGTTGTCAGAGTTAAGTAGAACAACTACAAAAGAATATAGAAAGAGTTTACAAGAGAATAGAAGAATTCATTGTTCAACTAGAGAAAGATGCAAATTCAAAAAGAGAGAGATTCAAGGTCAAAAGTTGAAGTCTTTAAAAATTAAGACATGTTAGCAAAAAATGTTAGCAAAATGTTAGCAAAAAATGTTAGCAAGAAATAAAGTAGAACAAGTTTTCAAACTGTTAGGATTAATTAATGCAGTTAGACTGATACAGAGTTTAAATAGCAAGGACGTGAAGGAGAGGAAAATGTGACATTTTGCAGAAGTGAATTTAATATAAAACAGATTATAAAAACCTTGTCAATTAACAACTGTAATGTGTTTAAGAACATTGTTGAGACCTTATGAAATTGCCTGAAACCTTTTGATGCATGTGAGTTCAGCAATTTCTTGCTCAATTATGCTATTTTCCAAAATGGTCACTGACGTCTGCCATAGAGCAACATTGGAGGTTAAAAGGTTCTGATATTACTTTGTCTTTGAGTCCTGAAATAAAATTTGCAGGTTAATATTCCATTAAAACAAACAAAACATAGTCAAATAGACTCTTTGCATTTTCAGTTATTCATTTTTCTTTTTCTTTGTAAAAGCAAATCACACATTGCTGAATTACTGCTGAATTTAGAATATTTTAAATTGGCTAATCTAATTAGAGATGTTCATAATTCTGACAACAATAGAAATACAGTAAGTGAATCCATAGAATATTTGCAATGCGACTGATCTATATGCAATTCCTAGCACCCATTTTTTGTAACCTGAAACTAAGTGTAAAACTGTAAACATGGATTGAAAAAAAAAAGATTTCAGTGGCCCAGGTTCATATCACTTGAGTGAGTGGTGGGTTGGAATGGTTTTAATGATGAAAAAGAGAGAAGTTTGTCTCTGGAAGGATCATCTCTTTCATTAATTCCTCACCCTATTCCCTCACCACAAAAAGAAGGCAAAAAATTCAGCAACAACCTATTGGTGATTTCACAGCATCTCACACATTGGTCTTTCAGAGGTCAGAAGGCTGACTTCCTCAATGGTTGCCCTACATTTTGGTACTGCTTCTACTATCAGGTCTATCCTTCTGCTTTTTCAACAATCCATATTAATGGAGTATTTGGACTTCTCTCAGTCAGGATTCAAGCTTGGTCATAGGATAAAAAGTACTGGTTTGCTTTTGAATGATCTCCGATGGGACTGGGTCATAAAAGTTACATTTGTTCTTTGATACTGCCAGCCTGGTATCCTTCCAGATCAGTTCTAATTGTGGTATCCTTTTGGAATAGTTCTATGGGATGGGAGTGAACAGCACAGTATTTGGCTCATTCTAGTTCTTCCTATGGAAAGAATACTAGATGAAGTTATTGGGTGAGATAAGCCTTCGCCATATTTGAGAAGCATACTGACTATACCCAATTATATATCTCTGCCCTTAAATTAAACAATGTTGTTGTCTTGCTGAAGGATGCGGGGAGTCTGAGAAACCACAGGCTTCAAGTAAACCCTGGTGAAACTCAATTCTTTACATTTGTTGGCCTTTTGGATCTTCCTTTTATGACCCTTGGTGAAGGAGCAGATAATAGTGGTGGCTAGGAGAGCCTTTACTTTGCTAGTTGCACCTGTTCCTGGATTGAAGGTCTCTGCTCATGGTCACTAATTATCTAGTCACCTGCTGTTTGGATTACTGTAATGTACTCTACATGGGCTGTCCTTGAAGGGTATTCAGAAGCTGGTGCAGAATATGTCACACTCACAGTTGTGTGCCTCTAGAATGGCACATGTTACATCTCTGTTCCATGAATTTCATTAACTGTCAGTTTGCTTTCAAAGTGCTGGTTTGATCTTTAAAGCCTTACATGGTATAGCTCCAAATTTGACTTTTCTTGTTCCTGATCACATTTATTCATTCCATCAGATCCAGGTTGAGGAATATATTGCAGACTAAACAGCTTGATCTGATGGTAGCAAAATAAGTTGCCTTTTCTACTGTGGCTCTCACCTTCTAAAACATTATTCCACCATAAATGTGAAGTTAACGTCATCCTTGTTTGCCTTTCAAAAGCTTAAAAAAATGTGGTTCTTCCATAAGGAATCTGGAAATAATAACATTGTATTTAGATGAATGTTCTCCTGTAATCTATTTCTATTATTGTATTTATTTTGTTTTATTTTTGAAATATTTTAATATTTAATATTTTAATTGTAAACCTCTTCTGGTTATTCGTGAAATAGTGGCTAATGTTTAATAAATAAATAGTGCAGCCTTCACAGAGCAGTTAGCATATTTCCTTTTCTTATCTATTCATTATGACAATATGAAAAGAAAATTGTGGTTTTTTTCTTTGACCCTTTTCCCAACTTCAGCCATTCAATTTGTCTCTTTTGTTAATATCAGTAATGCATTTCTGTGCCTGATAGAACAGAATAGAATTCTTTATTGGCCAAGTATGATTGGACACACAAGGAATTTGTCTTGGTGCATATACTCATGGTGTACATGAAAGAAAAGATACATTCGTCAAGAGTTAAGAATCATAAGGTACAACACTTAATAATAGTCATAGGGCTATGGCATAAGCAATCAAATCACACTAGGAAACAGTCAATATAAATCACAAGGATACAAGCGATAACTTACAGTCATAAAGTCACAAGTGGGAGGAAATGGGTGATAAAGAGTGATGAGAAGATTAATAGTAATAGTAATGCAGACTTTGTAAATAGTTGGACAGTGTTGAGGGAATTATTTGTTTAGCAGAGTGATGACGTTTGGGAAAAAACTGTCCTTGTGTCTAGTTGTTCTGGTGTGCAGTGCTCCATAGCATCGTTTTGAGGGTAGGAGTTGAAACAGTTTATGTCCAGGATGTGAAAGATCTGTAAGTATTTTCACAGCCCTCTTTTTGACTCGTGCAATATACAGGTCCTCAATTAAAAGCAGGTTGATAGTAACTGTTTTTTCTGCAGTCCTAATTACTCTCTGAAGTCTGTGTCTGTCTTGTTGAGTTGCATAACCAAACCAGACAATTATAGAGGTGCAGATGACAGATTCAGTAATTCCTCTGTAGAACTGTATCAGCAATTCCTTGGGCAGTTTGAGCTTTCTGAGCTGGTGAAGAAAGAACATTTTGATGATGACGTTTTTGATGTTAGGTGTCTATTTTAGGTCTTGTGATATGATAGAACCTAGAAATTTGAAGGTCTCTATTGTTGATACTGTGTGTCTAGCATTGGAAGAGGTGGTAGTATGGGAGGGTTTTTCCTAAAGTCTACCACCATTTCTATGGTTTTGAGTGTGTTCAGTTCCAGATTGTTCTGGTTATACCATGAGGCAAGTTGTACAACCTCCTATCTGTATGTGGATTCCTCATTGTCTCGAATGAGACCAATCACTATTGTGTCATCTGCAAACTTTAGTATTTTAACAGATGGATCATTTGAAATGAAATGATTGGCATATAGGAAGAAATGGAGAAAGCATAGTTGTACAGGTATCAGATGTGATTCTGCCTAGCTTCACCTGCTGTTTACTGTCTGTTAAGAAGCTTATGATCTACTTACAAATGTGTTCAGGTGCTACTAGCTGGTTTAGTTTAATTAGGAGAATGTCTGGATTTATGTATTGAATGTTGAACTGAAGTCTACAAAGAGGACTCTTGAGTAGGTATTTGGAGATTCAAGGTGTTGTAGGATGTAGTGTATGATGTAGTGCAGGATGTAATGCAGAGCCATTTGGGACTTGATTTGGGACTTGTCTACATCTATTACATATATCTTTGTTTTCAGATTCTAATAGCCACTTTTTCCTGTCCTATTTCTATATTCTAATTGCTGTGAATTTCTTGAAATGCACTTTTTTCACATTTAAGATACCCATGAGAATATGATAAAAGTCTTAATGAGCCCAGGCCTACCTAGTCAGAGTTCTCTCTTACTTTATCATCAGCTGGAACAGTAGTGGAATCCTACCTTCGTCGCTATGGTTCGGTGGGTGATTACACATGTGCGCCCCTAATGCATGTGTGCATCCCCCTAATGCATGTGTGCATGTGCCCCCTAATGTGCACATACCTAACAAATCAATCAGCTGAGAGGATGAAGAAACAAAAATCTAGGAGCGACCCTCCCATCCTCCAATTCACTTTTCAGTCTTTTATCCTCTCAGCTGATTGTTGGAAGCTTTGTTTTCCTTCTTTCAGCTTATCGTATCCTTTTTTTTACTACCAGTTTGACCAAATTGGGCTGAACCAGTAGCATACCACCACTGCAGCTGGAGTAACTAGAAAGCTCATCCTTCTTTTTCATTATTGCTTCTATTTATTTAGTATTTAAAGATGGACTATCCCAATGCCTGAAAAATGTTCAGTAAAATAGCCTTAAATTGAAGTATAGTCCAACCTTTCCATTAAATCTCTTAATTTCTCCACATTTTCATTTGGCTTTGAAAATTTTAAATTCAGCCATGTCTACAGCTACTACTGACTTCCTTTGAGAAATGGTCATCCATAGGATATGCAGTTAAAATGCAGGTGAGTTAAGAACATTTAGTTTAGATTACTCCCAAATAATGTAATATTCTACAACACATCAGTTTGTTGATTTAGCTGGGTTAGTGAAGAATTTATTTTTATTAATCTGGTAGAGTAAATTATTTGTAATATACTAATAACAAATGTTTATCAAACAATAGAGACAATTTGATAAGTTAAAATATTAAATACCAAAAATGAATTTTGAAATATCTTGAACTGCTATATTATATCTGTGAACAATATTGAAATAAATGAACAATAATGAACCATTAGTATTTTGATTAAACTGGATTGTTTTCAAGGTAATTTAGCAATAAAGGTAATTTAGCAATAATTATGACAGTCAATCATTTACTAAAACAACAAAATGATTGATGAAACCTATTGGTAACTTAATGAACTGAGATAGGAACGTGTTAGCCAAAATTTTATTGACAGCTAGGTTATACTTCAAAATTTACTAGATTTACCTGCCAAATAGTCAATGCCAAATAGTCAATGAATCTCAGTAATAGCAAGATGTCATAGCAAGAACATTATCTAGCGATCATACACATTTAATATAGGTTTACCAAAACAATATCAATGTTTATCATTTGTTTCTTGGATTTTTCTAAGAACAAATTTTATGACTCTTTGGAACATGGGTCTAATAAACAAGTTTCATAAAAGCTGCATACACTGTACCATCATGCCAGCAAAATTTAAAAGTTTATTTTCTGTATGGAAGTTCTCATAAACCCTTAAAACCAGAAAGACAAAACAGCAATAGCAGACACAGCATCCTGACTTTATATGGACTCATGAAAAATATCATTTAGAACCTTAGCCATCTGCTTTTAAGTTTATATTATATAAACATCAGGAATGACACATGAGGATTTAGTAAGAGAAGCTAAAAAACTGTTTACTTAATTTATTTAAAATAAATAAACTATAATACTGTATGCTTTTCTTCAATTTTTATGTAAAAAGTCTCCCCCCATCCAAATCTTCCTAAAGTCTCTAGTTGAAATACCAGCCTGTCAGCATCATCAGGGAGACCTGATATGAAATATGATCAGATCATCTAATTCTGCTTTATTGTTAGATTACATTATTAGAAGCTTGGAAGTCTGAAAATACTATTCTCCTCCATTTCCTTTACCCTTGGAAATTAGGAAGGACTGAGTTTCTTGCACCAACCATTTTCCAGAATGTGATCTCATATTTGACCATTCCCTAGAGAGCCTCCCTGGAATGAGCCAGCAATGTGCTACAGCTGCCAAAAAAGCAAACACAGTTCTAGGCTGTATTAACGGGGGATAGAATCAAGATCATGTGAAGTGTTAATGCCACTTTATAATGCTGTGGTTAGGCCACACTTGGAATACTGCATCCAATTTTGGTCACCACGATGTAAAAAAGATGTTGAGACTCTAGAAAGAGTACAGAGAAGAGCAACAAAGATGATTATGGGCCTGTGGGCTAAAACATAACAGGAACAGCACTGGAATTGGATATGTTTAGTTAATGAAAAGAAGGACTGGGGTGACGTGATAGCCATGTTGTGATATCTCAGAGTCTGCCACAAAGAAGAGGAAGTCAAACTATTCTCCAGAGCACTTGAAGGCAGGACAAAAAACAATGAATGAAAACTAATCAAGGAAAGAAGCAACCTAGAACGAAGAAGAAATTTCTTGATGGTTAGAACAATTAATCAGTGGAATAACTTGCCTCCAGAAGTTGTGGATGCTCCAACATTGGAGGTTTTTAAGAAGCGATTGGACAACCCTTTGTCTGAAATGTTATAGGCTTTCCTGCTGAAGCAGGGGGTTGGAGCAGAAGACCTCTAAGGTCCCTTCCAATTCTGTTATTCTGTTCTGTTCTGTTCTGTTCCATTCAGTTCCATTCCACTCCACTCTATTCCATTCCATTCAAGAAATAATGATCAAGATATTCTGATGAACTTTGCATTGGATTCAGTTCTTCTGTATTTTCCTATAACTACAGTTAGCTATATTGCTAATTTGAGCATAAACATGTTCTTTGATTTGCAGTCCACTATTTATTTATTTAATTTGTTTGCTGCCCATCTTACCAGAGTGATTCTGGGTGGCTTACAATATTTAAATAAAATATAAATATGTTTATAATTATAAATATATAAAATTACATTCAAAATAACAAAATAATACAAGTTATAACTGAGGAAAGGGAAAGAGGGATGGGGAATGTGGGAGGGAGGAGTAACAAGGGAGGGAGAAGAATATGCAGAGATGAGATAGATGGGAACTGCAGTCAATCAATGATCTCCAGTGTAAAATTTCCTCATCATGGCCCCCAGCCATGTGGCAGAGTTATTATGGAAAGTCAGGAGGGTGGAAGTCAAGTCTCACCCCAGGGGGCAAGATATTCCAAGGAATCAAGGCTGTGGCAGAGAAGGCTTTCTCCTGGAACCACCAGTTAGAATTCCTTGACTGACAGGAAGTGCTGCATGCTTGCTATTTATCAGAGAAATGATGAAGGTACAGAAGACCTGTCAATGTATGTGGCTGATAGTCCTCTACATTTACAGAATAACTATTTGTAGGGCAGATTTTCCACAGTATTGAAGACAATAATATTTCACAGTATCAATTGCTTGCAGAACTCCACATACAGAGGAAGCTTTATGTTATAGTCGTCCAGAGCAAATGCGTAGTAATGTAACAAATTGCTGTTATAGTCAGTCCATGCTCTGAAAATACTAGAGCATTTTTATTGTGCAAGAAGAGGGTTTCCTTATTTTCACAAAAACTAATAGAAAATATAAATTGTAACAATAATACACATTTTTAAAAAGGAAACAAGTGTTCAAAATTTATAATGTAGTCTTTTCAGGTTGAAATTTATGTGTCTTTAAGTTATATGTATAAAATATACCAACTCTATGTACAGTTAAGCCCCTGTCACACTGCACCAACAGATGCAAAGAGGATGTACAACGGACAAAAAAGCTAGCCATCCATTGGTTAACGCGATGTATCCGTTCTGTACTCACTGCCACCGTTTTGCTTCCTCTCTATCCGTCCAGCGTTTATGGACGTTTCATCTGCTCAGAAAGTTTTGAGCTGCTCAAAACTTTTGCGCAGAAAATGTATCCAATTCGTCCGTTCTGCATCCACTAGGCATCCGCTAGGCATCCGTTCTGCATCTGATACGTATCCGCTATATCCGCTAGGCATCTGTTCTGCATCTGCACAACTCGCATCCACTCGGACACAGGGAGGAAGCGGAACGGATGCGGAACAGAAGCAGAACGAATGCCTAGCGGATGCAGCACAGAAACAAAGCATTTAAAATAGAAAAAACATTCGCAGAGGGGACCTATCTCGGATATTAAGGATGTCTAGAGGATGCCTAGAGGATACCTAGAGGATGCAAAGGGACACCTATACTGCCTATAAAAAGGGGGAGCAACTCACCTGCATCTCACTTTCAGAACAGCAGCCCAGCTGTGCAGACCTCTGCAGCCTTCATCTGACTCTTCCTCTTCCACAGCATCCAGTCATGTCAACCGTGGATCGTAACACAGTCCTTTTGGCAGCAACCATCCTTCTGCAACAGTGCGAAGCCATCTACAGGCTCTGTGAACTCTACTACGGGAAGAAAAAGAGGTGGCCAAGAAGCGTCTGGGTCCGAAGATGGATCGGGAGAAGAGCAGAGGACGGACTGTACAACAAGCTGATGGTGGAGCTCAGGAACGAAGACACTCGGGCATTCCAGAACTTCATGAGGATGCCTCCAGCCATGTTTGACGAAGTTGTGCAGCGGCTGACACCCAGGTTGACCAAGGCAAACACCAACTTACGGCCCAGCCTGGAACCTGGGCTCAAGGTGGCACTCACTCTGCGCCACCTGGCCTCAGGGACCACCTACAGGAGCATGCAGTACGGCTGGAGGGTGCCACACAACACCATCAGCATTGTGGTCAGAGAAGTGGTGCAGGCCATCATCGAAGAATACCTGGAGGAGCTCCTCCAGTGCCCCTCCACTGAAGAAGGATGGAAGAAAGTTGGAGAGCAGTGGTATCAGAGGTGGAACTTCCCCGATACCTTTGGAGCCATAGATGGCAAGCACGTGGCCTGCAAAGCACCACCCAAGTTGGGCTCCATTTATTTCAACTACAAGGGCTTCTTCGGCATCGTCCTCTTTGCCATGGTCGATGCTGACTACAAGTTCATGTACATCGATGCTGCAGGCAATGGGTCATCTTCAGATGCCCAGGTATACAACGCCAGTCACCTCAAGGAGGGGCTGGAAGGCAACCTCATCATGGGCTTCCCAGATCCAGACCCCCTGCCAAACGACATGCAAGATGTGCCCTACTTCATCATGGGGGATGACGCCTTCTCCCTCACAACCTACCTCATGAAGCCCTACACTTCCAGACTCCTCACCCGTGAAGAGAGGATCTTTAACTACAGGCTGTCCAGGGCAAGGCGGGTGGTGGAGAACACCTTTGGCATCCTGGCCAACAGGTTCTAGGTACTTCTCACCACCATGCAGCATCGCCCAGAGACTGTGAGGAGGATCGTGGAAGCTTGCTGCATCCTGCACAATCTCAAGTGCACCCGCTACCCAGTCTTGCAGAACAGACTCGTGGACCTCCAACAAGGCAATGGGGACATGGAGCCTGGGGAATGGAGGCAAGGGCAAAACCTAATAGACACTGAGGATGTGCAAGGCCCCAACAGAGCCTCACATGAAGGGAAGAAGCAGCGCAATCTCCTGAAACACTGGTGCAACTCCCCAGCTGGAACAGTGGAGTGGCAAGACAGGATGATAGATGATTAATGGGTGCTTCCTTCAGCCTGTCTCATCACATGGATGAGATTGGGCCATGTATGTTGGGTGGGCCTACAATGAACAGGGCGTTGAATAAAGAGTTGTGTTTGTGTTGACATGTGTGGATGATTATTACGTTATTATTGATATGAAAAGGGCCATAGGTGTGGCACCTGGGAGGGTGGACCATACAGTCCCACTATGCTTGCACTGGAGGTTTATCTATCCCACAGCTATTACCCATCCCAAAGGTATCCCTGCCCATCCCACTGCTCTCTTAACCCATCCCACAAGCATGCAAAGGCTTAAACCAATTCTAAAAGTTTCCACCAAGACTTTATTTAAAAAAAGAAATGAAGCAAGTGTGTGAATCCAAGATAAACTTTATTGAACAACAAGCTGTGAAAGAAAAATGACCCAAGTCTAGTGTCCAAATAAAGTCCACACCCAGTCTCTGGCAGTCTTCACGGTCACTCGGAGGTGTGCCCAGTCTCAGGGGTGAAGGGTCCAGGTGCTGTGGAGGTGGTTGCTGCTGCAGTGCTGGTCTGAAGCACCACTGGGGTGCCTGGCCCCAAGAGGAGAAAGCTCTTGGACAGCTGGCTCAGACCCGTGATGCTGAGAGGTCCATCCTCCATGCCATGGGGTGTCAGCCCCAGTACTGTTGACAGATGTACTGAGGCCGGGCTTGGCTGTGGGGTGGAGGAAGGAGTAGTGTAGTGGAGCTGTCTGGTCTGCAGCTGGGTGAGGACTGACGTGGGTGGCATCAGTGGCGTGGGTGGCATCGCTGTCGTCGGTGGCATCATTGGCGTGGGTGGCATTGGTGGCATCAGTGGAACCGGTGGCAATGGTGTCGCCCGATGACTCTGTGCCTGGACTGGGAAGGGCTGCTGCCTGTGCTGCTGGACCTCCTGGTAGCCGTAGCCCTGGTAGGTGAGGGGCTGTGGGAAGCCTTGGAATGGGAGGGACATCACCTGGGGTGGAGGAGCAGACCTGGACTGGGTGGGAGCATGTTCTTCTGGATCTGGAGGGTTGTGAAGCAGCTCGGTGATCCGGTCCTTCACCACCTGGTACTGGGGTTCCTCCATGTTCCTGAGGGTCTGGTTGACATAGGTGAGGAAGGGCTTGCGGTTGGAGGATGAGGAGTCAGTGCTGACCAGCTGAGAGAGGAGATCTATGCTGGTGCGGATGGTGTCCCTGATCTCCAGCAGGACAGTGTGGCTCTGCCCCTCCTGCTGTCTGGCTCTCTGCCTTTCTGTGGAGGTGGAGCTGGGAGGGGTGGATGCGGCTACGGCTGTGGTGGACGTGACGTCTCCTTTCTCCCACCGCACCAGGGAGTCCTCCACGTGCTCCACCATGGTTACAACACCTGTCCGCGGGTTCTTCGCCATGGCACGCTCCACAGAAACCTGCCTGGAGACAGGGACTGACTCTCGGCCGAAAGAGGACTGGCTCTCAGCAGGCTGCCGGAGAGAGAGGGTAGTGAGAGGGGCTGCTGGTGCTCCTCGGTGGCGGATCTCACCCTCCAGGAAGCTGCACTTGGCCATGACGTAGGTCTCTCTGTCCGTCAGCTTAACTGTGACCTGGCCAGATTTCTTCAGGTGCAGCTTCCCGTACCAGGTGTGCATGTGCTTCCACCAGCTGAGGAGCACCTCCAAAGTGTAACCCATACTCTCCGCCCTCTCTCTCCAAGCAGCCTGCTTCCTTTTGGTGTCCCTGTACAGCCGATATCCCTTCTGACACAGATAATCATTCTCTCTCAGCCACTCCAGCACCTCATCCTCGTGTTCCTCCTCAATGAAGTATTGCCTCCTCTCCCTTTGGCATAGCCTCTTCCTCCCTTTGCCAGGACCAGATGGGCCCTCATCAGAGGGGCTCCCAGGTAGTAGGGGCTGCTCCTCCACACCACCACCACCAGCAGCACCAGCAGGATCATCACCACCACCACCATCATCATCAGCAGCAGCAGCAGCAGCAGGATCATAATCATCATCATCCTCATCAGCAGCAGCAGCAGCAGGATGCTCATCAGCAGCAGCAGCACCAGCAGCAGCACCAGCAGCACCAGCAGGATCAGCAGCAGCACCAGCACCACCAGCACCACCAGCAGCAGCAGCACCAGCAGGACCAGGAGCAGAAGCACGAGCAGGACGAGCAGGACGAGCAAGACCAGGAGCACGAGCAGTACGAGCAGTACGAGCAAGTCCAGGAGCACGAGCAGGACCAGCAGGACCAGCAGGACCAGGAGCAGCTTCAGCAGAGTAAGCACCAGCAGAAGCACTACCTCCAGGAGCAGCTTCAGCAGAACCTCCAGCACCAGAAGAATGAGCCCGAGCAGCAGAAGCCCCAGCAGAAGCAGAGTCAGGGACAGGGGGCGGGAGGGTGGCCCTGTCCCTCTTTCCAGGGATGGCAGCAGGTTGCTGAGGCCTTCGTTTCTTCCCCATGGTTGTGGGGTTGCTGGCTGGCAGGGAGGCTGGCAGGCACCAAGGCTGGCAGGAAGGCTGGCACCAAGGCTGGCAGGAAGCCTGGCAGGCTGGCAGGCACCAAGGCTGGCAGGCAGGCTGGCAGGAAGCCTGGCAGGAAGGCTGGCAGGAAGCCTGGCAGGATGGCTGGCAGGAAGCCTGGCAGGCAGGCAGGCAGGCAGGCACCAAGGCTGGCAGGCAGACTGGCTGGCAGGGAGGCTGGAAGGCAGGCTGGCAGCAAGGCTGGCAGGCAGGCAGAGAGCAAGGCTGGCAGGGAGGCTGGCCAGGAGGCTTGGAGGCAGGCTGGCAGGAAGGCTGGCAGCAAGGCTTGCAGGCAGGCATGCAGGCAGGGCAGGCAAGGACTCGATGTATCCGGCAGCAAGTCTTTCTTCCGAATGCTGGCCACGTGCGAGCTGCTTCCCTTTATATCCACGTGGCTTATGCAATGCATCCCCCCCGGAATGCTCAATTAATGCTCGGCATCCGTTCGGCTACCGCTGTGCATCCGCTAGGCTTCCGCTCTGCATCCGCTTCATCCGCTGTGCATCCACTGTGCATCCGCTGTATCTGTTCTGCGTCCACTTTGCTGAGGTCCCCCAGAAGCCTAGTGGATGTGCCATCCGCTCCCATCCGCTTCCATCCACTGGGTTTCCGTTCCGCATTCACTTTCTATCCGCCCTGCGTCCTCCCCGCGTCCGTTCCTTTCTGTGTTATCCGCTCCGGTTATGCAAATTTTTGCCCCTTTTGAGAGCAGATAAGAACGGATGGAACATTTTGCTCATCCATTGTGTCCTTTTTACATACGTTTTGCATCCGTCGGGCAGTGAGACAGGGCCTTTACGTATGAAAATAATTGTAATTAACTAAGCATATCTAGTCCTGGACTGGGCTGAAGAAAAAAGAAATAATCCCCTTTTTAGACAAAACACTGTATTTTGGATGATTAAAAGAGTAATTTAGTCAGCATGTGAAATTCACAGTTAATACACCAGACGTTAATGTTAAGACAGAATGATGTATACGCAATGACTTTGGCTAGACCTAGCTGACACTCTTCATTGAAGTCCTGCTGTTGAAGCATCTGCTGCTTATTATTCTATTGCTAAATAGTCACTTGGGAAGCAGTAACTTAGTCAGAAGAATCAAATTACTCATTCAATTATACATGAACCCTAATGTTCTGTGGCAATATTGTAATAGCTCACTCAAGGCCCAGGAATGGTATTTACATTATTCTGAATAGTCACAAATTGCTAAAGATTTAATCATATGTGATCCACAATCTTTTGGATTTCTAGCATTTGTTTAGTTGCCACCAAGTATGCATTTTACATTAATATGAGATGTTGATGGAAATGTTCCTAAACTGTGAGGTAGAAATTAAGGATAATCATTAATAAGAGATGTTTATGTATATGCCACTAACAAAATGAAATTCAGTGTAGATTAAGGTTTTTCACTTGGGTAAGAAAACCAACTATATAGGTACTGACTAGATGAAACTAATAATAACTGCAAAAGGATCTTGGAGACCTAGTGGACAATCACTTTAATATGAGACAACAGTGAGTAGCTGCTGCCAAAAAAATTAATGGAATCCTAAGCTGCATTAATACAGGGATAGAATCAAAATCACATGAAGTTCTAATGCCACTTTACAAAGCCTTATTAAGACCACACTTGGAATACAACATCTAGTTTTGGTCACCAGAACACAAACAAGATGTTGAAACTCTTGAAAGAGTGTAGAGAAGAGTAACAAAAATGATTAAGGGATTGGTGGCTAAAAGATATGAAGAATTGTTATAGGATTTGGGTAAATCTAGTCTAATGAAAAGAAAGAATGGGGGTTCATGATAGCACTGTTCCAATATTTGACAGGGTCTACAAAGATGAGGAGGTTAAACTATTTTGTAAAGCACCAAAAGGCAAGACAAGAAGCTATGGTTGGAAACTAACCAAAGAGTGAAGAAACTTAGAACTAAAGAGAAATTTCCTAATGGTGAGAGCACTTAACCAATAGAATAGCTTACCTTCAGAAGTTGTGGGTGCTCCATCACTGAAGGCTTTCAAAAAGAAACTGGACAACCATTTTTTGGAAATGATATAGTGTCTCCTGCTCAAGCAAGGGGTTGGACTTGAAGAAGACAAGATCTATTGTTCTATGTTCTTCTTATAAATTGTCTGTCTAGTAACACCAGTTCTCAAACTATGAACTACATTGTTTCTAAAAACATTAACTCATGAATGATTGGGATAAAGAATATCTATACTGAGCTACAAATTAGTGTTAACTAATAAACCTATAATTCCAATAAACCTATAATTGCATTGCTACTTCTACAATATCTGGCTGGTTCATATCGAAGGGGAAAAGTGATTTAGTGATTAAGAAATTAATATCTCCAAATGGATGTCCATCTTCAGTAGTCACATAGAGAATGATTTGTCTTTAATTTGCTTTTTGTTCTAAGACTATGCAAGAATTCTATTTTCAAGATAAGATATTTCATTGTTGCCACAGATATATCAAGGCATGTATTGTTGTCTTAAGCAAAATATAGATATTCACTTTCCTAGTTGAAATAATTTTTTTCTTAACAAATCTATTTTGTAAATGAAGGCTGTTAATTGGCTGAAAGCAATAATTAAAATCTGCTTTCGTGAAAGGTGTGAATTAGGTATAAAATTATATAGTCCTGCCTGGAAGACAATAATCATATAACATCATGTGAAGTGTAGAGTCCACAAATGTAGAACCATCTCAAGAAAATTCATGGAAGCAGTTTGTTTCATCAAAAGAAGAATAAAAGAAATAAAAAATGTTTTTCATCTTTCTATGGCAAAAATGATCAAAATAGTCTAAGTCCTGGAACAACAGATAAGACAATCTTTTCTAGATGTATCTCATTACAAGTTCCTAACCAATAGATTCACTGGTCATACTTATTTCTTTTTAGTGGCAGTGACTGTTCAATTAACTGAGAATGTAATAGATTGTGGAAAACTGATTTAATTTTTTTTTTAAGAAACTAAAGTAGTTTAAATAAATTTCATGTGATTTAGGAATCCCCAAATCACAGTAAAGTCTAAACCTATGATCCTTTCTAAGTTTTTAAATGAAAGTAAGTTAGTCTTCTTCTCTCGTGTCGTTACACTTTTCCCAGCCACTGTAGAACACTGTTGGTGTAGGTTGGTGCAGCGTGTTAGAAGGATTCGCAGGTAAACAGATACCTGACAGGGGCCGCGACATGAACGCTCCTTCTATGGACCCCAAAGTAAGTTAGTAATGGGATGTAGTGTAGATTAGGATATCACAAACTTAATTATTTATACTTTTTATACATCATTACTGAGCCTTGGTGGCACAGTGTTTAGAGTGTAGGAATGCAAACTACGTCTGCTGAAGCCAGCTGCCAGCGATTCGGCAGATAAAATCTCACCAGGCTCAAGGTTGATCCTTCGGAGGTGGGTAAAATGAGGATCCAAATTGTTGGGGACAATGTGCTGATTCTCGAAACCTCTTAAAGAAAGCTATAAAGCACTATAAAGCAATATATAAGTCTAAGTGCTATTCCTATTTATACTTATTAGTCTCCCTATGCTGTATTATTCTATACCGCTATTGCCTATATCTTATTCCTGGTTTGGTTACGTCCTTTAACTTTTCATGTTGAAATCTGAACAAAAGCCCATGTCACACTGCCCAACGGATGCAAAAAGGACACAGCGGATGAGCAAAATGTTCCATCCGTTGTTATCTGCTCTCAAAAGGGGCAAAAATTTGCATAACCGGAGCGGATAACACAGACGCGGGGAGGACGCAGAGCGGATGGAAAGCAGATGTGGAACGGAAGCCCAGCGGATGGAAGCAGATGGGAGCAGATGGCGCAACCGCTGGGCTTCCGGGGGGGCTCAGCAAAGCGGACGCGGAACGAAAAGAGCGGATGCAGAGCGGACAACAAACGGATGAAGCGGATGCACAGCGGATGCACAGCGGAAGCCTAATGGATGCCTGAGTTAATTGCACATGCGGGGAGGATGCATTGCGTCAGCCCCGCGGATATAACGGAAGCAGCTCGGAAGCAGGTTGCCATTCAGAGGAAAGACCTGCTGCCAGACACATCGACTGCCTTGCCTGCCCTGCCTGCATGTCTGCCTAAAAGCCTTGCTGCCAGCCTTGCTACCAGCCTTGCTGCCAGCCTCCCTGCCAGCCTTGCTGCCAGCCTACCTGCAAGCCTTGCTGCCAGCCAGTCTGCCTGCTAGCCTTGCTGCCTGCCTTCCTGCCAGCCTTGGTTCATGTCTGCCTGCCAGCCTTGGTGCCTGCCTGCCTGCAGCCTTCCCGCCAGCCTTGGTGCCAGCATCCCTACCAGCCTTGCTGCCTGCCTTGGTGCCAGCCTTCCTGCCACCCTTGGTGCCTGCCTGCCTGCCTGCCAGCCAGTCTGCCTGCTAGCCTTGCTGCCTGCCTTCCTGCCAGCCTTGGTTCATGTCTGCCTGCCAGCCTTGGTGCCTGGCTGCCTGCAGCCTTCCCGCCAGCCTTGGTGCCAGCATCCCTGCCAGCCTTGCTGCCTGCCTTGGTGCCAGCCTTCCTGCCACCCTTGGTGCCTGCCTGCCTGCCTGCCAGCCTTCCTGCTAGCCTTGGTGCCTGCCTCCCTGCCAGGCTTCCTGCAAGACTTGCTACCAGCCAGTCTGCCTGCCAGCCTTGCTGCCAGCCTTCCTGCCAGCCTTGGTGCCTGCCTCCCTGCCAGCTTTCCTACCAGCCTTGGTTCCTGCCAGCCTCCCTGCCAGCCAGCAACTCCACAACCATGCTGAAGCACAGCAAACCTCAGCCATCTGCTGCCAGCCCTTGCAACAGGGACAGGGCTACCATCCCGCCCCCTGGCCTTCACTCTAGTTCTGCTGGGGCTTCTGCAACACGGGCTCGCTCTTCTGGGGCTGGCGCTTCTGCTGCTTCTACTTCTGGAGGACCTGATGACAAGCAATCCAGCACCAGCCACCTCCACAGCACCTGCACCGTTAACCCCTGAGATTGAGCGACCAAGAGGAGTGCCAGAGACTCATTTTTGTCTTATACCTTGTTGTTAATAAAGTCTATTTTTGATTCACACACTTGCTTCATTTCTTTTTTTTAATAAAGTCTTGCTGGAAACTTTTAGAAATGGTTTAAGCCTTTGCATGCTTGTGGGATGGGTTAAGATAGCTGTGGGATGGGTTGAGATAGCTGTGGGATGGGCAGGGATACCTGTGGGATGGGTAATAGCTGTGGGATAGATAAACCTCCAGTGCAAGCATAGTGGAACTGTATGGTCCACCCTCCCAGGTGCCACACCTACGGCCCTTTATTTTCAATAATAATGTAATAATTATCCACACATGTCAACATAAACACAACTCTTTATTAAACGCTCTGTTCATTGTAGGCCAATCAAAAATACATGGCCCAATCTCATCCGTGTGTTGAGACACGCTGAAGGAAGAATCCATTAAGCATCTACAATCCTGTCTTGCCACTCCACTGCTCCAGCTGGGGAGTTGCACCATTGTCTCAGGAGGTTGCACTGCTACTTTGCTTCATGTGAGGCTCTGTTGGGGCCTTGCACATCCTCAGTGTCTATCAGGTTTCGCCCTTGCCTCCATTCCCCAGGCTCCATTTCCTCTTGCCTTGCTGGAGGTCCACAAGCCTGTTCTGCAAGACTGGGTAGCGGGTGCGCATGAGATTGTGCAGGATGCAGCAAGCTTCCACGATCCTCCTCACGGTCTCTGGGCAATGCTGCATGGTGGTGAGAAGTACCTGGAACCTGTTGGCCAGGATGCCAAAGGTGTTCTCCACCACCCGCCTTGCCCTGGACAGCCTGTAGTTGAAGATCCTCTCTTCACGGGTGAGGATTCTGCAGGTGTAGGGTTCCATGAGGTAGGTTGTGAGGGAGAAGGCGTCATCCCCCACGATGAAGTAGGGCACATCTTGTGTGTCGTTGGGCAGGGGTTCTGGATCTGGGAAGCCCACGATGAGGTTGCCTTCCAGCTCCTCCTTGAGGTGACTGGCGTTGTATACCTGGGCATCTGAAGATGTGCCGTTGCCTGAAGCATCGATGTACATGAACTTGTAGTCAGCATCGACCATGACGAAGAGGATGATGATGAAGAAGCTCTTGGAGTTGAAATAAGTGGACCCCGAGTTGGCTGGAGATTTGCAGGCCACGTGCTTAGCATCTATGGCTCCAACGGTGTGGGGGAAGTTCCACCTCTGATACCACTGCTCTGCAACTTTCTTCCTTCTTTCTTCAGTGGAGGGGTACTGGAGGAGCTCCTCCTTGTATTCTTCGATGATGGCCTGTACCACTTCTCTCACCACAATGCTGATGGTGTTGGATGGCACCCTCCAGCCATACTGCATGCTCCTGTAGGAGGTCCCTGAGGCCAGGTGGCGCAGAGTGAGTGCCACCTTGAGCCCAGGTTCCAGGCTGGGCCCGAAGCTGGTGTTTGCCTTGGTCAACCTGGGTGTCAGCCGCTGCACAACTTCGTCAAACATGGCTGGAGGCATCCTCATGAAGTTCTGGAACGCCTGAGTGTCTTTGTTCGTGAGCTCCACCATCAGCTTGTTGTACAGTCCGTCCTCTGCTCTTCTGGTGAACCATCTTCGGATCCAGACTCTTTTTGGGTGGCTCCTTTTCTTCTTGCAGTAGAGTTCACAGAGCCTGCAGATGGCTTCGCAGTGTTGCAGAACGATGGTGGCTGCTGAAAGGACTTTGTTACAATCCACGGTGGACATGACTGGATGCTGTGGAAGAGCAAGAGCCAGATGAAGGCTGCAGAGGTCTGCACCGCTGGGCTGTTGTTCTGAAAGTGAGATGCAGGCGAGTTGCTCCCCCTTTTTATAGGCAGTATAGGTTTTTCGCTAGGCATCCTCTAGGCATCCTCTAGGCATTCTCTAGGCATCCTTAATATCCGAGATAGGTCCCCTCTGCGAACGTTTTTTCCATTTTAAACGCTTTGTTTCCATTCTGCATCTGCTAGGCATCCGTTCTGCATCCGTTCTGCATCCGTTCTGCTTCCTCCCTGCGTCTGGGTGGATGGAGTTCTGCGGATGCGCAGTGGATGCCTAGCAAATATAGCGGATGCGTAACAGATGCAGAACGGATGCGTAGCGGATGCGTAGCGGATGCAGAACAGATGAACTGGATACATTTTCTGCGCAAAAGTTTTAGGCAGCCCAAAACTTTTGGAGCGGATGAAATGTCAATAAACGGATGCTGGACGGATAGAGGAAGCAAAATGGAGGCAGTGAGTACATCGCGTTTTCGAACAGATGGCAAGGTTTTTTGTCCATTTTACATCCTCTTTGCATCCATTGGTTCAGTGTGACATGGGATTAATATCATATATCATTCCGAACAGCTACTGTGTGTATGTGTTTGCATATATATTTTATATAGCTTAGTAGGTTTTGAATATTAAGCTCTGTTGAGCACTTCATTACAAGTAAGTAATGCAAAGGAACAAAAATAGACTTGTATAATTGAAACTCAAAGTGTCACCAGCAAAATTAGCTCATGCATCCAGATGTCAGTGTGACAGTGGTTTTCCCTCCAATCTAATGAACTTTAATGATTATTGCTAAATTGTGCAAAATAAATCAAATAAATTACCGCAGAATAACAGCAGGATGAAAGTCCACAGTGGTATTGCACTGTCTTCCTGAAAAAAGAATCAAACTCCATATATATATATACATACATACATATATATATACATATATACATATATATATATATATACATACATACATACATACAAATATATATATCTGTGTTTCTTTAAGCTTTCGCGGGTACTTACATGTGTGCTGTTACATGTGTCCATTCTGATTGGCTCGGAGCCTGGGTCTCTGTTCACTGGACTTGGAGTTTGATTGATTGGTGTTTCTGGTTTCTTCTGTCTGTTTTGTGGTTTTGATTGACTGGCAATCACTGGACCAGCCTCGAATTTGAAACCAAAAGCTGTGAGACACACATCCATATGGAAGCCTGATGATGGCAGATGAGATTCTGCTGAAACATTGCTACAACTTTAACAACACTACAATGACGTGGGATAATACCCGAAGGAAGCTAAACAGCGCACACACACACACACACACACACACACACACACACATATATATAAATTTGAGGCTGGTCCATTCTGATTGGCTGGGAGTCTGGACCTGTTTCATTGGACTTAGAGTTTGATTGATTGGTGTTCCACATATAAAGTCTGGTGGAATCATCTCTTCTATTCATGCTGTCAGGTCTTTTTTCAATCTCTATGGCTTCTCTGATGATTCTGTGGTTGGGGTTTTCTATAGTGGCTAGGGTTTTAGTGCCATTGAAGTTGATGTTGTGACCTGTGGTTTTCATGTGTTGGACTAGTGAGGAGGTGTGTTCCAGCTTTTTTACTGCATTTTTGTGTTCATCTAGGCGGGTACTTATTCTTCTATTGGTCTGTCCAATGTATGTAGCCGGGCATGATGTACAGGGAATTTTGTATATGCCTTGGTTTTCCAGGTCAATATTGTCTTTGGGGTTCCTCAGGATGGCTGCTATTTTTTTGTCTGTTTTGAAGGCAGTCTTGATGTGATTCCTGTGTAGTATCTTCCTGATTTTATCTGTAGTACCTCTTATGTAGGGCAGGACAGCTGTTCCATAGATCTGTTGATCTTCTAGGTCTCTGTTATGTCTTGGTGTGTTTTTGT
>BLBF01000006.1:55769969-55785934 GCA_015471245.1 Laticauda colubrina | reverse complement strand
TATTATTATTATTAATAATAATAATAATAATAATAATAATAATAATACTCTGTAATGTGATTGTGATGTGGTGTTTGGGCACTGGGCTGGAGTAGCTTTCAAATTTCATTGTATTCATGGAATGCAATGATAATAAAGCTATTCTATTCTTTGATATAACTGTGCGGCTCTCCTTTTAACTAGAAGAAGTTCATAAACCATTTCCAAAGTAGAAAACAACTTTCAAAGTAATCTTTAGAATTTTAGCAGGTTGTATGAAATATGGTAGCTTATAGTGGTACTTAATGACTAGAACTTTTGTTCTACTTTAATCATTGATATATTTTTCAAAATTGTCCATTGTTCTTATTCTCAGCTTTCTGAGAATGCAAGTAAATAATAAATCTGCTCATCTTTCTAAGTTAAAAATCATCAATCATCTCTGAAACATCTTCAGTCACCTTTGGGAGATTTTGACAATAACTATGTCATGGTTGTTTCACTACTGTTTGAGCACAATCTCTTGGCGCATCTTGGTCAATTCAGAAATGTTGTTGTATTATTGCCTCTCTTTTTTCATTAAGGCACTTAAACTGTTCAAAAAACAATGTACCATCAAATTTAGTTCTCAACTCATTCTAACACACACAAAAATGTCCTGGTGTTCCTCATTTGTTTGATGCTCAGTACACAAGATAGAATTGACAGTGTTGGCTGCCTTGTAACTCACTACATTGTTCCTTATTGAAAAGTTTGGTGCTCATCATTTTTTGTACTCATCACACTTCCCAGAATCAATTATTGATGAGTAACAGGTAGCACACTACTAGAATTCCCTGCTAAAATTCTTGGTAAAGAATGAAGGCAATTATCAGAGAGTATCTATCTATATCTATCTATCCCTGCTAAAATTCTTAGTAAAAAATGAAGGCAATTATCAAAGAGTATCTATCATCTATGATCTATCTTTACTGTTTCCTGAAAATTGGATGTATCTAAAATAAGTGCTATTGATTAGAAACTGATAAAGATTTTAGGAAGTGTATCATTCTACAGAATAAATCAAATAACAAAACTATAGTTCACATTGACTCAGGAGACCGATAGTTACTTTAAATTTTGGATCTTGGATCAAAATCTTTCTACCAAACCTTTTTTTACAATTTTATATTGCTGTCATACCATCTTTTCCTTTAATTCTTCTTTAGCAGTCTGGTTTCATTTCATTAAGTCACTGGTACAATTCAGCTTTAATGGAGTGAAATACCAGAAAAAAGCATTTTCAGCATATTTCTTCTGATCTGGGCTGAACAGATTTTACAGTCTTTTTCTGCCACAAGCAATATCATGGTTCTTTTGCAGCCTGAAAGAGATCTAATGACCTGTTACTTAATTGTATGCTTGAAAGTAAAATATGCAACCAATCTCCTGAATTTGCATATTTGCACATTCTGAAATTGAGGACACACAGGTCAAAGTGTAGATTGATAATGAGACCATCAAAATAGTAAAGGAATTTATCTTTCAGGGCTCTAAAATCAACCAACAAGGCAATTGCAACCCTGAGATCTTGGAAGAACTGTAATGTCTGGCATGAATATCTTCTGGTAGAGTAAAGATATTTAGGCATCCCAACCAAATGAAGATTAGTTCACAAAATAATTTTCCAATTAGTACTTATAGCTGCAAAATTTGGACTCTGAAAGAGGCAATTAAGAGAAAAGTGGATGCTTTTGAAGTAAGGTGCTGAAAATGATTATTATGCATCTCATGCACTGCAAAAATAACAAAAATGTCTTAGACCAAAATCACCAAAAATATCACATGGAGAATGTTGATACATAGAGTGGCTAAGAGTCAGGCAGAACTGAATGATTGAAAAAGATGATGCAATTTGTCCCAAATCATGTCCTAGATAAGAGACAACAATTTATGTATAAACCCTATATTGCTCATAATCTCACAAATTACCAACACAGGATATTTTTCAAAACTATAGAAAATATTGATTTGATATTAATATAAAGAAGCATATGAGATCATTAAGTCATGCTTTCCACACTTAAAATAATGGATGTTGCAATAAAATTACATTCATAAGCTCAGTAGATGAAAATTGGAATAGAATTAATCTATTCTCTATTGAAGAATAGAATAAATAGAGATTCAAGACTCAAAAGCCAGTATTATAATACATCTTTTGGAGTTTTTGATATATGTGAAATATATTAGAAGAAGAAATAGCCATTTGATTATGTCATTATGCCATGAATAATTGCGTATCCAGAATTCACTAATTAGTATCCATATTCTTCATTCAAATACATATATTTATTTAAATTTATATATTTCACATCATGTACAATCTGAAATCTGATACAAAATATTCATGATGGCCTTTATCAGCCTGTTGCAAAATAATGTCATGTTTCATCTGTAATGGCACAGATTTATCATTTAGTTTTTAGAAAAATTAAATTCAAAACAGTTAATTTGATATAATTTCATTTAAATAATTAAGAAACAAAAGTAACAAATAATAAAGCTAAAATAACATAAAAAGGAAAAAAGAAGGCAAAAAATAATACTAAACATCAAGAAGAAAAAAGAAGGCAAAAGAGAAATGGAAACATAAACAAAACAGATATAAATAACATTTTAAATGTTTTAAACTTCATATTTTTATGTTTTATTTTCTTTTTCTCTAGTTGACAAATATTTTATATAACAATAGAATAAAGCAAAGTAAACAAAACCTGAACATTTTTCTAAAATAACAGCAGCTAAACTAGTGGTGTGCATTATTTGCTTACACTGAATTCTTTCGTCAATAAATGCAATATAGAGAAGGTTTGTAATATAGAGGTTTAGTCATATAGAGGATTGTCACAAATATTACTTGTGACAATCAGAGGCTTACTTTTTAGTAAATAGTAGTAATTTAGTAATAAGGTATAAACTGCCTCTTTTAAGAAGCATGGTATTTAAGTGTCAGATAAGTTAACAGCTCTGCTTGGCTGCTTCAGCTATGATATTACTTCTCCAGACATTACAGTGCTGACATCAACAAACACAGAAGATGTGAACTTTTTTTAATCTTGGCATGTTTCCTGTAATGAGATATTTGAAGCTTTGCATTGTTTCCAACAATCTGTTCAGTCCTGTGAAATGTTAGCAATATATACCCTTATTTCAAAATGCTTTGTATCTTACATTTCCCCTCCTCCTCCTCTTCCTCAAGTTTGCTGAAGAGCAAAAGTAGTATACGTTTTCAATAGCTTGGTATAGACACAACTGAATGCATTTTACAATATTGAAAACTCAAGGAAAGGCAGTTATAATAATTCTATGCATTTCAATCGGCTATAAATATCCTCAGCATACATTTTATACACACACTTACATACAAGGAATGTATATATGGATATACAACCTCATCATCTTGAGCCAACAGTACATAGCATAAAATCACTGTCAGATGAAAAGAAAGGACATAGCCACTGAGAGTTCTGTCAGCCTTGAGCTTTTGAGCAAGTCATGTTTATTGCCTGGTTAAATATTAATGTGATGAGAGTTCATGCTCTTTTCTGAAATCCCATTAGCAGACTGCATGCCCGCAGGAAAAAACATCCACATTCAGTGCTATTTGTAATATGCTCTGTTTAGGAGTGCATGACTAAAAGCCACAATGAAAAAAACCTAGACCAGTTCTTCCTAATACTGAGAGCATATTGTATAACTTTTCTCATGTCGAAATGTTTTGCTCAGAATGCTTTTTTGCCTTGCATTCAATTATTAAAAACAAAGTTTTGGGGTGACAATCCTGCTATATTGTAATAGGAAGAATTGAACTAACCTGCAAATGCACAAACCAGCTATTTTTATGAATAAACTCTGAGATCTGCCAACAATACTCAATATGATAGCTATAGCTGTCTGATTCTATGTAAGAAGATATGGAGCAAAATCTATTACTAACACAGAGAGCTTCCTAGCATACATGACATTCTATTGCTTCAGTCCCTCTTTTTGTATAATCAGGGTCTCATTTTGACTCCTTATTCCAAGTATCATCAGGGTGGGACCACAGAGGCAAGCCTTTTCTGTTTTTGCTCCTTTCTCTGTAAGAGCACGACTGTGGGGATTAGATCAGCCCCAAGCCTTTTATATTTCAGAAAGTCAGTAAAACCAAGCTGCTTCAGTGGATCTTTAGGAACAGATTAGAGCTTTGTATTCCTTGCTCAGCAAGACAATTAGTAAAAGTTTCTTCAGAACGACAAGACATGACTGTTTATTTTGTATAGTAGCCATGTCATTTCACAATGCTTTTAAAACACTGCTTCTAATTATTTTTGTTGTTGTCAACTCATTATAAGATTGTATTTTCATCTGAACAAAAAGACAATGACATACTGGACTGTCTCACATTGAGAGCCCCGGTCCCAAAATCTTAATATTATTTAAGGGGACCTCCTTGATTCTTGGTTCATAGATAATTCCAAAGATATGAGGCCATTGTGATGGCTTGAGGAATTGGCACATTGCTCTTATCATGATAATAGATATCATTTCCAGCCATTTTGATCAATATTCCAACACAGTGAGGAACTTCTTTACCTGAAATGGTTCTAGAAAGGCAATATGGCTTCTTTATTTTTATTTTATTTATTTTATTTTGTCAAGTAATTATAAGATAACAGATATAAGTATAAATATAGTTATGAATAAATGAAATGGATACATATAAGAAAAATAAAAAGAAACACTTTGCAGAAAGACATAGAAGCTGTTGGAATTTTTATGTTATTGTTTGTTTTCTTTCGAATAGCCTCAATTGCACTTCCACCCATTTGGGACTTTTCAATGTGTAAATGAATTTTCGGTTACCAAATATCACTTTTAGCTAAAGCTATCATGTGACTTATTTGGGGAAATGCTTCATTCAATGTTGTTAACATGGGGGCAGGTATGATTTCTATATTACAATACCTCTCCATGTTGGCAGATCTTCAATACCTTAACTTTTTCTAGAAAACTGTAAACTGACCTCCCCTTCAATGATCGGTTTTATTTGCATGCCAATTTGGGATTCTAACATCCAAATTCTACAGATGGATCTGGTAAAGTTTCCAGCATTAATATTTCATGTGATAATAAAGGATTTGATATGATACACAAAACATCTGAGATAGCTATTGTTTATCCTAGTTTATAGGCAAGTGTGACATCATAGTGTTAAATAAGAAACTTCACTATACTTTTAGAAAGCTGATATTAAAGCTTCATATTGGCTGTGTAAAACAAAACAGAAAGTCAGTAGAGAAGGGAGAAAGAAGAAAAGGAGAAAAAAGTACAACTTCGTGTTTTAAAAATACCAAAAAATAAACTCATGTTCAATATAATTTCAAAAACATTGCCATAGACAAAGTTATAGAACTTATTTACCTCTTTAATAAAATCAAGGGTCTCTTTGTCAACTGGTCCTTAGTTCTTTTCATAGAAGATATGGTCCTAGAATAAGAAGCACTAGTACCTTTGGGTCATTTAGCAATTTGTTACAATATGCAACACCAACATGTAGAGAAGCTTCAATTATCAACAACAGTGGGTTTCTTATCTAGAATTAAAATCATCCTTTTTAATCAACTCAAGCCGCAGAAACCTAGAGAAAATCTCAGCAGTTTGCTTTCCAGAAGCATCAATAATTATACCAATGTGTATAGTTTTTTTTTTCATCATCTCTACAAAAATGATTTTATTAAAGTGAATTCTCCTCTTCAAAATGGGAAGACAACAGGAGAGGGCATTAGAGTTGAACAAAATGCTTTTTATGTGGAATAGACATTTCACTTTCAAAATATACCTCAATTGTAAAATCTAATTTAAAATAATATAAGATTCTGCTTACCATTTAATAAACTAGGCAGGATATCTCAGGCTGAAAATATTTTCTCTGTGGCTTCACAGTGTGGCTTCACATTGGGAAAGCCCAAAAGTCTTGGCTACCATGTTGTCCAGATGAACTGGAAGTCAGCTGAGTTGACCAATATAATGGAGGTTTTTTTTTTTCCTTGGACAATGATTCATTACTTCTTTCCTGAAATATATATTTAGTTCAATTTTTGTAACTAGCAATGAACACTTTGTTCCAAGATTCAATAAGATCAATGAGCAACAGAGAAAAAAACTATGGCATAAACTCTTTGGGAAGAAACTCCAATGAAGTTATGCAACTGATGATCCAGACCTGGAACCTAATTCCATGTCATACTCCTGAACTTAACTAGCAGTGCTTTAGTTAATGAACATTCACTTTCATATGAAATTAGATGATTTGACTTTTTTACAATTCCTTGATTTCATACTAACAGTAGTTAAACAGGATACTCACTCAGAGTGGCCATTTTTACACCTGTACTCCACATCTGTGATTCTGTACTTTGAAAAAAAATGTATGACAGTGCCTACTGACATTGTAAATAATTTATTTATTCAGTTTAAACTGTTCTAAATTCTCAGGCTTTTTGGGCTGAATAGTATTTGCATTAGTTACTCTGTCTTCAACAATTTTTTCTGTGACTTGTAGTAATGCAGTTTTTAATGGATAATACTCTGAGCTACTGTAAATGTCAATTTCAATTCAGATAAGAGCCTTCATTCGAGTATTTCATCATAAATCTCATGTTGAAAGTGATTTGTTAGCATTACTTCTACCAAATTTTCAATGTTGAGAAAATTTATTCACCTCTCTCTTATGGACATTTTGTGTACAAAGGAAAGAAAACATGAAGTTATGATGTATGGTTTTGATAATTAAATAGGATAGATTACAGAAAGTAAAGGTTCATGATCTGAATTTATGGAAAGAGATTGATTTATAACCACACATAACTTCTGTAAAGAAGTTTGGAACTCACTTCTTTCCATCTTTTTTTTTTCTTTTCTTTTTCTTTTACTCTTTTTCTTTTGGATCTTTAGTTTTCTCTTTCTTTTTTCCCTTTTTCTCTTTTCTTCTTTGTTTTATTTAAATTTATATTAATCTTACTCTTGTGTTTCAAATTTTCAGTCAATAGTCAAGCCTTTCCCATATTGCTGAACCACTCTGCATATGAATCCCAGGAAGCAGTCTGATGAATATCAACATGTCAATGTGTCCTAAAGCCTTTTTTGTCACAGTCAGTGTCTCTTCAGACTTACAGTTAAAGATTATTTTTGACTGCAATTGAATGCTAAACCCCCTTCCTGCTGGTCTTTGTTTTCAGTAAATCCTACTTCCATTCCCCACATTTAGAATTGTATATCAGGAGCAGAAGTGGCACACATGTGTTCAAACTTCAAACCAACTATTTGTATGAATAAATAAGCTTCTTGACAAAACTCTGTGCAACACCTTTCTGAAATGGCATGACCTGTAAAGCACTAAACGCTACTATTAATTCACAATGACATCAACATACATTTAAAAATGCCACTGATTCAATTAGTAGAGGTAAGCAATGGTTCTGAACTTGTAGGGTAAATAAATTAATCTTCACAGGGTAATGGCTATCTTTTTAACTGTTACTTTTTTTACAGTATTTATTTGATTCGGTCCACTTATCCAGATATTCCCATATTCCTTTTTCACATAACTCATTGTTTTAATCTTTTCTATCATAATCTTTAACCTATTTATGAAGCTGGCAGGAAAAAAAAACCCTACATAAAATCTTTATTTTTACTTTACTTTCAAAGAATTATGTGGACTCTCCCTGTCCAAAACCAAATCCAATTTGTTGACATCTATGAAATATATTTATGACACCACAAACATTAGCTGTTAAAAGTTTATTTCCATTTAGTTTATTTCCATTTATACATCATGTTCAATGGGATTCATGAAATGTAGAAACTAAATATATTATAATATTATTTAATACATATTATAAATTGTGACAACTGGTATGCTTACTTTTTGTGTTTTACATAAATTCTAACAAAGTATTTGCCACTGATATCCATGTGATGTCATAACACAAATTCCATACCTGACATACTTGTATGGAATATCATGATGCCAATAGGAAAGTGTGGCACTTTTGTCATAATGCTGTAACTCACAATTTATCAGTTTAGCATCTTTGTTGAAAGAATAAGCACTTAATTTCTAGAACTATTTGAAAATTCAAACTAAATTCTCCTAAAGGTCCTAAGAATTCTATGAGGAAAGAAATCTCTAGAGAGTGGGGAGTAAATTGTGAATTAAATGGGCCACCCTAAAAAGAGGATTATTATAAGTCTCATACATCATTTGACTAGCAAAATATATAAAGGTAATAGAAAAATGAAGGTACAATTATAACTCATTGCAGCACATCATAAAATTAAAACCTTTAGTTTGAATTGATCCTTTTATTTTATTATCCTGTTGCTAACTACATTTATTTAAAATAGATTTAACATGGCCTTTTTCACCTGCATTCAGAATTTATGTGCATTCGTATCTATGATATATCAGTGTGTGTGTGTGTGTGTGTGTGTGTGTGTGTGTGTATGTGTTTCTGTGTGTACACAGAACTACATATTGCATATACTTTTTGCAACAATTGTCTCAGTTTCAAAATTTCTGGTTTCGTCTTAGGTTATCTATTAATTAATACTTTTAATTAGGTTATGGTTATCTGTATAATAAAGCTGGCCAAAAGAAATGTAATAATTTAAATCACATTCCTGCTTGTATTAATTTCAGATGAGTATGAACTATGATGTTTTTTGAAACATAATTTAGTGTTTCTAAAGGTTAAGCTTTATCCTAACAGCATACCCGATGCACCCAAAGCTACATACTATTGAACTCTAGATATTATATATACTCAATATATAATTTCATTTTATGAGAGCTCACATTAAAAATTATCTCTGGTAAAATAGTAAGAAACTATCTGACATAACAGCCTTATATAGCTTTAGTGTTGTATGCTTCCTTGTTGCTAACAAGGGCATAAATCAGATCTTTGGATAGAATGGCAATATGTAATCAGTCATGGCTCAAACTGCAGAGGGTTTTATAGCACTAGCCCATCCCATCCCCAACAATTATTGTTAATTTCTTATTAGCTCTAGCTGTTACAGACCTTTTCTTCTGACTAAGCCAGAGGTGTTCCTTCAGTTGTTATTGAAGCCCCTAGCCTAGAACTTCACTATCATTGTAACTCCAATGAAAGATGACATAGGTCACTTTTTGTCATGCTTTTACAGGTACCTACAATATATGCCATCCTAATTTCACTTTTCTAGAAATATCTACTAGGTACAGAAGATAAGATATAAATAATATATTTTGTCCAAAGAACTAATATTGCACCAATATTATATGCATCAATAATATCAGTCCAGACCCAAATTCTATTCAGTAGTTATGAAAAACTGCCCTGTAAGGTCATCTGGCACATTAAGATGATTACCAAAATGATCATATCCTCCAAGACAGTTTCCTAAAGAGCTACTCTGAGGTGTGTAGATTCCTCCAATTCTCCACACAGCATGTCTTGCTGTACGATTCTGGGGGTTGAAACAGTGGTGGGATTCAATTTTTTTTACTACCAGTTCTGTGGGCGTGGCTTGGTGGGTGTGGCAGGGAAGGATACTATAAAATCTCCAGTCAAAGATGGTATTTTCCAGTTCTCCAAACTACTCAAAATTTCTGCTACCGGTTCTCCAGAACTGGTCAGAACCTGCTGAATATCACCTCTGGGGTTGAAGTCCACACATCTCAATGTTGTCCAGATTGGAAAACATTGCTTTAAACTGCCCCATTTTTCTCTCCTTACAATAGGATGAATTTGCCATTATTAAGCATGTCTAAATATGTTGGCAATGATAAGTGACAAGGTTCTTTTTAATTAAAGAAAGACTATTTTACAACCACATTAACAGCTGATATATTTTATATATTATATATTTCATATAATCCTTGCCTCTTTTAGTGTGATATCATATGTGCACCATTTATTTTCGTTTTGATGAAAATAAATCATTGATCATTGGCCACAATACATTTAAAGGAAGAAAGTGTCAGTAAGTGAAAGTTTTCTAATTTGAAATATTACAGTAAGTGTTTTAGTTTCTGTGTTCTTGAGAAAATAATTTAAAAATCATGGTTCAGGATACCAAATATTTGGTGGATGACAACTTGTTTTTATGTTCAACTATCCCTATATTTTTGGAAAGCATTATATTAATTTATTTAATTAATTTATATTGCCGTCTATTCGCCCAGCTCTTAATTTTCCACAATTGTGAAGTTCTAATGCAATTTAATCTGGGCATTTTGAAATAATGTATCCATTCTTTATGTTTCTACAGGTAACAACTGTTAACTCTAGAAGGTCAACCAGACAAAGAAACAGATATCACATAGGCCTAAACCTATTTTTATTAGAATGGCTATAGTCAAAGAATCTTGGGAAGCTGAATATACCATTCTTCTTTTATCTTCTTGAGAATTAGTGTGTGGGGGTCTATGGAGATTCTTAATCATTCAAGTCATGGTTGCCCAAAGATGTTTTTTTTACAAAAGTCAAGTGGACTTTCTTGGGTTTTTTTTTTTCCTTTAAAAATATTTTGCATCTCATCCAAGAGGCTTCTTCAGTAGTGAGCAGGGGGATAGTCTACCTGTCTGAAATGTTTTCTAATAGAAGTCAAAATAAGTAACTCTGGGCTAAAACCACTGATATTTCTGCCTTAACAATGGATCTATATTTTTATTAAGGTTAACTTTATTTATTTCTTTGATTTGTCAATCACTTACAAGATAATAAGTATAAATATAAACATGAGTAAGAATACAGGAAGTAGATATAAATAAATAGGGACAATAGGACAGGGACAGTAGGCACGATAGTGCACTTATTCATGCCTCTTATAGATCTCTTAGGAATGGGGTGAGGACAATCGTTTGATGTTAAAGGAGTGAGGATTTGAGGATGTAATAACAGTGTAAGGTAGTGCATTCCAGGCACTGACCACTCTGTTGCTGAAGTCGTACTTTCTGCAATTGAGTTTGAAGCGGTTTACATTGAGTTTGCATCTGTTGTGTGATTTGTATTGTTGTGGTTGAAGCTGAAATAGTCATTGACTGGTAGGACATTGTAGCAGATAATTTTGTGTGCTACGCTTAAATCTAACCATAGGCAGCGTAGTTCAAGGTTGTCCAAGTCCAAAATCTCAAGCCTGGTGATATAGAGTATTATGTTGTGAGCAGAGGCGTGTAGTATTCTTCTCATGAAATACTTCTGGACTCGCTCGATTGTACTAATGTCCGATATGCAGTGCGGATTCCAGACTGATGACCTATATTCGAGTACTGGTCTGACAAAAGTTTTGTATGCTCTAGTTAGCAATTTGATATTTCTGGAAGAGAAGCTTCGTAAGATTAGATTTACAACTCTTAATGCCTTTTTAGCAATGCTGTTACAATGAGCCCTGGAGCTTAGGTCATTTGATATGAGAACTCCAAGGTCCTTGACAGAGTGAGGATCATCAACGAGGTCATATCTGCCTAATTTGTATTTGGTGTACTGATTTTTTTTAACAGTGTGTAGGGCAGAACATTTGTTGGTTGAGATTTGGAGTTGCCAATTGTTTAACCATTCAGACACATAATTAAGGTCACTTTGAAGTACAGTAGCATTGTCAGTGGTGTTGAATAGTTTTACATCATCCACAAAGAAGGCACAGTTACTTATAAGGTGATCGCAAATGTCATTTATAGAGTATAAAGAGTGTGGGTCCTAGAATGCTGCCTTGGGGGGCACCTCTGTTAACTGGAGTAGGGTTTGATACAGCGCTCCCTATTTTTACTACTTGTTGACTCTTTGACAAGAATGCAGTAATCCGCTTATGAAGGGATCTGGAAATGCTGTAAGAGTTTAGTAGTTTGTCATGTTTAATATGAGTTTAACAGTCATTTGTCATGTACCACTGAATCAAAGGCTTTGCAGAAGTCTATGTAAATTAGGTCTATAGCTTTACCCTGGTCAAGTAGAGTGGTCCATATGTTTTTGCAGTGTAGGAGTTGAATATTGCAAGACAATTTTTTCCTGAAACCAAATTGTTTTTGGAGAGTAGGTTGTTTGACACTAAGTGGAGGGTGATGAATTGGTTAATGATTGATTCCATGACTTTTCACGCGACACAACACAATGAGATTGGTCTGTAGTTTTCAACCAGGCTGGGGTCACCTTTTTTGAAGATAGGGATGACTGTAGGTAAGGACCATAGGTTCGGTAAGGAGCTGGTTCTGAATGATATCTCATATATAATGCTTAGAGGTTCTGCTATGGCAGAGGACAGCTTTTTTAAGAAGTATGCACATAATCCATCGGGGCCTATAGATAGGGATGGTTTTAGATTACATAGTGCCTTTTCTGCATTATCTTCTGTAAAGTCAATATGTAGTAGGTCATTACAATTAGTTGTGGTATGACTAGGAAATGTGGGGCATGAACCATTCCTGTTTACAAAGACTGAACTGAAGAATGTGTTGAAGAGATTGGCCTTCACAGCTTCATCGTTGAAGTCTTTCCCATTTGGTCTTTTTAGGGTGGGATGAGTCTTTAAGTTTGGTGTTTACAAAATTGTGGAAGGCACGAGTGGATTTTGTATGTAGGAGGTTTTCCTCTTGCTTGCAGTAGTAATTTGTGCATTCTGCCTTTATCTGTCAGCATAAGGTATTGTATTTTAAAGTTTGCTACATAGCTAGTTTGTTTTTATGCCATAGTGAACATTTTTAAATTGAAATTTTCTTATTGTTATGGGTAATTTTTTGTTGTTTTGGGGGGTTACTAATGGTACATATAGTTTAATGACTCTTTCAAGTTCAAATAAAAATGCATTATAATGGTCTTCTGTAGTATTACAACTAGAGAACAGAATGTGCCAATCAAGAGATCTATTACTTAAGAGGTCAGCATCTATTACTTAACTCTATAACTTAACTCTATACTCTTCACAGGAGCAGTTAACCAACCTTGTCCTTATCTGGAAGTCAAGCAGGGTCAGATCTAGTTAATATTTGGAAACTTCCAAGGAATACCTGAGCTATGGACCAGACTGGGAGACCAAAAGACACTATGGAATAAGTAACAAACAAAAATGACAAACAAAAATGTATTTTTCTGTCTGTATTTCAGACAAGAAAACTACTACATCTATGAAGTAGTTTCAAATCTATGAAAGCATTATAAATTAACTTGCAGGAGACTTTATTTTTATTATTATCTCTACTAAGGGAAATTCCTTTATTAAATAATCCTTAAATAATCCTTCAGGCTGATTTTATTTTTTCAAAAATGTGTTGTATAATGAACTGAGAAACAGAAAGTCAGAAAACCATAATTGAGATACTCACCCATTCCAAAATAAAGCATGTGTTTCTTTTTAACTTCAAGTATTATTCTAATCTTTCCTAAACAGGGAATTGCACAAGAAATAAAAATATTGGCACTGCATATCATGCTATAGAAGATGAAATAGATGTAATACAAGCTTGCAGATGTTTATATTTCTTCTTAGCAAAGCATCCAGAAAAAAGAAAAAGAAAATTTTTGATGCAGAGCAGTACTGCACCCCAGTGGTGAATTATCTATTTATTCTAGATTTTGCATTTTTTTCTACATTTGTTTTGCTTTGCAGTTTAAAAGGAAACTTACTTGTTCAGCATATAGAATCCATTAGTAATTTTTCTTCTTCTATAGTGTCAAATATATTTGTTTACCAATATCAAAACATCATACACTTCAAGAATAAAAAGCATGCAGTAAATAACAGCTTAGCTGTTACTATTAAAGTTTATGATGCATGCATTTTATCTGTTCAATATACTTTTTAATAAATGTATATTTATTAATTTAAAGTAGACATCCCAATTAATACACTTTAACATGATTTCACACAGGAAAAATATCTTAAGAATGTTTCCAACAAACTGGTCACAGGTCCTCTATAATTTTCTTTGTTCTGCATTGACTACATTGTCTGTGTGTGTCTCTCTCTGTGTGTGTAGTACAGTGATGTAGTATAGATGTGTGTGTATGTATATGTATATATCTCCATATATATCTCTCTCCATATATGGAGAGAATTATATATATAGTTTTATATATATAGTTTTACATATTTAGTTATACATATAATTTTATACATATAGTTATATACAGTTTTATACATATATAGTAATTTATATATAGGTATGTATATTTATGTGTGTGTGTGTGTGTGTGTGTGTGTGTGTGTGTGGCCTTGGCTTTGGGTCTTTTCCCATGTAGGATTGAGAGTATCTTGACAGCGTTTCAATGAGGTCCCACTTGCCATCTTCAGGCTGGTGCTTTCAGCTTCGTGCTTGTGCGAGCAAAGCGTGATCTGAGCTGCCATCTCTCTATAAATACTGGTGGGGAGGTTGGCTGTGTTGTTATTTCTTGATTGGTTGATGGAGTTGATGCTTGCAGATTGGCTGGTTTATTGGTAAGAACATATGTGGCTGAGGTATTAGCTGTGTGTCCATCAGCCTCCTGTGTTGTAATGACCTGGGTAATGGGCTGTGTGATGACCTTCTGAGTTCTATTGTTTTGACATCTTGTGCTGTAATCTCCTGGGTCATTGGCTGTGTTGCAACATCCTGAGGTTTTCTGGTGTAACCTCCTGAGTTCCGTGATGTGATATCCTGATCGGGTGGCTGTGATATGACGCTCCAGGTTTGGTTTGGCTCCAAGTTCAAGGCCTGGATATGTGTTCATGGCATGTGCCCATTTGCTTAGTTTGGAGGTCGGGGTGTGTGGCAGCTGGTGATGCAGCCATGGTCTGGTTTCTCAACAGTGGTTGTCTTTCATCTATGAGATGAGTTTGGGTTTGAGTCTGGTGAGGGAGAATGATGGTGATGTCATGTGTTGTTTTGGGTCCAGTGTTGGTTTTTGTGGCTGGGACTCATTTGTTGATAAGGGCTAGTATCCAGATGTCTGGTTGGCGGGAGCCATCATACCGTTTATTCATGTTATGGGTGTGTTTCTCTATTTCAATGGTTTCCCCGATTATTCTCTTGTTGAAGTGTTCAGTATTGGAGATTAATTTGGTTCCCTCAAAATTAATTTCATGTCCTGTGGCTTTAAGATGCTGGAAAAGGAAAGAAGTATTTTCTGACTGTGTTCTTGTGTTCCGTGATGCATGCATTTATTCTCCTGTTGGTTTATCCAATGTATGTGGCTGGGCAATTGTTGCATGGTATTTCATAAACTCCTTGGTTTTTCAGCTGGATCTTGTCTTTGGGGTTTCTTAGGATGTTGGCTATTTCTTGGTCAGTGCCAAAGGCTGTCCTGATATTGCGTTTGTGGAGAATTTTGCTGATTTTATCTGTGGTGCCTTTGATGTAGGGGAGGAGGGCAATACCACTGTCCTGTTCTGTACCTCAATTTCTGGGGGGGAGGTCTCCTTCGGATTAGGTTGGTAATTGTGCTTCTGTGGAATCTGTTGGAAATTAATACATTAGTGAGAGTGTGTAATTCTGTTCTCAGGTGGTCTTTGTCATCTAGGAATTTGGTTCTGGAGATGGTTCTTGGTTATGGAGGGTGGTGATGGGATTGTGAGTTTAAGTAGTGGCTGGTGTGTATTTTCTTCCGGTGCATGGTGTGTCCTAGAGAGCCATTGGGTTTTTTGTAAATTAGGACATCTAAGAAAGGAAGTTGCTTGTTGGCTTCTGTTTCCCGAACATGCCAAGACCTGCATACCTGTACCAGTGAAAATCTACACACACACACACACACACACACACACATATGTGTGTGTGTGTGTGTGTGTGTGTGTGTGCTGTTTAGCTTCCTTCGGGTATTATATCACGTCATTGTAGTTCTGTTAAAGTTGTAGCAACGTTTCAGCAGAATCTCATCTGCCATCCTCAGGCTTCTGTACAGAGTTAGTTCCTGGTTTCAAATTTGAGGCTGGTCCATTCTGATTGG
>BLBF01000006.1:55747744-55769569 GCA_015471245.1 Laticauda colubrina | reverse complement strand
ACAGCACACATGTAAGTACCCGCGAAAGCCTAAGAAAACATATATATATATATATGTGTGTGTGTGTGTGTGTGTGTGTGTGTGTGTGTGTGTGTGTGTGTGTGTGTCTATATATAAAGTGTACAAAATATAAAGAAATTACCATCCAGAATTAATGTCTTAAAAGTCTATCAATGTGGCAGGAGATTAAAAGTTTCCTGAAACAAAAGCAAATTTTGAAATCAAAGCTTGACTAAATTTTTATGATTTCTTTACAACTATAATAATCGTTGGATTTAAATTAATACATTGTAAAATACAAACTGAGAATTTATTGTAAAGATTCTATGGAAGAAAATAAAATTCAGAATGATTGACAGTCAGATAATTGCATAAACTTTATTATAAGATTGCTAAATTATGACACATGGAGATAAACTAGGTTTGGTTGGGATAATGCTTTGTTTAGGCTACTAGCCAGAAGATGTTCTTTTTCCTTTCTTATGTCACCTCCCTCCCACCAATATAGCTTAAATAAATATATGCTCTACCAAATTTCCCTTTGAAGCTTTGTAATAAGGTAACAATTCTATGATTATAAAATAACACAGAATAGAATAGAAATCTTTATTGGCCAAGTGTGATTGAACACACAAGGAATTTTTCTTGGTGCAAATGCTCTCAGTGTACATAAAAGAAAAGATACATTTGTCAAGAATCAATACTTAACAATAGTCATACAGTACAATAAGCAATCAAATCATACTATGAAACAATCAATATAAATCGTAAGGATACAAGCAACAGAGTTACAATCATACAGTCACAAGTGGGAGCAGATGGGTGATAAGGAGTGATGAGAAGATAAATAGTAATAGTAGTGCAGATTTTGTAAATAGTTGGACAGTGTTGAGGGAATTGTTTAGCAGAGTGATGGCATTCAGGAAAATACTGTCCTTGTGTCTAGTTGTTCTGGTGCGCAATGCTCTATAGCATTGTTTTGAGGGTAGGAGTTGAAACAGTTTATGCCTGGGATGTGAGGGGTCTGTAATTTTTCATAGCCCTCTTTTTTACCTGTGCGGTATACAGGTCCTCAATTAAAAGCAGGTTGGTAGTCGTTGTTTTTTCTGCAGTCCTAATTACACTCTGAAGTCTGTGTCTGTCTTGTTGTGTTGCAGAACCAAACCAAACAGTTATAGAAGTGCAGATGACAGACTCAATAATTCCTCTGTAGAACATATCAGAAGTTCCTTGGACAGTTTGAGCTTTCTGAGTTGGTGCAGAAAGAACATTCTTTGTTGTGTTTTTTTATGACATTTTTGATGTTAAGTGTCCATTTTAGGTCATGTTGTATAGTAAAACTTAGAAATTTGAAGGTCTCAACTGTTGATACTGTGTTGTCTTGTATCATAAGAGATGGTAGAATTGGAGGGTTTCTTCGAAAGTCTATCACCATTTCTATGGTGTTGAGTGTGTTCAGGTCCAGATTGTACTGGTCACACCATGAAGCAAGTGATACAACCTTCCGTATGTATGCGGATTCATTGTTGTCTCGAATGAGACCAATCACTATTGTATCATCTGTAACTTCAGTATTTCAACAGATGGATCGTTTGAGATGCAGTCATTGGTTTATAAGTAAAAGAGAAGTGGAGAAAGCACACAGCCTTGCCCCTGTGATTCTGCCTAGCTTCACGTGCTGCTTCCTGTCTGTTAGGAAGCTTCAGATCCACCTACAAGTGTGTTCAGGTACCACTAGATGGTTTAGTTTAGTTAGAAGAATGTCTGGAATGATGGTATTGAATGCTGAACTGAAATCTACAAAGAGGACTCTTGTGTAGGTATTTGGAGATTCAAGGTATTGAAGGATGTAGTGTAGAGCCATATTAACAGCATCATCTGTTGATCTATTTGCTCGGTATGCAAATTGCATGGAATCTAACAGCAGATCCATGATGGTTTTCAGGTGGAACAGCACTAGTCTTTCAAAGGTTTTCATAACTACAGATGTTAGAGCAACTGTAGTCTGTAGTCCTTGACTTCCCTGATGGAGGGCTTCTTTGGCACTGGGATGATAGTAGAGCATTTGAAGCAAGAAGGAACATAGCACATCTCTAGTGATATATTGAAGATTTGGGTGAAGATGGGAGCCAATTGGTCAGCACAGACTTTTAAGCAAGAAGGAGTTAACACATTGAAAAATATTGTTGTAAAAAGCTGATCTTCTGATTGTACTGAACAGTAACAAGTGACTGCTAATTAACCTGCTGAGCCATTGAATAGCATAAAATAAAAGTTACATAAGCTGATTAAGAGATCATGCTGTTCAGGATGTTTAATTATATGTGCTGTATTTTCAAAAAGTCACTGTGCATTACTTTATAACAGCCAAGGTTCCAAAAAAGAGAATTGTACTAAAGATAATAAAATAAAAATGTGACATTGAATAACGCCAAGTGGCTAGTAAAGGTGATTCTCAAGTTTTTCATATTGCTGAACCACTGGTATTTGGGGAGAGGCAGTTTCACAATTTGTGGTCAATATTACATTCCAGCATCCTGTGCTCAGTTCTAGTGTTTAGTTCTCAAATATTCCACTACCCCAATTTATGTTACAGCCAGAAAAATAAAGGTAATAAAGCTTATCTCATCTATGACTTAAAACATTTAATTTAGGTCAAGGATTAGAACACTAATCTGGTATGTATTTCAGAAACTGGCTAAACACAAAAGGATGTTTTCCCTTTTGGATATGTCTCCATCCAGTTTCGGGTGAAGGATCAGCTGCAATTCTGGGACAATTGAGGTAAACTAGCTATTACCAACAAAGGAGAATATTTGTAGCTCAGGGTTGAAATGAGGGCTCCTTTTGTGCTCTCTGAGCTTGGCTGTTTTGTTGTAGATGTTTCATTACCCAAATCAAGTAACATCATCAGTTCTAATAGGAAGTAAGATTTCCTCTCAATTTATATTTTAGTGGCTTACTCTGTCAGTGTTGGTAGGCGTGGTCTTGGTGGCTCTTTGGTTGGGTTGTTTAGGTTTATCATAGACTAGCTATTATTATTTCTGAGATTCTTGTGGCTACCAGGAGCTTGCTCCATAGATAACCAGAAGACATACCCTATTTTTAAAATTAGGATCAGGTGTTTGGTGCTATTTGCTGTTGTACAGCAATTTCCCTGTCTGAACTGCTTGATGCTATGGCTGAGTTGGCAGTGGAGTTCTCCAGACTTATGGTGCTAAGGACTTGTGGATATATTAGGGTTTATTGCAACCAAATTGATTATGGGCCTCATTCAAGCTGTTAACGGCCCAACTCACTGTGGGGCTCTGTTCTTTATCTCAGTTTGTGGTGAAGTGATCTGATATTGACAGATGTTTCATCAGTTCCTTCTCATGGATGAAAGCTCTTCACTGCAAGGAAGAAGGACCTATCAAACTGGTTCACTCCAGGTATCTGAGGGACCCAGCCAAGTTAAAGAGGGTACTTGCAGTCATTCCTGAAGCTTTGTTTCACAACTCAATCAAGGCCTTTAATATTGTTTGGAATGAGCAGGTGATAGTGACCTTGGATCTGATTTCATCTGCAGACTCTCAGTGAGCATGGACCCTAGATGATGACCTGATTTTGTTTCTTGAAAACAAATATATCAACATTGTCCATTTTCATTTCAGTTTTGAAGTAGAGAACCCATACTTGCTTTCTTGAGGATTGTAGACTAACTTGAAACTCTTCTTTTAAGTTGCACAGGGCATTTGTAGTTAAAACATCTTTTAATAGGTACTGTGGATATCAGATTTACTGTATATTTCAAAATTACAATTAAATCATTTTTATTGTCAAGTACTTGTGCAGTAGCCTCAATGGTTTTCTGCATTTGGTTGCATCTCTGATTTACTCATCTTTTCTCAAATTACTTGAGTAACTTCTTGCTCCGTTTCATGACATCTCTGTAACATAGTTGATCTATAAAATTAATTGCTTTGTTTAAATATTACTCCAAAGCAATTTTTGCAATCAGTCTGGCTTAGATGCCTTGGATGTTGTTTCATTTTCTTCTGTTCTTAGTGCCCTCTTGTGGTCAAAGAATATTTTTTAAAAAATACAAAAGCTTTTTGTAAACCAGCTGGCATATCATGTCAAACTCTATTAAAATGGGAAGATTTCAGCCTCCCAAACAAATCCAAATAGTCAATTATAACTCCCAACATCAAATAAATACAGTACATTTTTAGAATTTACAAAGTAAAATCACAACTTTGAGAAATATACAGGTGAAACTCAAAAAATTAGAATATCATGCAAAAGTTCATTTATTTCAGTAATACAACTTAAAAGGTGAAACTAATATATGAAATAGAAACATTACATTCAAAGCAAGATATTTCAAGCTGTGATGTGTCATAACTGAGATTATTATGATTTATGATATGATTATTGAGATTTATTATGATCATGAAAATCCCAAATGCTCAAACTCAGAAAATTAGAATATTGTGAAAAGGTTCAATATTCTAGGCTAATCAGATAATCAGATAATTCTAATCAGATAATTAAACCATAACACCTGCAAAGAGTTCCTGAGCCTTTAAATGGTCTCTCAGTCTAATTCAGTAGGAATCACAATCATGGGAAAGACTGCTGATCTGGCAGTTGTACAGAAAACCATCACTGACACCCTCCATAAGGAGGGAAAGACTCAAAAGGTAATTGCATAAGAAAGGGCATTGGTACTTACCTGATACGCCTGTTCTCTGTGAGCTGTGAAGAGCATCCAGAAGTGGGAGGTGCTTCAGTCTCTTCTGGAAAGGCTGGGCTTAAAACTCCGGGACACTCCTCCTCCTCTACGGGACACCTCCCCAGCGTGCCACAGTTTTGTGAAGACTGAGCGCAAAGTCCAGAACTCATCACCTAATCTGGATCCCTGACTGGAACGGAACCCCCCCAGATGGAAAGAAATGGGGCTGGATGCTCTTCACAGCTCACAGAGAACAGGCATATCAGGTAAGTACCAACACCCTTTCTCTCATGAGCTGTTCAGAGCATCCAGAAGTGGGACATACCAAAGCTTAGCCTGTCCTTAGGCAGGGACTCCGTCTGGATCCAAATACACTCCTAAACTCGGTGGATCCTTCGCAGGACTCTTCTGCCAAATGAAGCATCCGGTGAGGCGTAGACATCAATTTTATAATTTCTGACAAAGAGAGATGGGGAAGGTCAAGTTGCCACTCTGCAAATTTCATCCATGGAAGCCCATGTGGCCCATGCTGCTGATGTTGCCACACTCCTTGTTGAGTGGGCTGTAATGCCCATAGGAACTGAGATGGACTGGCATTTGTAACTTTTCGCTATGGTGGCTCTCAACCATCTACCAATGGTCGTCGACGATACCTTTTGTCCTAAAGTGGATGGGTTGAAGGATAGGAATAGAGCCTCAGATTTTCTAAATGCCTCCGTGCGGTCTAGATAGATGTTTAAGGCCCTTTGAATGTCAAGACAATGCCATTGATGCTCCAGTTTATGAGATGGTTTCGGACAAACATTTGGAAGCACCAACTCCTGCGCTCTGTGGAAGGCTGAATTTACTTTAGGAGTGAACAATGGCTCCAATCGGAGAACCACTCTGTCCGCATGAAACACGCATAGGTCCTTTCTCATTGACAATGCCGCCAATTCAGAAATCGTCCTTGCTGATGTGATTGCAATTAGGAAGGCCACCTTATATGTCAGGAATTTGAGACTAGCAGTTCTTAAAGGCTCGAAGAGGCCAGTTATAAGTGCAGTTAACACCTTGTTGAGGTCCCAGGTGGGATAGCAGTGAATTACAGGTCATAAGTTTGCAGCATCCTTAAGAAAGCTGAGGTCATGTGGCTGGTGAGCTATGCAATGGAAGTCACCCCAGGTTATCACCGAGGCTAAGGCCACCACCTGTCTACATAATGTATTTGGAGATAGGCCCTTGGTCAACCCCTCCTGTAAAAAACCCAATAATTGTTCTATTGATGGAGCAGTTGAGTCGATCTTAGACCCCTGGCACAAGCGACAAAAAGCCAACCACGTGTCCTCATATATACAATTTGTTGAGGCCCATCTGGATGCTTGAATAGTGGCAATAGCATCCTCTGAAATTTGTTGGGTCCTTAAAAGGCTCCGCTCAACTTCCATACAGCGAGACTGAGCCATTGAGGATTCGGGTGAAGTATCGGCCCTCGGGAGAGGGAAACCTTCAACAGTGGAATTTTCCAAGGTTGTTCTCTCGACAGGTCCTGTAATTCTGCAAACCATGTTCGCCTGGGCCAGTAAGGGGCGACCAATGTCAATTCCACTCATTCCTCCAATAACTTCTGGGTCAACCTGGGTATTACCAGGAGTGGAGGAAACGCAGATAGAAATCCGGGAGGCCATGGACAACACAGGGCATTGACGGCCTCCGCCCCTTGAGTTGGGTACCTTGAAATATACTGGGGCAATTGGGCATTGAGTGGAGAGGCAAATAGATTGATCACTGGTTGCCCAAACCTCCGCACTGCTTCCTGGAAGACAGCCAGGTGTATGCGCTACTCTGCCTGATCTATCGTGGCCCTGCTGAGCCAGTCTGCTTGTGTGTTTAATGGCCCTGCTATGTGTTCTGCCTTGAGCAAAAACAGATTGGCCTCGGCCCATTTGAACAACTTGGTTGTCTCCAGCATCAGAAGTTTGGAATGAGTACCCACCTGTCTGTTTACATGGGCCTTGGTTGTGGTATTGTCTGTCAAGACCAGAAGGTGGCATGAATGGAAAAGGGGTGGAAAACTGTGTAAGGCCAGGTGAACTGCTCGCAGTTCCAACAGGTTGATGCTTTGTGATGGTTCGGAAATAGTCCAAATTCCTTGTGCAGTGTGGGATTGGAAGTGAGCTCCCCATCCTACCAGGCTGGCATCAGTTGTGATCGTTACCCTGTGAGGTTCCTTGAAAGGGAACCCCCTGTTTATTGTTTTTACTGACCACCAGCGGAGCAATCAGAGAACGTTGTGTGGTACCTTTGTCCGGACATTGGAGGTGGCTCTTCCAGATTGTTGGAAAGGTATCAGAAACCATTGCAGCTCTCTAGAATGGAATCGAGCCCAAGGCACAATGGAAATACAAGAAATCTGTTTCCCTAACAGTTGAGACAGCAGTGCTAGGGAAACCCTCTTTAAGGCTCTGATCTCTCTGGCCAAAGACTGGATACTTTTTAATCTGTCCTGAGAGAGATAGACCTTACCCTCCACAGTAACTATCACTGCCCCCAAATGAACTAGCCTAGTTGAGGGGATCAAGTGGCTTTTATCCCAATTTATGAAAAAGCCATGACCCTGAGGAGTCCCCAGAGTAAACTGGGTATCCAATTTTGCTTGATGTCTGGAAGATGACAAAATTAAAATATCATCCAGATAACATTGTATGCGGACAGATTTGATCCTGAGAGAGGCAGCCAATGCTGTGAGGATCTTGGTAAAAGTCCTAGGGGCTGAAGCCAGACCGAATGGTAGGGCAATATATTTGTAGTGCCAATCACAATAGCAAAATCTAATATCTGTAATGGGCAGGTCTGATTGGTATATGGAGATAAGCTTCTGTGAGATCTATAGAGGTCATGATATCGTTCTCTCTGATGCTAAGCAGAATTGACTGGAAAGTAGTCTGCGGTATCTGCTATCCCGCATCAGATGGGCGTCTCATGATAGGGAGCGAAGGAGAGAAAAACGACAGGAGACGAAGTTTCTCGGGATGAGTGCGCCCAGAATGGCTGGGTACAAGCTCTTTTATTATGCTTTTTCAAAAGGGGGTGATTGTTTACTCAGAACCTAGGTTAAGCCTAGGTCAGACGGAATATACAAATTTAACAATGACTCAGAAAACAGCAGGATATCAGGACAGACAGGATGGCAGGAATTATATTTGATCAGGATATTCTTCTTTACCAAGCTGCCTGCCAGACAATGTAATCCCAAGTGAATAAACCATTTCTTGCAAATATTTGACTCCTTGTCCCTGTACGTGCCCTGTAAAAGGTCACTGAGAAGACAGAAGCTTAATGATTACACGTGAAATGATACAATGTTGAAATGTCTGAATGATCCATAGTTGCATTGATATACAATTGAAAGCACATAAATGATACATAGTTACAACAGTAGTCATCTTGAATTTTCGATAGACCAAAGATTTGTTCAAACACTTGAGGTCCACAATTGCCCTCCAGCCTCCAAACTCTTTGGGACCACAAAGAATAGAGAGTAACAGCCTGGACCCCGCTGTTCAGATGGAACCTCTCAAATGGCCCGAATATGCAGAAGATAATTGATAGCCTCCTGCATCGTCGCCCTCTTAATAGGGTCCATGGACCAAGGGCTCCTAATGAAAAAGTCATGGGGTAGAATTGAAACTCCAGTGCCAAACCAAACCTAATAGTGTCCTTGACCCACGCATCAAAGGTGGAGCTGTCCCATTGATCAGCAAACAATTTTAGTTGCCCTCCAATGGGAACTACTGTCAAGGAATCACTTGGGGCAACTAAAAAAATCGACCTCCGGTGCCTCTGGGGTTTCTTCTGTTTTGGCCTCCCCGCTGATCTCTATCGTAAGATTCAGACCTTTTCTGTCTAAAATTGGCCCTGTAGAGAACACAGGCATCACATCAAGACTGCCTTCAAAACAGACAAAAAAATAGCAGCCATCCTTAAAAACCCCAAAGACAAAATTGACCTGGAAAACCAAGGCATATATGAAGTTCTCTGTGCATCATGCCCGGCCACATACATTGGACAGACCAAGAGAAGAATAAGTACCCGCCTGGATGAACACAAAAATGCAGTAAAAAAGCTGGAACATACTTCCTCATTGGTCCAACACATGAAAACCACAGGTCACAACATCAACTTCAATGGCACCAAAACCTTGGCCACTATAGAAAATCCCAGCCACAGAATCATCAGAGAAGCCATAGAGAATGAAAAAAGACCTGAAAGCATGAATAGAAGAGATGATTCCACGAGACTGTCAATCATTTGGAAGCCTGCACTCTCAAATAGAAAGATCTCCACACCACAAGCCAGGCAAACACCTGGGCACAAACAGACTCCCTCTGATACCTCCAGCTCAAACACCCCCCCACCAGGCACCCAGATGAAACCTAGCTTCCTTATAGATAATAGCCGTCCTTTCATGCGAAGCCAAGATGCACTGAAAGTCTCCAACACAGGAACAGAGTGTTACCAGCCAATCAAAGCCACAAAACAGACAGAAGAAACCATAAACACCAATCAAACAAACTCCAAGCAGGTAGTGGTGCAGGGTAGTGGTGCAGCTGCAGTATGGTTTCTGGTTCGTGGTCGTGTCTCCTCTTCTGTGTGGGTGTGAGTCTTTTTTCTGTGTTGAAGTGTGGCGGTAGCATCTTGTGTGGCACTTGCGGGTGTGGGTCTGGTGTCATTCTTCATTTTAGTTACTCGTTTATTAATGAGGGCAGGTTTCCAAATGGTTGGTAGGCGGGAGGTATCATGTCGTCTATTCATGCTGTGTGGGCGTGCTGCACCACTACCCGCTTCAAACCCCTCTGACCCATACAAGAAGCAAACTGACACCCACCATGAAGATGTGGCACGACCACGAACACGAAGCCAAACAACAAGATCACAGCTCACCAGCTCAAATCCCCCAGTAACTAAGACTAACCTGAGCACAACCAAGCCCCCACCTAAGCAGAACACACCCCCAGCCAATCAGAACACAGCCAAACCCCCTACCAATCAGAACACAGCCAAACCCCCACCCAATCAAGTCACACCCCCACTAGCAGTTAAAAGAAAGAAGCAGCTGCAAGCTCACATTACTCTGAGAAGCACAGAGCTGACGAAACAAGCCTGAAGATGATGAATGAGACTTCATCGAAACGTTGCCTAGATACTTCCAATTCTATGTGGGAAAAAACCCGAATAACCAAAGATCCACATACAAATACCCACGAAAACCTCAGAAAACAAACACACACACACACACACACACACACACACACACACACACACACACATATGTGTGTGTGTGTGTGTGTGTGTTTGTTTTCTGAGGTTTTCGTGGGTATTTGTATGTGGATCTTTGGTTGATTGGTTTTTCTCCCGTGTAAAATTGGAAGTAATTTTCAAAAGAACTTCCAATTTTACACGGGAGAAAACCCGAATAACCAAAGATCCATATATACATATACATATGCCTTTATCTATACCTAAAACCGTGCAGATGGTAAACAGTATCTAAGGGTCCCCAACAAGGGAAATCTCCAAGCGCTCCAAGTGAGAACTTTCTGGAACCCTGGTCCCCAACAAGGGAAACCAGCTATACAGGATCTGAGGTGGATTCTCTCCTGTCAAAACAAAACATCCCACTGTTTAAAACGGCACTTGTGGCTTCACTCCAAAGAAATGATCTAAAGGCAATTGCAAAGAAATGCCTGTTTAATGATTAGCCTGCTTATCCAATGTCAGCCAGACAAGGGAGAGCTAAACCCAGGGAGAACGAAGTAGGAAGGTACTGGCCCAGTCCCCAAAGAGGGAAACCAACAGGGAATGGTGCCTGTGTTATTTAAGTACGAACTTGAGCCAGCCGTTGAAAAAGGCAGGAAGCCAGAATCTCCACTGCTAATGTCTGAGAAGTCTAACGAACTGCTGCTGCTGAGGCTCTAATTTGTGAGTTAAATGCTCCTGTCAGATGAGATGGCAAGGCGACGTGAGTCGCAGCTGAGAGCGTTCCGCTACAATTACAGAGAAGACGATTGGAAAGTTAGATACGGTAATTGCCTGAGGCAGTCACCACAGGCTGTCTGCGGAGTGGCAGGCTCCGCTAGTTACAAAAAAACTGTTTTTAAACTGATCGAGGCAACCTAATAGAGGCACAAGCCTGAAAAAAGCCAAATTAAATGGGGAAGATTTTTACAAGCCGAAATAACCTGAGAGCAAACCAGAATTTGAATAGCTGAATCAGAAAAAAACATTCTAGTCAGGGAGCGTACAACCTCTTACCACGAAGGCTGAGCTAAAACTGGGGTACGCTGGGGAGGTGTCCCATGGAGGAGGAGGAGAGTCCTGGAGTTTTAAGCCCAGCCTTTCCAGAAGAGACTGAAGCACCTCCCACTTCTCGATGCTCTGAACAGCTCATGGGAGAAGTTGGATGTCCCAAAGTGCTGTATCAAAGCACATTAATAGAAAGTTATGTGGAAGGGAAAAGTGTGGAAGAAAAAGGTGCATAAGCAGCAGGGGTGACCGCAACCTGGAGAGAATTGTCAGGAAAAGGCCATTCAAAAGTGTTGGGGACTTTCACAAGGAGTGGACTGAGACTGGAGTCAGTGGGTCAAGAGCCACAACACGCAGACACACATGGGCTTAAAATGTCATATTCCTCTCATCAAGCTGCTCCTGAACAACAAACAACATCAGAAGTGTCTTACCTGCGCTAAAGAAAAACAGAATTGGTCTTTTGCTCAGTGGTCCAAAGTCCTTTTTTCTGATGAGAACAACTTTTGCATCTCATTTAGAAACCAAGGACCCAGAGTCTGGAGGAAGAATGGAGAGGCACACTTCAAGGCAAGATGCTTGAAGTCCAGTGTGAAATTTCCACAGTCTGTGTTGATTTGGGGAGCCATGTCATCTGCTGGTGTTGGTCCACTGTGCTTCATTAAGTCCAGGGTCAGTGTAGCCATCTACCAGGAAATTTTGGAGCACTTCATGCTTCCTTCCGCAGATGAACTTTATGGGGATGTTGAATTCATTTTCCTGCAGGACTTGGCACCTGCCCACACTGCCCAAAGCACCAAAACCTAGTTCAATGAACATGGGATTACTGTGCTTGATTGGCCAGCAAACTTGCCTGACCTGAACCCCATCAAGAATCTATGGGGCATTGCCAAGAGAAAGATGAGAGACATGAGACCGAACAATGCAGAAGAGCTGAAGGCCACTATTGAAGCATCCCGGTCTTCCATAACACCTCAACAGTGCCACAGGATGATAGCTTCCATGCTACACCGCATTGAGGCAGTAATTGCTGCAAAAGAGGCCCAAACCAAATACTGAATACATATGTATGCTTATACTTTTCAGAGGTCCGATATTGTTCTATGTACAATCCTTGTTTTATTGATTGCATGTAATATTCTAATTTTCTAAGATTGTGGATTTGGGGTTTTCATGAGCTGTAAGCCATAATCATCACAATTATGACAAATAATGGCTTGAATTACCTTACTTTGCATGTCATGAGTCTATCTCATCTATTAGTTTCACCTTTTAAGTTGCATTACTGAAATAAATAAACTTTTACATGATATTCTAATTTTTTGAGTTTCACCTGTTTCTCCATATATTTTTTTAAAAAAAACATACTCCACCCTTCCTTGTTTTAACTCACCTCCAGCAACTCTCATCCTTGTTGTTCAACAGTAATGATTTCCCAATAACAGCACAGAACTTTAAAAAGGAATAACATTGCGAAGAAAAAGGCCTCTTTTAGCTTAGTAAAGCCCATGTCACACTGCACCAACGGATACAAAGAGGATGTAAAACGGACAAAAAAGCTTGCCATCCGTTGGTGAACGCAATGTACTCACTGCCTCCGTTTTGCTTCCTCTCTATCTGTCCAGCATCCATTTATGGACGTTTCATCCGCTCAGAAAGTTTTGAGTTGCTCAAAACTTTTGCGCGGAAAATGTATCCAATTCATCTGTTCTGCATCCGCTACGCATCCGTTACGCATCCGCTATATCCGCTAGGCATCCGCTGCGCATCCGCGCAACTCACATCAGCTCGGACGCAGGGAGGAAGCGGAACGGACGCAGAACGGATGCAGAACGGATGCAGAACGGATGCCTAGCGGAAACAAAGCATGTAAAATGGAAAAAACGTCCGCAGAGGGGACCTATCTGGGATATTAAGGATGTCTAGAGGATGCCTAGAGGATGCCTAGAGGATGCAAAGGGACACCTATACTGCCTATGTAAAGGGGGAGCAACACATCTGCATCTCACTTTCAGACCAGCAGCCCTGCTGCAGACCTCTGCAGCCTTCATCTGACTCTTCCTCTTCCACAGCATCCAGTCATGTCCACCGTGGATCGTAACACAGTCCTTTTGTGAGCCAACATCCTTCTGCAACAGTGCGAAGCCATCTACAGGCTCTGTGAACTCTACTATGGGAAGAAAAAGGGGCGGGTATGAAGATGGTTCGCCAGAAGAGCAGAGGACAGACTGTACAACAAGCTGATGGTGGAGCTCAGGAACGAAGACACTTGGGCATTCCAGAACTTCATGAGGATGCCTCCAGCCATGTTTGATGAAGTTGTGCAGCGGCTGACACCCAGGTTGACCAAGGCAAACACCAACTTCCGGCCCAGCCTGGAACCTGGGCTCAAGGTGACACTCACTCTGCGCCACCTGGCCTCAGGGACCACCTACAGGAACATGCAGTACGGCTGAAGGGTGCCACCCAACACCATCAGCATTGTGGTCAGAGAAGTGGTGCAGGCCATCATTGAAGAATACAAGGAGGAGCTCCTCCAGTGACCCTCCACTGAAGAAAGATGGAAGAAAGTTGCAGAGCAGTGGTATCAGAAGTGGAACTTCCCCCACACCGTTGGAGCCGTAGATGGCAAGCACATGGCCTGCAAAGCTCCAGCCAAGTTGGGGTCCACTTATTTCAATTACAAGGGCTTCTTCAGCATCATCCTCTTCACCATGGTTGATGCTGACTACAAGTTCATGTACATCGATGCTTCAGGCAACTGCTCATCTTCAGATGCCCAGGTATACAACGCCAGTCACCTCAAGGAGGAGCTGGAATACAACCTCATCATGGGCTTCCCAGATCCAGAACCCCTGCCCAATGACACACAAGATGGGCCCTACTTCATCATGGGGGATGACGCCTTCTCCCTCACAACCTACCTCATGAAGCCCTACACCTCCAAATACCTCACCCGTGAAGAGAGGATCTTCAACTACAGGCTGTCCAGGGCAAGGCGGGTGGTGGAGAACACCTTTGGCATCCTGGCCAACAGGTTCCAGGTACTTCTCACCACCATGCAGCATCGCCCAGAGACCGTAAGGAGGATCATGGAAGCTTGCTGCATCCTGCACAATCTCATGCGCACCCACTACCCAGTCTTGCAGAACAGGCTCGTGGACCTCCAACAAGGCAATGGGGACATGGACCCTGGTGAATGGAGGCAAGGGCGAAACCTGATAGACACTCAGGATGTGCAAGGCCCCAACAGAGCCTCACGTGAAGGGAAGAAGCAGTGCAACCTCCTGAAACACTGGTGCAACTCCCCAGCTGGAGCAGTGGAGTGGCAAGACAGGATGATAGATGCTTAATGGATGCTTCCTTCAGCCTGTCTCATCACACTGATGAGATTGGGCGATGTATGTTGGGTGGGCCTACAATGAACAGGGAATTTGATAAAGAGTTGTGTTTAAGTTCAAATGTGTGGATCAATGCTTACATTGTTATTGATAATAAAGGGCCAAAGGTGTGGCAGCTGGGAGGGTGGACCATACAGTCCCACTATGCTTGCACTGGAGGTTTATCTATCCCACAGCTATTACCCAATCCACAGGTATCTCAACCCACTGCTATCTTAACCCATCCCACAAGGATGCAAAGGCTTAAACCATTTCTAAAAGTTTCCAGCAAGACTTTATTGAAAAAAAAGAAATGAAGCAAGTGTGTGAATCAAAAATAGACTTTATTAACAACAAGCTATAAAACAAAAATGAGTCTCTGGCACTCCTCTTGGTCGCTCAGTCTCAGGAGTGAAGGGTCCAGGTGCTGTGGAGGTGGCTGGTGCTCGAGTGCTTGTCATCAGCTCCTCCAGAAGCAGAAGCAGCAGAAGCCCAGCCCCAGAAGACCGAGCTCGTGCTGCAGAAGCCCCAGCAGAACCAGAGTGAGGGCCAGGGGGCGGGATGGTAGCTCTGTCCCTCTTGCAAGGGCTGGCAGCAGATGGCTGAGGCTTGCTGTGCTTCCGCATGGTTGTGGCGTTGCTGGCTGGCAGGGAGGCTGGCAGGAACCAAGGCTGGCAGGAAAGCTGGCAAGGAGGCAGGCACCAAGGCTGGCAGGAAGGCTGGCAGGAAGGCTGGCAGGAAGGCTGGCAGGCAGGCAGGCACCAAGGCTGGCAGGAAGGCAGGCAGGCACCAAGGCTGGCAGGCAGGCTGGCAGGGATGCTGGCACCAAGGCTGGCAGGGAGGCAGGCACCAAGGCTGGCAGGAAGGCTGGCAGGCAGGCACCAAGGCTTGCAGGCAGGCATGAACCAAGGCTGGCAGGCAGGCAGGCACCAAGGCTGGCAGGCAGACTGGTTTGCAGCAAGTCTGGCAGGCAGGCAGACAGCAAAGCTGGCAGGGAGGCTGGCAGCAAGGCTGACAGGCAGACAGATAGCAAGGCTGGCAGGTAGGCTGGCAGGTAGGCTGGCAGCAAGGCTGGCAGCAAGGCTGGCAGGCAGACATGCAGGCAGGACAGACAAGGCAGTCGATGTGTCTGGAAGCAGGTCTTTCCTCTGAATGGCGGCCTGCTTCTGAGCTGCTTCCATTATATCCGCGGGGCTGACGCAATGCATCCTCCCCGCATGCGCAATTAACGCTCGGCATCCGCTAGGCTTCCGCTGTGCATCCGCTGTGCATCCACTCTGCATCCGCTGTATCCGTTCCGCATCCGCTTTGCTGAGGTCCCCCAGAAGCCTAGCGGATGTGCCATCTGCTCCCTTCCACTTCCATCTGCTGGGCTTCCGTTCCGCATCCGCTTTCCATCTGCCCTGCATCCTCCCCGTGTCCTTGTTATCCGCTCCGGTGATGCAAATTTTTGCCCCTTCTGAGAGCGAATAACAACGGATGGAACATTTTTCTCATCCGTTGTGTCCGTTTTGCATCCATGGGCAGTGTGACAGGGACTTAAAGAACATATCTGGTGTTTAAGAAGTGAAACTCACCTAGCTGATTTATATGGAGGATTTTGCAAATTAACTTCTGGGGCTCTCCCTCATCCAGAAGAGTCATATAAACTAAGGAAATGCAGTCCCTTGTTTTTAGTTGAAAAAGAAAGCTTGCACCTAAAGGTTCTGAACATTACTTAAAATCCTACATAATCAGCCAGGAAAGGAAGCTGCCATTACCATTGTTAGATTATAAAAGTTGGGCCAATCGCCTGGCTTTCTCTTGCTACTTTCGGAACATCTGCCTCTTGAGGACAGTTTAGTCCTCACACATTATCCTTTGGGAAGTTGGTAAAAGCAATCCTTCTCCTCAGAGAATTTGGCGAGACAAACATTCACTGCACACAACAAGAAATACAATTTTAAGGTTTAATCTATTGATTTTGATTGTGTTTTCACCCAGATATACCACAAATTTCCAAAGGTCATTCAACTAAACAATATTATAAATAATAAGTAAGTAAAAGCTGATTCAAACCTTATTTCTATCTTACTTGAATCAGAGGAAGAAAGGGCAAAAAAAAAAAAAAATCAAGGAGCTTGTATACTGCAAAAGATTTAGACATTTCTTTTTGCAGTAAACAAATTGAAATGATTATTCCCATTTTCCCCAAAGGACACTGCTGTGGAATAAAGTATAGTCATTGGTATGCAGCAAGGCTTGGCCACCCAGGAATTCAAGTAAAAGCGTAGGCCACAAGAGCAAAGATTTTAAACAGCATGATTGCAGTTCTTTTATCTTTACTTCTTTTTTTCATTATTAAAACAACTTAGGGATATGGCTCTTCCTTAGGTGCGTGCATACAATTCTCATTAGCACTAATGGGAATTATGCATTCAAAACAGAATATAACCCTAAATTGAACATTTACAATATAACTTTCTTCCTGAATTATACTTGAACATGAACCATAAAACTAGGACAAGCACAATGAAGCAATGCTGGAGATCAAAAACAGACACGAACATTTTCTTTTTAGAAGGGAAAGGTCGTTGGTACTTACCTGATACGCCCGTTCTCTGTGAGCTTTGAAGACCATCCAGAGATTGGAGGTACTTCAGTCTCTTCTGGAAAGGCTGGGCTTAAAACTCCGGGACGCTCCTCCTCCTCCACGGGACTCCTCCTCAGTGTCCCCCAGTTTTGGGAAGACTGAGTGCCAAAGTCCGGAACTCATCACCGAATCTAGATCCCTGACTGGAATGGAACTCCACCAGATGGAAAGAAATGGGTGGGGCTGGATGCTCTTCACAGCTCACAAAGAATGGGCATATCAGGTAAATACCAACACCATTTCTCTCATGAGCTGTTCAGACCATCTAGAGATGGGACATACCAAAGCTTGGCCTGTCTTTAGGGAGGGACTCCGTCTGGAACGAAATCCACTCCTATATTCTTGGACCCTCTGCAGGACTCTTCTGCCAAATGAAGCATCCACTGAGGCATAGGCATCAATTTTATAATTTCTGACAAAGGGAGATGGTGAAGCTCAAGTTGCTGCTCTGCAAATTTCATCTATGGAGGCCTGTGTGGCCCATGCTGCTGACATTTTCGCACTCCATGAAGAGTGGGCTGTAATGCCCTTAGGAACTGAGATGGACTGGTATTCATAACTTTTATGGTGGCTCTCAACCATCTACTGATGGTCATGGATGACACCTTTTGTCCTAAAGGGGATGGGTTGAAGGATAGAAATAGAGCCTCAGATTTTCTAAATGCCGCTCAGCAGTCTAGATAGATGCATAAGGCCCTTCGCACATCAAGTCTATGCCATTGATGTTCCAGACTATGAGATGGTTTCAGACAGAAATTTGGAAGGACCAACTCCTGTGCTCTGTGGAAGGTTGAATTTACTTTAGGAGTGAACAATGGATGCAAACAGATAATCACTCTGTACGCATGAAATACACATAGGTCCTTACGCATTGAAAATGCCAATTTGGAAATTCTTCCAGCTGATGTGATTGCAATTAGGAAGGCCACCTTATATGTCAGGAATTTAAGACTAGTGGTTCTTAAAGGCTCAAACAGATCAGCTGTAAGAGCAGTTAACACCTTGTTGAGATCCCAGGTGGGATAGCGGTGAATTACAGGAGGTCGTAAGTTTTTGGCACCCTTGAGAAAACTGTGGACATGTGGATGGTGTGCTATGGAATGGAGGTCACCCCATGTTATCACCGAGGCTAAGGCCACCACCTGTCTACGTAATGTATTTGGAGATTGGCCCTTGGTCAACCCCTCCTGTAAAAAACCCAATAATTGTCCTATTGATTACAAATAGTGAAAGATTGTTTGATTTAAGACTCTGAAAGAATCCAGAAGAACAGAGAAGAGAACTGGCCAGTAAATATTTTATAGTGGTTTATTTTCCTAGGTTATCTTTTCCCAATTTAGCAATAGCAGATTTCTGTGTTTTAGAATTAAGCAGGAGTGTTCTGCTTAAAATATGTCTGACAAAATAACTACATTTTCAGGATCACAAATGGCTTGCATGCTCAAAATTATTTGCCATAATGGATTTTAATAAAAAGTATCAATTTTTATGTGGAGAAAAAATATCTGTGCACAATAGGACTGACCATCTCCCAGTTTGTGGGTCAGATACGTCACATGCTGGCCACACCCATGCTCAGTTTAGTGAAGGGGAAAAATGTCCCAATACATCACATGATGCCAGCTTATGTGTTCTGAAGCCCTTTCCTTACCTTTCAATTAATATTGAACATTGAATTTTAACTATCTTTGCCACTTATTTAAAATTAATATACAGTTTTTATGTTTTTAATTTGTATTTGTATACCCTCCTAGAGTCTCTTTGTGAGAGAGATGGGTGGTTTTTAGATGTGATAAATAATAAATATTTCAGTACATTTATTGGCTCTGAATGAAGAAGGAAAGGAAATGCACATTTTTATTTCATCTGAAGTGTCCTATATATAGTGCAGAGCAGTAGTGGGATTCAAATCATTTAACAACCAGTTCTCTGTTCTAATGATTTCTTCCAACAACCAGTTCACCAAACTGCTCAGAAAGTTAACAACCGGTTCTCCCGAAGCGGTGTGAAGTGGCTGAATCCCATCACTGGTGCAGAGGGTGACAAAAGACACCAAGGCTTTAAGGCCCTGTCACATCGGACGACAGATGCAAAAAGTATGTAAAAAGGACACAGCGGACAAGAAAATGTTCCATCCATTGTTATCCGCTCTCAAAAGTGCCCCAAACTTGCATAAACAGAGCGGACAACAACGGAAAGGAACGGACGGGGAGAGGACTTAGCGAGGATGTAAAGCGGATGCTCCACGGAAGCCTAGTGGATGGAAGCAGATGGAAGCAGATGGCACATCTGCAGGACTTCCGGGGGAGCACAGCGAAACAGACGTGCAGTGGAAGGAGCGGATGCAGAGCAGATGCCTAGCGGATACAACGGATGCAGCACAGACACCTAGCGGATGCCTAGTGGATGCCTAGCAGATGCAAAGCATTCACTGCGAAAGGATGCAGCTCGCAAGCAGGTAACCATTCAGAGGAAAGACCTGCTGCCAGACACATCTCCAGCCAACAACCATGGGGAAGAAGAGGAAGCCTGTGCCTACTCCTGCCAGCCCTGGCAAGAAGGACAGGGTCACCCTCCCACCCCCTGGCACTGACTCTGCTTCTGCTGGGGCTTCTGCTGCTCAGGCTGACTCTGCTGGTGCTGGGGCTTCTGCTGGTGCTCCTCCTGGTGCTAGTGCTTCTGCTGGTGCTTACTCTGCTGGTGCTGCTCCTGGTGCTGGTGCTTCTTCTGGTGCTTAATCTGCTGGTGCTGCTCCTGGTCCTGCTGGTCCTGCTGGTGCTGCTGGTGCTGCTGGTGCTGCTGGTCCTGCTTTTGCTGCTGCTGTTGTTGCTGCTGCTGGTGGTGGTGGTGTGGTGGTGGGCCAGCCCCTAGAACCTCAAAGCCCTTCTGATGAGAGCCCAGAAGGCCTTGCCAGAGGGTGGAAGAGGCAATTGCGCGATAGAGAGAGGAGACAGTACTCCATCGAAGAGGAACATGAGGATGAGGTGCTCGAATGGCTGAGGGAGAATGAGTACCTCTACCAGAAGGGACACAGTCTCTATTGAGACACCAAGCGGAAGCAGGTGTCTTGGAGAGAGAAGGCGGACAGCCTGGGCTACACTTTGGAGGTCCCCCTCAGGTGGTGGAAGCACATGCACACCTGGTATGGGAAGCTGCACCTCAAGAAGCCTGGCCAGGCCGCGGTCAAGCTCACTGACCAGGAGACCTATGTGATGGCCAAATACAGCTTCTTGGAAGGTGGGGTCCGCCACCGAGGAGCAGCCCCTCTCTCTCAGGCAGCCCACAGAGAGCCTGTCCTCTTCTGGGCAAGAGTCAGCTCCTGTGTCCAGGCAGGTATCTGTGGGGCGCCCCATGACGGAGACCCCCCCGACAGCTGCACTCCCCGTGGCGGAGCGCGTGGAGGACCCCCTGATGCAGTTGGACCAAGGAGATGCCACTGACACCAGAGACCAACCCACAACCACACCCAGCTCCACCTCCACAGAAAGCAGGCAGAGAGCCAGACCGGAGGGACAGAGCCACAATGTCCTGCTGGAGATCAGGGACACCATCAAAAGCAGCGTAGATCTCCTCTCTCAGCTGGTACACACCGACATACCATCCTCAAACCGCAAGCCCTTCCTCACCTACATCAACCAGACCCTCATGGACATGTCCGAATCCCAGTACCAGGTGATCAAGAAGAGGATCACAGGTCTTCTGCACAACCCTCCAGGCTCAGCTGAACCTGCTCCGACCCAGTCCAGGTCTGCTCCTCCACCCCAGGTGATGTCACAGCCCTTCCAAGGCTTTCCACAGGGCCTCACCTACCAAGGCTACGGATACCAGGAGTTCCAGCAGCATAGGCAGCCTTTCCCAGTCCAGGAACAGGTTCATCGTACACCACCGATGCCACCAACGCCACAGCTGCCACCAATGCCACAGATGCCACCCACGCCACAGATGCCACCCACGCCACAGATGCCACCCACGGCTCACCTCGCTTACCTGCAGACCAGACAGCCCCGCTACACTCCTCCTTCCTCCACCCCACAGCCAAGCCCGGCTTCAGAACATCTGTCATCGGTCTTGGGACTGACACCCCATGTCATGGAGGAAGGGGCTCTCAACATCACGGGACTGAGCCAGCTCTCTGAGAGCATCCTCCACACACCATCCCCTGTTCTCCTCTCGGGGCCAGGCACCCCAATGGTGCCTCAGAACAGCACTCCAGCAGCAGCCACCTCCACAGCACCTGGACCCTTCACCCCTGAGACGATGGGCACGCCTCAGACTGACTGAGAAGAGTGCCAGAGACTGCGTTGCTACCTGTTGACTTTATCTTTGCTTGGGACACTTTACTTGGGTCATTTTGCTTTTACAGTTTGTTATTAATAAAGTTTATCTTTGCTTCACACACTTGGTTCAGTTCTTTTAGTCAATAAAGTCTTGGTGGAAACTTTTAGAAATGGTTTAAGCCTTTGCATGCTTGTGGAAAGGGTAAGGATAGCAGTGGGATGGACAGGGATACCTGTGGGATGGGTAATAGCTGTGGGATGGGTTAGGATAGCAGTGGGATGGGCAGGGATACCTGTGGGATGGGGAATAGCTGTGGGATAGATAAACCTCCAGTGCAAGCATAGTGGGACTGTATGCTCCATCCTCCCAGTTGCCACACCTATGGACCTTTATTATCAATAACAATTTAATCACTCATCAACACATTTCAACATAAACACAACTCTTTATTAAATGCCCTGTTCATTGTAGGGCCACTTAACATGAATGGCACAATCTCATCCGTGTGATGAGACAGGCTGAAGGAAGCATCC
>BLBF01000006.1:55730383-55747344 GCA_015471245.1 Laticauda colubrina | reverse complement strand
TCTGAGATACGTCCCCTATATGAACGTTTTTTCCGTTTTAATGCTTTCTATGCGAGCTGCATCCGCTTTCATCCTATCTACGTCCGTGCTACTAACGTTGCGTGTCCGTTCCGCGTCCGTTTCGCTTCCTCCCTGTGTCTGTTTTCCGCTGGAGCGGATGCGAGTTGTGCGGATGCGCAGGGATGCCTAGCGGATATAGCGGATGCATAATGGATGACTATGGACATATAATGGATGTTCTCCGTATGCGTAGCGGATGTATAACGGACGCGTTGGATACTTTATCCGCTCAAAAAGTTTTGTGCAGCTCAAAACTTTTTGAGCGGATGAAATCTCAGTAGACGGATGCTGGACGGATAGAGAGGATGAAAAACGGACGCAGTGAGTACAGAATGGATGCATCGCGTTAACCAATGGATGGCAAGTGTTTCTCTCCGTTTCACATCCTCTTTCCATCCGTTGGTGCTGTGTGACATGGGTTTTATCTGTTTTTTATCACAGGCATTTATTACTAGCCAGGTTACTGATAATATGCTGGCATATATATTATGATGTCACATCGGCTTTTACTGCAGTTTCTTGACCATCATCTTTACTTTTTTGTTACCCACTTTAGATTCTGCTGCTTTTACTGATTTTCACAGATAGGGACTCATTCTCTCTAAATTTTAGATCTTCTGCTTCTGTCTGCCTTGTATTTTAATTAGATACAGTTGTAATTGTTTCACATATTATTTTATTTTGGTTTTTGTCTTGATCAAATTGTTTTGATCTAATAGAAATTAATATGAATTACAGTGTTTTGATTTAATTTCCCATACTAGCATATAGTACCAATGAAATACTCTTGATTCCACTGATATCAAATTCATTTTAGAATCTATCATTCCAATTAACTATACATATTGGATAGATGAGCAATGTCTTATAAAATCAGAGAATGTCAAGTAGGTATAATTTTTCCCCTAAAATATAACATGAATAATAAATAATCCACTTAGTGTTTTTTAATTCAGATTTATGATATGTGTACATACATGGGTAATTTATTAATATTTCATTAATAAATAGAACTTCTGATCTAGAAAAAAATCAAGACCATTCTCAGCTCAGAATGGCATGCATTTGAGCAGCATTAACAACTGTGCCTTTTCTTCTCGGTAACATTTTCAAATTATCATATGACTTACATTTTTCTCGTACATTATTAACTTTTTTTAGCAAGAGCAAACAAATACACCATGTAGTAACTTTAGGGAAATTCTCTCACATAGTTTTCTAAATGCAACTCAGTGATTTGAGAAGTATGACAACTTAGAATTTCCCATAATCAAAATGCCCATCGTGCCAGTCCTTTCTTCATATTTATTTCTCATTCCTCTTGTCAATTATCCACGGTGAAGTATTAATTAGGAACAAGAAGTTAATTGGACTATCATGGAGGTTTATCTGGAATACCTTTTCCCATGAGTTTCTTAAAAGGTGTCTTTCCTTCAACGGTTTCCCTGATGACTCTAGATATAACAAAGAAGAAAATTGTAAATGTGACAAAGCAATTTGAGAATCCAAAAAAATTACTTCTGTAAAATTGTTCTCTCAATTATCTAGGGATATAACACAGTTTGTAAGTAATATTGTCATCTATTCACCAGTAAAAAAAAAATGTAACAGATCAATGGGTAAAGTTTAGTTTATTTTAGTTTATTGTCATTGCACCTCATACAATGAAATCAAACACAATCTTCAATGCACATCATGATTATGAAAATACAAATACACATCCTTCACCCTCCACACACTGAACTGAAAACTCCTGACACCGCACCAATACTGCGCTATTCAGCAGAATTCAAAAGAGCTACTGCCCTGGGATAGAAGCTGTTTTTCAGCCTATTTGTGCTTGTTTTTAATATTCTGTACTGTCTGCCAGATAATAGTTCAAAAAAGGGTGCCCAGGATGAGAGGAATCTTTGAGAATATTTTGAACTTTCTTAAGGCAGTGGGAGCTATAAAGCTCTTCCAAAGAGGAGAGAGGGCAACCAATGATCTTCTGGGCAATGACATTAACCCTCTGGACTGCTTTCCTATCTGCCACTGTGCAATGGCAAACCATACAGAGGTGCAGTAAGTTAAGAGACTCTCTATGGTGTAACAGTAGAAGGTCACTAGCAGTTTTTAATTCAGTTGTTGTTTCTGAGAAGTCTCAGGTAGTATAATCTCTGCTGGGCCCTTTTGACCAGGGCTGCAATGTGGGCATCCCAGGTCAGATCCTCTTTTGGGATAACACCCAGAAACTTAAAACTGGCTACTTGCTCCACTCAGTCTCCATTGATAAGCAAGGGCTGGATGTTTGTTCCTTCTATAGTCCACTATAAGCTCCTTTGTCTTATTGGTGTTGAGGACCAAGTTATTGTCTCCATGCCACAAAAGCAACTGGTCCCCTCATCTCGGTAGGCAGACTCATCCCCCCTGGAGATGAGTCCTACCACTGTTGTATCATCAAGAACATCATATTGTTTTCTTTTTTTCATAAGAGTTGTTTTCCTTTTCTCCTTGTTGATTGCATATAAAAAAGGTAGTATGTGTGTATCGATATCCATATCCATATCTATCTGTCTGTCTGTCTGTCTATCTATCTATAATATAAATTACATTCACTGTGGATAACAGGTTTTTTTACATGAAATGTATCTGTCCCTGAACTACTTATTGTCAATTACAAGAATAATTCAAAAAGATCTAGTGTAATCTATGAAGCCTGAAGGGACTATAATGTCTGAAAGATTACTTTGAACCAAATAATGCAACTGAGATGTGCAGTTTTCATCTAAAGTTCTTCTCCATATTTTCCCACAACTGATGCTTGATGAGCAGCTACCGGCAGCAAGAACTTTTGTTGCTTCTGCAAACTACCTGTTGCATATCACGCCAGAGAATTTGATCCAACAGAATCTTTGTTGTGGTTTCAGTAGGAAGTGAATAACTTTTTATTTGACATGTCATTTAATTTGCCTTGGGTTTAGCTTTACTTGCTCTGCTGAATTTTATGACTGCTTTAATTACTGTTTCTGCTGTGGTATTCTTGTAACCTTTTTTGTACAGGATGTCATTGGTTTATAATTTATTTATAATACCAGAAAACTTTCACTTAAAAATAGATCAAACTTCTTACAAATAAATAATATATTATTTTAAAAAAAACTAAAAATAAGCAGGACAAATAACAATGTATCTCTGCCAAAATTTCATTAGTTTCTAGTTTTCTAAAGGAAGGGAATATTCATGGCATTAATTCTGCAATGAGAGGAGACTTCATCATTTTATATAGATACAGTAGTGATAAATAGGAATTTCCGGCTGGATGAAATTGAGAATAGAATATATTAAAGGTATAAATTTCATTATTCTGCGGAAAAGGCTATATTAATGTTCTCTTTTGGTGAATATATTTATGATTTTTTTTCTTTCATATGTAATATATATAATATTACTTAGTTGATTATACTGTTTAAACCCAATAAATTTTTAAGGTGACTTACAAAATAACATGTTACATAAATAGATTATTAATAACATACACTAAATGTTTTAATTATACAGCAAATAAAGCAGAACTCATAATGACAAAAACATATGTTAAAATATGCAGGTGATCTTTTTTTAATGACAGGTATAAGACTTTGCCCATCACCATCTAATCATTAACTCATTGATCTTCGCATTGACCATAAACATACACAGTGGCACCACTGCCCTTTTTTTCTTCCTGAAATGCTCACATTTGCTGCTACTAATATTATCAGTACAGATACAAACTGATTCAATTCCAGTGGTATCACAAAACTTTACCTTTGGCAGATAGGACTTTGGCACATCTGATGTGTATTTGTACAATATATGATACTCATTTTCTAAACACAATTTAACTCAACACAATGAAAATTGAGTCATTAATTCTCCATGTCCATCCCTATTTCATTTATCTTAAAGAGCAGTGCCAAAGTAGTCTTCAATGCTGTGATTTAGGATTTAGAAATCATAACAGGCTAAAGGTTACAGAAAACTAGTCAAAATGTATTATTTTGTAGTGCTACTCCATGCAAAAGAATATAATTATAAAGATTATATTATATTAGATGAGATGAGTTGAGATGAGATTACATTACATTAGCAGAGTTGGAAGGGACCTTGTGGGTCATCTTGTCCAACCCCCTGCCCAAGCAGGAGACCCTATACCATTTCTGAGAGATGGCAGTCCAGTCTCTTCTTGAAAGCTTCCAGTAATGAAGCTCCCACAACTTCTGAAGGAAAGCTGTTCCATTGGTTGATTGTTCCCACTGTCAAAAAATTTCTCCTCCTTTCTAAGTTGAATCTCTCCTTGATCAGTTTCCATCCATGATTCCTTGTCTGGCCTTCATGTGCTTTGGAAAATAGCTTGATCCCCTCTTCTCTGTGGCAGCCCCTCAAATACTGGAGCACTGCTATCATGGTCAACCTCTTCGCTAGACTAATCTGCAAATTGGTGGCTAACATTGATTAGCAATGTTGCTAATCACATCCTTGCCCTTTTTTGTTTTTTATCACCTTGACATATGGATGTCTGAGGCTTAACATCCATATATTCTTTTATATTACAAACTATTCTTAAACTTTTTTTAATGGTCTTTAAAATGGAAAGGGATTGGGGGAAAAAATTTAAGAGTTTTGAACTATTGACATTTCAATAGCAATACCACTTAGACTTATTTACCACCACATAATGCTTTTGACATTTCAATAGCAATACCACTTAGACTTATTTACCACCCCATAATGCTTTACCACACTTTCAGGGCAAATTATAATGTCAGCATATTGCCCCCAACAATCTGGGTCCCCATTTTACCAACCTCAGAAGGGTGAAAGGCTGAATCAACCTTGAGCCCATCAAGATAAAAGGCTATCCAGGCTGTGGGCAGAGTTAGCCTGCAAACTGCATTCTAACCACTGTATTACCACAGCTCTTGAAGCTCCTGTTCCACTGTTTACATCACACAACTTTTAAAGTATACATCAAAATGTTATTTGAATTATAATTGATTTTTAAATTACACATTATTTTGTAACATGAATGTTGTTCCTAATTTGAGTTTACACCCTATTTTTTATAAGTTATTATAACAAAACTACTCTGCCTCATAATTCATGTGTTCTCCAGAGGAAGCTTAGTGGTCAATTATCAGAATCTCAACACAACACTTGAAAAGTCCTAAATAAAACTATGGAGAGCAATTTATCTTGACAATGCTACTTATTTGTTTATTGTATTATATTTATTAAATTTAACACCCTCACCACAGATAGCAAGCTACACTAACTGATCCAATTGTCTGAATCAAAAGGAGGATAATGGAAGGGAATATTACATATTGGAGAATTTGTGTCAGAAATTCTTTCAAGCAGAAGGCTGATAGTTAGTTTGTATATTTTTGCTGAAAGAGACGATCATGGTTAAGGAGTAGAGCTTCAAAACTCAGATGAGTATTAGTTAACAAAGAAATAAGGGGTAAAATCCCATCATTATCAAGGAATATACCTTTTGACATTTTAACAGGACATCGTATTGATTTAGGTTGGTGTCAAGTGCCAACATTTTTTTCAGGTTTGTTGCATATAAACGATCCAGCTTCTCTTAATGTAGCATCAGCAATATCCTTTTCTAGTTTTTTATTGCAGATCTGTCAGTGTGCTTTATCCACTTACTTTTGCAATAGTCAGCATTGCAGAATGGACCAATTATTTAACATAGCTGCCACAGAAAAGCTGACTCTGATTTCATCTTGCTAATGAAGGGCAATCCTGTGCACATAACCAAGTCATTTTCTCACAAATAACTTAGAAAAATGCCAAGTTCTGCCTTCTTTTTTTTTTCCATTGATTTTAGTACTAGAATGCTTCTTAAAGAAATACAAACACAATGAGCCAAAAAAACCACAGCAAACACATAGCTCTCACAGGAACCACATAGTGCTGAGATAGCAGTTATTTCATTACAATAGAGATCTCCAGGGTTACTGCATCAGATATCAAACTGGTGCCTTGGAAAGAAGCAAATCAGCACCCTGGCCTGACTAATACTAAGAGAAAACATTAGATAATGTTAAATAAAAACACAATATTTAAAGAAAAGTAAGTTAAAGTGAGATTTTCCATAACCAATATAAATGTTAATAGCCTACTAATTTGATCATTATAGAATATTAGAATCCTAGGCAGCTATGAGGAAGTAAAGGGCATAAATGATGACCATGATATAATATGCTATTTCTAAACTTCTATCAGGTAGTCAAACACAAGTTGAACTGAAGCATCTGTGTTATTACATTATCACAAACAAAGGATCATTTCTGCATAATTGCAATTTGCTACAGAAGCTACTGATCAGAAATCATTGGAATAAAACCTGTACAGTGGTGCCTTGGTGCTTGACTACTTCAAAACTCATAGAATTTGGTACTCAATGCTGCAAAAGAAGCAGGGGTCAACTGCAGAGTGTGAACAGGAAGTTGGCCATGCTGGGAAGGTTGATGCAAAAGGAAGCAGGGGACAGCCTCAGAGGATAGACAGGAAGTTGGTCATGCTAGGAAGGTTGCTAGCATAGGAAAAGAGACAGATAGGAATTTCTTCCTGGTCAGAACAAAGAGTCAAGTGATAAGTTATATACAGGGTGGAATTCAAATTTTTTAACAACCGGTTCTGTGGGCATGGCTTAGGTGGTGGGCTTGGCTTGGTGGTTATGTGACTGGGTGGTCATGGCTTGGTGGTCATGTTATTGGCTGGATGTGGCCAACTCAATATCACTCATATCAAGGCACGAATCTCCTCGCCTGGCCTCTCATGACTTTGGGGCTGCTGCAACAGTCCTAAGTGTGAAAAATGGTCATAAGTCACTTTTTTCAGTGCCATTGTAACTTTGAATGGTCACTCCACACAAGCAAAGTACCAGCAAAGGAGAGGGAAAAAAACTCCAGACATGTTCCAGAGACAGGAAGTATAGTCCTGCCAAGAACATAATAAAGGTTAATGGAGAGGCAGTTTCTGTAAGCAACACCAGAATGTTTCCTTCCTGCCCTCCTTACAGAATTAGGCCAGTAATTTATTCTAACAACTGGTTCTCCGAACTGCTTAGAATGTTAACAACCAGTTAACATTCGCAGGAAGGAAGCGAATAGCTACGAACCTGTAGAATCCCACCTCTGGTTATATAGTTTGTTTGGTACTTATACTTTTTGTAATTGTTGTGCCTCCTCAAATCAATTAAGGATGAGTACTGAGGTACCACTGTAGTTTAAAACTGCATTTTGTAATGTCTAGAAAGATTCTCTTTCATTCAGATCATGGTGGTGTCATAGCTGTCTAACTGAACTCAGAACAGAAGAAGTTTCTTGAATGAGAATCAAACCACTTTCAAAAAGAAAAAAAAAGACAAGAAAGTCCAGTTGCTTTTTAGAAAAAGCATCTTTGCCTTCGAGGATGCTTTTTAAAAAATCAGAAATCCTTAAAAATATAGCAGATACTTGACATAAATATGAGATCAGTAAAATGCAAGCCCTAGTTGAAGAGGGATTTTTTCACTGGGAGAGTAAATTCAGTGCTTGATATCCGCTGTCTACCTAGTAAGTCAAAACTTTTATTTTGAGGCTGTACCAATCCACTTTATGACTCTCCATAAATTCTACTTAGCTATCACTATAAAAAAGAAATTTACTTGTGGATATGTTTCCTGAAACTTTATTGTATGGTTTAGTTAGTTAGTTAGTTTGTTAGTTAGTTAGTCAGTTAGTTAGATAGTTATTGTATGCTCTGTCTTACATATTGGCAAAAAAAAAAAATCAGAAAATAAAATACAAGCTGAATAGTCAAGACCTTGTTGATGATCCAAGCTCTGCAAAGGACCTTGGAATACTCATCTCTAATGATCTAAGTGCTGGAGCCCACTGTAACAACATAGCCAAAAAGGCATTAAGAGTTGTTAACCTAATCCTATGCAGCTTTTCTCTGGTAATACCACACTACTAACTAGAGCATACAAAACATTTGCTAGACCAATACTCGAATACAGCTCATCAATCTGGAACCCACATTACGTATCTGATATTAGCACAGTTGAGAAAGTCCAGAAATATTTCACAAGAAGAGTTCTCCACTCCTCTACTCGTTGTAGAATACCTTATGCCACCAGACTTGAAATTCTAGACATAGAAAACTTTGAATTACTTGAATCTGATCTAAGTATGGCATGTAAAATCATACATTGCAATGACTTACCTGTCAATGATTACTTCAGTTTCAACCATAACAACACAAGAGCACACAATAGATACAAACTCAAGGTTAACCACATCAAACCTGATTGCAGGAAATATGACTTCAGCAACAGAGTGGTCAAGTCTGGAATACTCTATTTGGCTCTTTGGTTTCTTCCCCAAACCCCAAAAACTTTAACCTTAGACTGTCTACTGTTGACCTCACCCCTTTCCTAAGAGGTCTGTAGGGGGCATGCATAAGCACACAAACGTGCCTACCGTCCCGAAGCATTCTCCATTTATGAAAGAGGATTGACACCTTTGACTTAATAATTCTGAAAGCAATTTGAATTCATTTTTAAATATTATGTTACCCTGAATTATTTTGAATTATACAAATATTCCCTGCAATGGTAAAGTATGACATTTGTAAGTAGGTAGCAAAGTATTTCTATATCTATCTTCAGAAAATGGAATGCAAAATTTTGACAATTTAATACAGTAAGATAACTTTGGATTTTCAGGTCCCCTTATCGATTGATATAAGCAAGATAAATACTAACAACCTTCCCCATGATTTATTTATACTTTACAGAACTGCACATTCAGTTTATTTCATATGTTATAATGCTTTCCTATTAGGATTGATGAATAGTTTACTAGTAATATTATTATCGCTTTTTCAAAATGGAATGGTGTGTTAGTTCTAACCTCTGTCACCATATCTGCTGTTGTCCCTAAAATGTTGGAAAAATATGTGAGGCAGGAGGCATTCTGTGTTTATCTCTTCAGTCAACTGATGACTCTACATGTGGAACTATAGGAGTGTAAAAAGACTCCCTGTTGCAAACTATTTATTCCACACCTTGTGGAATAAAATGAGATGTTTCCCCAATTATGTTTTTGAATGCGGCATCAATTCCTCATGCTACATATGGAAAGTAGCATGTAAATATGTCTTTAATATTGTAGTTGAGATACCATTTCTGTTATGAAATGAAACTAGTAGGAGATTTTAGTGATCAGAATAAGTTATATCATTTTCTGTATCTACTATAGTTCTCTTTAGAGGGAACAGTCAGTCACTATGAACGTCCAGAGTTTGCCAGCTAAGCCAATTGTCTTAAGGTACTATTTGGTAGGACTATGAAAAAATAAGGTAATGAACTAGAATAGCATATTCAGCTTCACTTTTCTCTCTTATATGTACATTTTTTTATGTTTAAATGCCTTTTTTCCAGCTACATAAAAAGACAACTTTTCACTCTATGGAAACAGGTGATCCTCAGTTCTACTTTGGCATACATTAGAACTTCAACCGTAATTTGTAAAAACTGAAAGCTTCTAAAAAAATCCAAGATTATAATAAATTCTCCTTAAAATTTCCTTGTCCTCACATGTGAAGGTCCTCTAGCCACTTTGCATCTCACAGTCTCCGAAAATATGTTAGATGTGTTTCTTGTCCAGTAGATTTCCCATTACTGCTTTACATTTTGATTTATCTCTTGCCAGGTACAAAGGTAAATTGATCCATAATTTCCAGCACTTGGAAGTAACTATAAGCCAAACAACTGAAAATATCAATGTGCAATTTCATTGCAATTTTGCTAGTAGCACATCAAAAAATAATGCAAAGTTGAAGATTAACATTTACAGCCCTGGCTTTTGAATATGTGCCTATGTTAGCTTGAAAAATATTACCTTCTGGACATTACTATCATTAGTACTTTTTCTTTGGGTATAAAGTCTACTATATGACGGAACCTAGAAATGAAATTATTAAATGCATTTTGATTAAAGCCTTTTGTTTTTTCATGTCTTATGATGTAAACCTCTGGAATCATTGAGTCCAGCAGTATATAAAAATAAATAATTAACTAGAATCATCTTAATTATATACCCATGCTCAAATTATAACTATTATTCTCAAAGTTACAGGAAACTGGCAGCAATTTCAGTTCCCAGATCAAAATGAATAAAAAAGTGGGATTCAAGAAGACAAACATCCCTTTTAACAACTATGAACTTTTTCTCACTGTTCTATTTATAATCTCCCTATGTATTTGTTCTGTTTTATTAACATTTCTATGGTTGTTCAATCAGACAACTGAACAAGGTAAGAAACTACAACTTTGTAATTAGTTCTATGTTAAAACTGAACAATCTTAAATTACTGTTGATATATACAGTATTTAATTGCTCATTTTGTTTGATACTGTAACGACTACTTGAAAAAAGCTACATATTAAAAGCAGACATTCTATCCTAGTAGTTTGTAATAGTATGATATATTCATAATATATTTATTAACTATATACTGAGAAGTTAGTGCTATATTTATTTCAAACAAACTTTAAAAATATGTTCTAATTATAATTTTTTGTAATGTTATATCCGTATACCAATCAATGGTAAACTGCAAAAAAATATTTATAAGAAAACTGTTTCATGACTAAGAGAAGTGTTAATCTTTCATTCTAATTATACTCTGAAAGTATTAGCTTCCTAACATCATACCTCATACTAAAATTGTCTGCCTATTATTGCTCCCTCACCAGTATCTCAGCAAAATTAATCCAACTTGAAACTATTGATTTACATGACTAAAGCCACATACATTTATTTTTATATGTATTATATCAGTTTTCTGTGATTTTATCAGTATGAATTAAAAACAATTCTAAGCCTCTTCTTAGGTCCAAGATGGTCTATGTCAGAGGTTTCCAAACTTGGCAACTTTAAGACTTCTGGACTTCAACTCTGAGAATTCTGAGAGTTGAAGTCCACAAGTCTTAAAGTTGCCAAGTTTAGGGACCCTGGTCTATGTAATTCATTAAAGTAAATAAAACAATACAGCAAGATTGATGAAATTTAAATTAATAACTCAGTTTACATCATATACCTATCAGCACTGTATTATAAAGGAGGCTAATATAAAGAAGTCATTTTATCTTACAATAAAGCATTAATATAATTCTCAGTATGTGAATAGGGTTGGTTGACCATATATTTAGATCTGTAAAAGATAACACAAAACATGAATCTAAGTGTTCTCAATTTGTATCAACTTCATAAACTTCTAAACATCAGTCCTGGCTTTTTAAAAAATACATATTCTCCCACAACCACACCCTAGTCTTCAACTGTGCCATCGTTAGTACAGAATAGTTCAGTTGTTTGTGTTCTGTCTGAACAGAACTGTCTGTTCTGTTTCTGCTTATGCTGTTGTCAGAATGGATGATCCATTATTTCCTAAGTACAGAAAAATATGACGTCACTCTCCATTAGGTCTCATTATTTGAATTGTTTTGTGTTCTAAGTTGTCTTAAGTTGTCTTACCCTTTTAAGCATAGGGTTTTTGATCTAGCAAGAATCTATCTGATTGACTACAACACTTGCCAAAGCTCCCTCATCTCCCGTAGTTGATCATTAATCTGTGTAGCCATTTCATTCTGGCCAGCTAGGCTCCTATGTTCTCTGCTTTTTTAATGATATTTTTTACAGTTGTTCCAGTGATTGTTTATTAATTCAATAAACTTTCTTTGACTCATGTTTTCTCACCCTTTCACTGCATCTAATTCTTACATCTTCCACCTTTTGATTTCTATCCAAGTTTGGAAAAGTACACTTGCATTACTTCAGTGCAATGGTGGGATTCAAACAATTTTACTACAGGTTCTGTGAGTGTAGCTTGGTGGGCATGACATGGCTTGGTGGGGGCATGGCTTGGTGAGCATGGCAGGGGAAGGATACTGTAAAATCCTATTCCCTCCCCACCCCACTAACCTGCTTTCCATTCTCCTGTGCAGGGCAACAAAAGAAGACCCAGCTAATCAGCTAGGACTCAGGAGGCAGAGAATAGATGGGAGCAGGGGCAATTAGGTGGCATTTGCTGGTTCTCTGAACTACTCAAAATTTCTGGTACCGGTTCTCCAGAACTGTCAGAACCTGATGAATACCACCTCTGCTTCAATGCTAGAAATAGAATGAAAACTGTTTATAATGACAATATACACAATTAAATATTTATTCCATCTCTACTTGCATTAATCCATTCATTCATATATATTCATAGAATAATAATAATAATAATAATAGAGAGAAACAATTTGTTTTCTCACAATACTTTTTTTTTAAATTAGGACCAAAAGACCATGAAGCAAAGGGAATATTTACAATAAAATCAGGAGCATTGTTCACCCCTGCTTTGCAAAATAAATCATCAGTAGATTTCAAAGTTCTTGCCTTTGATGTTCAACAAATGGTAAAGATAAACTTATTTTTACTGAATTATTTCTGTATTTCCACATTCCCTTTTTTGATTAAATAAGTCAATGCCCTGTCAATATATGTGAATGAATGTGCAAGTGAGAAGAATACAAAAGCAATAGCACTTAAACTTATGTATGTTTTACACTGTCTCTAAGAGGTTTACAGAGTCAGCATATTGCCCCCACCAATCTAGGTTCCCATTTTACTGACCTCGGAAGGATGGAAGCTGAGTCAGCCTTGAGCCAATAACAATCAAACTGCTGACAGCCAGCAGAATTGGTCTGCAATACTGTATTCTTCTCATTGTGCCACTATGCATGTGCCTGTATAAGTAAGTCCATAAGAGATGGCATGTTCTGTGTTCATCAATTAAAGGTAATCCCTTCCTGGTTGCAGTGACTTCTCTATTATCTGCCTCCAATGTCACACTCATAGACATAGAATACTTATTTAAGCCTATGTGCAAGACATCTTTTTAAAAGGTTTTAACTATCTAAATATTCCCATAGATATTGAATTAGATTGACATACAAGCCCATTTTAAATGTAAATATATAATGTTGCTGAAAAGTATGGTCAGGTATGTATTTTATTTTTATATTACTGCTTTTAAATTTTGATTTTTTAAAAACCTTTTTGCTGTTCAAAGTTTCTCTCCAAGAGAATGGCAATATACTGCATGTTAAATAGTTATATAGAACTACAATATAGACAGAGAAGTTTAGAAAGCAAGTGAATTCAAAAATTGTATAGTATACAATATTACAATGCTAAGAACAAATAAAACATAGAAAAGAGCCATAGCTGTCACGAGAAGGAAACCATGTGAGCTAACCAAAGAATATTCTTATAAGAGATTTGCCACCCATCATAATTCAAGACCTGAAGGGATTACCAGGTTTTCAAACATTTTTAAACACAGTCATGATGGGAACTATAAGGACCACTTAGGTAACATTGGTTGTGGAACTCAGAACATGAGCACTTGTCCAAGTTAAACATGTCATAAGTTTATAGTTCTTCACATTGCCACAAGAGATCCAAATCTAGTCCCGTTGAATTCCATTGATGCTTATCTATTGCCAATTTAGTGCTGATCATTGGTTGATTCTTGCTCATAGGCTTGAATAAATCTTCTACGTTGAAAAAAGTTTCAACGTAGAAGATTTATTCAAGCCTATGTGCAAGAATGGTCCTGATTATTTGCCCCTGACAGTCAATTGATATAAATCAATTAGTGTATGCATATGTATGTGTGCATCCTTTTCCTTCATGGTCATTATTTTTGAGCAGAAAAATGTAACTGCTAAATTAACCAAAGTTTATCTGTCTGTCTGTCGGATCAGCTTTCTTTTCTCTCTATATATATATCTACATCAACAAAGCCATTATATTATTTTAAAAATATTAATTTGTAAGAGAAAAAAACCTGAATATTTCTTGCCTTGATAGGAAGATGAATTCAGGGGAATTTTTTGGATATCACTTTTTATATTTTCAATATTAGAAAAATATAAAATATATTCTACAATGTTTTATATTGTTCATCTTTGTATATTTAGATAGATGATATGTTACATGCAAGTGAACTTCAAAATGATTATAAGGGAAGTAAAGTTACACAGTTCAGGTAAGTTCATTTTGCATAAAAATTAATATTAAGATGGACATTATGTGCACATGTTTGAAATATTACTGAAATCATAGGATCTCTCACATTAGCATTATGTTTATTCCTCTTCATCTGCTTCTAAGGCTACAGTTTTAAAATCCATACATGATTGTTTTATGCTCAGTATAGATTCTGTTCTATGCTCTATAGGAAAATTGGAGTAAATTTTCCTTATTTCTTAATGAAAGAGTAATCGTAAAAATAAATGAAAATTAAGGAAAGAAATCAAAACTGAGGGGAAAGTTCCTTTGCTTTCCATTTATCAGCCCAAAGGAATCCATTCCTGGATGAAGCATACTTATAAATTATGAGCTATAATATAAGTTATCCTGAACCTAGAATTGTGATTGGAACTTCCATCACTAAGTGATGTGGTCATTAAGAGAAACTTGATTTTATGATCTTTTTTTCCATGGTTGTTAACTCATTAAATGAATTATGCCACTATTAAATGAATGTGGTTTCTGCCTTCGAATTTGCTTGTCAGAAGCCCCTGGAAAGATCATAAATGGTGATCGTAAGACCATGGGGCTCTGCAACTATCATAAATACATGCCAATTACAAGCACCCAAATTTTGATCACATGAATTTTGTGCAATGACCATAAATGGGAGGACTGCTCATAAGTTAATGTTCAGCAGTGATGTAACTTCAAACAGTCATTAATGAATGATCGTGAGAACTACCCATAGAACCATACTGGTCTGGTACGATTTGGTAAAAAATATATTTTATTACTTTTCACTCTAGAGGCAAAAGAAAGAGTGACTGATCACAAATCATCCAACCTAATAAGCTCTGTCCTCAATAACAGAGAACTGGCTATCCCAGTTCATAACCACTCTTTTTACCTATCACAAAATTATGGAAGATGAATTTCTCCAGGAATCATTTTCTTTAGTCCATATCCTAATCAGATCTGTTAAGAAATAAGATGCGTTTCCTCATCATTCATTTTAACAATCATTGAATACCTTTGCTAATGTTATTAAAATATAGAATCACCATTCTCAAGTTCAGTAGCTTTAATTGTCAGATTATTTTATACATGCTATAAATTAAAGAAGAGGGCAAATGTTTGGCTTTAATAAGAATGAAAGTATGTATTTGCTAATGTTTCACCAACCAGGATCATAATTCTCAAGTTTCATGGGATTAGCTATCACATTATATTAATAAAAAGTTAAATAAGAGGGTAAATCTTTTACTTGAATAAGAATGAAGGTATGTTGTATACAGACAAACATCCCCATAGTAATTTCCATTTCAGTATTCTAAAACTCTCATTCATAGTCTAGTCCAGAATTCTGGAATTTCTGATGAAATTTTGTCCAAATCATAACCACTCTGAGAGTCTGTTTAGCTTTTAACATTAGACAGTCTCAGCCTGGTTTTATATTCCTCATTTCAATTGATAGATGGATTATTGTGATAGTGCTCTAAATCCATGTAATTATCATAGACCAAAACATGATTTTAAACATGACAGTAGAAATCATATTATGCATATAATTTGTAGAGTTTTTTATCTTTCACTTCTCAAGTTATGAGGTTCATGAAATCTTTCTTCATACATAGTACTTAAAACTGATAAAAATAGGAGTGTACTCTCATACACTTGACATAAAATTCTGAGTGGTTTAGTTCAGGTTTCGATTTTAGCTTTATTAAGTATGTAAACATTGATACAGAGCAAAGTACTAAAATCAAGTTAATTTTAATTCAGAAAATTACACTCAGTTGTCAAGCTCATTTGTACTTAGGCTGCTCTATGCAAAAAAGGCACTTATTGACAGGTTTGAAAAACATCTAATATTATTCTAAAAACGACAAACCAACAAACAAACAACTCTATTTTGTTCTTTTCCAAATGTAAATCATCAGAGTAAAATATTTTTAATATATTTATATTAATAGATTAATATAAGGGACAATTAATATGGGATATAATTAAGCACTGACATAGTCTGCTGGTTAATGTGGCTTGTTTGGCTTTGGTTTAACCTGCTGTGTGCACCTTGCCTTTGCATTCTTAAAATCATAATGTACAAAGCTTTCTATTTGTAATTTAATCAGTAAACTATAGGTCAACAAAGTGTGATTTAATTGTGAAATGTGATCCCTTAGAATGGCTGTTCAATATTTAACAAGAACAAGCAATTCTTGTTGAACTGATTGCAAACCAAACCCAATCAACTTGTAGAACTTTGATTTCATTGCTTTTTTGTCTACAGAACATGTATCCTTTTAAACCCATGTCACACTGCACCAACGGATGGAAAGAGGATGTAAAATGGAGAAAAAAACTTGCCATCCGTTGGTTAACGCGATGCATCCATTCTGTACTCACTGCGTCCGTTTGTCATCCTCTCTATTCTTCCAGCATCCGTCTACTGAGATTTCATCCACTCAAAAAGTTTTGAGCTGCACAAAACTTTTTGAGCGGATAAAGTATCCAACGCGTCCGTTATACATCCGCTACGCATATGGGGAACATCCGTTATACGTCCGTAGTCATCCATTATGCATCCGCTATATCCGCTAGGCATCCCTGTGCATCCGCGCAACTTGCATCCGCTCCAGCGGAAAACAGACACAGGGAGGAAGCAAAACGGATGCGGAACGGACACGCAACGTTAGTAGCACGGACGTAGATAGGATGAAAGCGGATGCAGCTCGCATATAAAGCATTAAAACGGAAAAAACGTTCATATAGGGGACGTATCTCAGA
>BLBF01000006.1:55701120-55720383 GCA_015471245.1 Laticauda colubrina | reverse complement strand
TGTGGCCAGATTATGAAGGTGTCATCTACGTATCTGAGCCAGAGTTTGGGTTTGTGATCATATTTTTCGAGAGCTTGTGTTTCAAAGTGTTCCATGTAGAGGTTTGCAATGACAGGTGAGAGGGGTGATCCCATGGGTGCTCCTTCTATTTGTTTGTATTTTTGTCCATTGTAGGTGAAGTATGTATTGGATAGGCAGTGGTTGGTAAGATCTAGGATGTACTTGGGGGGGGTTGTATTTGTTTTGGATGGCTGTCAAGGCTTCTTTTATAGGCACTTGGGTGAAGAGGGATATGACATCGAAGCTCACCAGTAGGTCGCTGGGTTGTAAGTTTTGTTTCTTTATGATCTCAATGAACTGGAATGAGTTCCTTACCTGTGAGTTGATGGATTCTGCATAGGTCTGTAATTGTTTGGCGAGAAATTTGGCTAAGTTTTGTAGAGGTGAGCCTATGGAGCTGACTATTGGTCGTAGTGGGGTTCCTTCTTTGTGTATCTTGGGGAGACCATACAGCTTAGGGCATCTGGATGATTTTTCTCTGGGTATGATTCTTTGCTGGATTTCTTCGCTGATGGGGGAGGCTTTTATTTTGGATCTGGTGGTTTTTTCTAGGTACGTGGTGGGGTCAGTGTTTAGGGGCTTCTATGTGGGGTCTTGGAGTAGGTTGGTTAACTTGGTTTGGTAGTCAGATGTATTCATAATCACTGTAGCATTGCCCTTGTCTGCTGGTAGGATTATTATGCTGGTGTCTTCTTTCAGGTTAAGTAGTGCAGTTTGTTCTTCTTCAGAAGCCTGAGGATGGCAGATGAGATTCTGCTGAAACGTTGCTACAACTTTAACAGAACTACAATGATGTGGGATAATACCCGAAGGAAGCTGAACAGCACATATATATATATATATATATATATATATATATATATATATATATATAAATAAAAAAGTTTTCGTGGGTACTTACATGAATGCAGTTCAACTTCCTTTGGGTATTGTCCCACATCATTGTAGTGCTTTTAAAGTTGTAGCAACGTTTCAGCAGAATCTCATCTGCCATTATCAGGCTTCTGTATGGAGTTCGTATGTGGGTCAGGCTATCACAGCCATTAGTTTTAAATTTGAGGCTAGCCTATTGTTGTCCCAGGATGGTTTTTTCTATATCCTGATTGGTTGGGAGTCTTGGTTCCTGTTTATTGGACTTGGAGTTTGTTTGATTATTGTTTCTGGATTCTTCTGTCTGTTTTGTGGCTTTGATTGGTTGGCAACACTGTGTTCCTGTGTTGGAGGCTTTCAGTGAAGCTTGGCTTCGCGTGAAAGGATGACTATTATCTATCAGGAAGCTTGGTTTCATCTGGGTGCCTGGTTGGGGTGTGTTTGTGCTGGAGGTATCAGAGGGAGTCTGTTTGTGCCCAGGTGTTTGCCCGGCTTGTGGTGTGGAGATCTTTCTATTTCAGAGTGCAGGCTTCCAAATGATTGACAGTCTGGTGGAATCATCTCTTTAGTGACACCTAGTTAATAAGAACAAAATTCATTCACTTTTTACATTATTTTATAAAGTGAAAATACTAAATACAAATTAAGTTACAAACATAAAGCAGAATTTTTATGATTTTTTAAAAAGTCTGTTTGGTTTAATTTTGCAGATTTGGGAATATCTACTTCATGCAGTCCTTTGACAACATCCGGTTAGTCAATACAAAATGTATATTATTGTTTTATTAATTAATGAAAACCCCTTGAGAAAATTATCCCTTTTTTCTTCATTTTGTTTGATTTATTTTGCAGATTTGGAAATATTTAGTACAAGCAGTCCTTCAACAACTTCTGGTTAGTAAATATAGAATGTACACTGAATTTGAGAACTTTTCATTCTATTAATTAATAAGAACAGCTTTTAAAAAATTAATTTTTTCTTTTGTTGTTTGATTCACTTTCCAGGATTGGGAATAACTGGTACAACTATTTCAGCAACACCTGGTTAGTAAATACAGATTTTATTAAGTACACAAAAACCTGGGTACTGTATATGGAATCCCCCAACTTTTTAAAATAAAATTGCTTTGTGAAAAAATTTTCATATTAGTTTTAGTTTGGTAATTGAAACTTTCACTTTCCAGGGCTAAGCACAATAAATACACGTTCTGATCTCATTTAAGTTAATATATAGATTGTGACATGATAAAAAAAATAAAACACATTAAAATTCTGGGTAAACAAATTGTATTCATTTAATTTTCCAACTCAAACATACAGTCATTTTTTTTTTAAGTACATTAATGTCCGATCTATTTTTATAGCAAAAATAATCTGTTTTTCTTCTAGAATATATCTATTTCTGCATATAATTACAAATAATTTTCATTATTTTATATCACATTCAAATACTGGATTCAGGAATATTACTCTTTTTCTGTAACAGTGAATTGATTTCTATTTATTTTAGTAATTGGAACATATAACAATTGGTAAATATTTAGATAAATCAGCCTCATTTTTAAACTTACATTTCAACATGAGTTTGTTAAATGAATCTCTCTCTCTCTCTCTCCCTCCCCCCTTCCGTGTGTGTGTGTGTGTGTGTGTGTGTGTGTGGTCTGTGTGTATGTGTCTTTGTGTATGTGTATCACTCTAATTTGGACAGAAAATCAGTAACCACAAGTAAACATACCCAATGGATTCATTTTCCTTCTCCAGTAGATGGCATTGTTGTTTAGTTTTCAGAAGAACAAATAAAAAAAAATAAAATAAAATAAAATAAAATAATAATTGTTGTTATTTTGTTGTTGACATCAGCAAAAAATTGTTCTGGAAAATTTGATAAATTTTGCCATTGGAAATAATCAAGGCTAAACTTTCTCACTTAATTTAATAGCAGAATTAAGTTTCCAGAACAAGGGGAAAACATCTCATTAAAGAAAGGCATAGCTCAGCGATTTTACCTATTTCTAAATTTCTAAACATTTATTGTGATCATAGTAATACTTCCACTATGATTTAACATTATTATTGTGTCAGTTTACTGAGTGCATTTAAAATTCATATTCAATACAAAAATCTCAGTAAAAAGCCACTAGAAAGAAAGCCTGCTTTTATTGTCAGGTGCTAGATAACGACAGAGAGAGAATCCAATCTAAAGGCACTTCAAAAGTTTTATTTCAGATGAATAGCTGTCTTACTTTATACTACATTAATCTCCATTGCATATTCACATCACAGAATATAATATATGTCAATGTGAAACAGAACTTTCTTAGACAAATAAATTATGGAATTTTTCATTACATTTTAAGAAGTCCCTTTAATTGACTATTTCTGAAAATATGTCTTTCAAATGTAAGATAATTGAATAGGTTCTTGATTATATCCTATGAGTGGAATGTTTTCTGTTCTGGAATACAAAAATTAATCATGTATTCTGTGTTATTTTCTTTTTGAAATATATGTTAGGTAAATGTTTGCCTTCAGATGATCTTTGCGCTGATGATGAAAGCTGCATCAGAAAGGAATTATTTTGTGATGGAATACCACACTGCCCAGATGGCTCAGATGAAAACAGATGTGGTAAGAATGTAAACTTCTGTAATTAGCCTCTGGATTTCCAGAGAAGTATAAAAGATAAAAATAAACTAAGTCAAGCAGGGTTGGCATTTGTTTTGTTTTACTTTTCAGATATACATTCTTCAAACATTTATTTAAAAAATTCTCTTCGAAGAATATTAATCAATCATTTATTGTGGTTGTCAATACTGTATGACAGGTAGTTTTGTGTAGTGGTTAGGGTGCCATTTTATAAACCAGGAGAACATGAATTCCAGTCTTCCCTAAATCATAAAGCCACTTGGCAATGTTGGGCTAGTCAATCTCTTTTATCCCAAGGAAGCAACCAATGGCAATCCACTTCTTAAATTTTGTCAAGAAAACTGGAGAGACTCATCCAGGTAGTCCCTAGGAGATTGATACTCTCCTCTCCCTCCCTCCCTCCCTCTCTCTCTCTCTCACACACACACACAAATAATTGTAGTCTACAAAGGAGTCTTATATTATTATGTACATATTTAACTTTTATGCTAAACAATATGTAAGTTTGATACTGCCTTCAGTTATGCTTATGGTAATACTTACAATTGTGCACTGGATATGCTAAATCCTAAATGAAATTGGGAGACTTTGAGCTGATTCTATGGTTCCTCCATGTGAAGGGAAATGCTTATAAAAAGCAATCTGAACTGAACCTTCAAAAGACTTGTGCATTATTTGAAGCCACTATCAATATATTCCCTTCTATGTGATCCTTTTTGATAAAAAGGAGTCAGATATTTCATATCTGATTGTGCATGATCTTCCTTTCTTATTAATGGAAATATATTTTTGATTACTTTTACTTTATTTACTTCCCTTATCCTTGAAAAATTCCATTTTCCCATCTGACAAAAAAGACAAAAAAGTTGCACTTTTTTGAGAATATAAGCAGTTTCTGATCTGAAAAGTTTCCTGAGAAAGACATAATATTTTTATAAAGAAAATGTAGCTGTGTGAGTGCATGCATATACAATGCATTTTTCACTTTTGTCATGTTCAATTAAATTCAATTTATTACAGTCATAGACCAGAGATTTTGTCATATTCATATTTTATTCTATGTTCATCCAATTTTAGCTTTGTCTACAAAACATAATGTTTTCAAAATTTTAATATTATTTTATTAAAGTTATTTTCTTATTTTCTCAAAGTTCAGGTTCCAATATATGAGTATAACAAAAGAATTATAGATATTTGAAAATTGTCTTCCGGTTGTCTATAAAATATCTATTTAACCACCTTATTGGTGACATTTAAAGCCATTCAAACAAAAAGTAGAGGGGGATGGTGTTCCTCTTTCATTGGTCATCAAGCAGATAATAACAAGAAAACAGCAATGAATATATATGCAAATTGTAGAAACATTTTAGAGCAATACAAAGGTCCTCCTTTTCAATCTTCCAGTCATGAAATTCATTAACTCATCTGCTAATGAAGCTCACTGAAAAATCCAGCTAACTGAGAAATTAAGTTTAGCTTAATTTCTTAAAACTTAATTTAGAAATTAAGTTTTAAACTATGAGTTGCAGGCTTCTTTTTTTTCAAGTTAAATTAACTCAAAAATTTATACCAAGAACTCATTACTTACTTAGAGAAGATCACTTCAATTACTAAATATACAGTTAACATTAATGTCCTTATATTGAGGTTCCAATAAGAACTGCACATAGTCAAGATGTTAAGCCCATGTCACACTGAACCAACGGATGCAAAGAGGATGTAAAACGGACAAAAAACCTTGCCATCCGTTCGAAAACGCGATGTATCCATTCTGTACTCACTGCCTCCATTTTTCATCCTCTCTATCCGTCCAGCTTCCATTTATGGACGTTTCATCCGCTCCAAAAGTTTTGGGCTGCCTAAAACTTTTGCGCGGAAAATGTATCCAGTTCGTCCGTTCTGCATCCGCTAGGCATCCGTTACACATCCGTTACGCATCCGCTATATCCGCTTGGCATCCGCTGCGCATCCGTGCAACACGCATCCGCCCGGACGTAGGGAGGAAGCGAAACGGACGCGGAACAGATGCAGAACGGATGCAGAACGGATGCAGCACGGAAACAAAGCATTTAAAGCGGAAAAAACGTTCACAGAGGGGATCTATCTCGGATATTAAGGATGTCTAGAGGATGCCTAGAGGATGCCTAGAGGATGCAAAGGGACACCTTAACTGCCTATAAAAAGGGGAAGCAACTCATCTGCATCTCACTTTCAGACCAGCAGCCCACCTGTGCAGACCTCTGCAGCCTTCATCTGACTCTTGCTCTTCCACAGCATCCAGTCATGTCCACTGTGGATCGTACCACAGTCCTTTTGGCAGCCACCATCCTTCTGCAACAGTACGAAGCCATCTACAGGCTCTGTGAACTCTACTATGGGAAGAAAAAGAGGTGGCCAAGAAGCGTCTGGGTCTGAAAATGGATCGGGAGAAGAGCAGAGTACGAACTGTACAACAAGCTGTAGGTGGAGCTCAGGAACGAAGACACTCAGGCGTTCCAGAACTTCATGAGGATGCCTCCAGCCATGTTTGACGAAGTTGTGCAGCACCTGACACCCAGATTAACCAAGGCAAACACCAACTTCCGGCCCAGCCTGGAACCTGGGCTGAAGGTGGCACTCACTCTGCGCCACCTGGCCTCAGGGACCACCTACAAAAGCATGAAGTACGGCTGGAAGGTGCCACACAACACCATCAGCATTGTGGTCAGAGAAGTGGTGCAGGCCATCATCGAAGAATAGAAGGAGGAGCTCCTCCAGTGCCCCTCCACTGAAGAAGGATGGAAGAAAGTTGCAGAGCAGTGGTAGCAGAGATGGAACTTCCCACACACCGTTGGAGCCATAGATGGCAAGCACGTGGCCTGCAAAGCTCCAGCCAAGTCGGGGTCCACTTATTTCAACTACAAGGGCTTCTTCAGCATCATCCTCTTCGCCATGGTCGATGCTGACTACAAGTTCATGTACATCGATGCTTCAGGCTACGGCTCACCTTCAGATGCCCAGATATACAACGCCAGTCACCTCAAGGAGGGGCTGGAAGGCAACCTCATCGTGGGCTTCCCAGATCCAGACCCCCTGCCCAACGACACACAAGATGTCCCTTCTTCATCGTGGGGGATGATGCCTTCTCCCTCAGAACCTACCTCATGAAGCCATACACTTCCAGACTCCTGACCCATGAAGAGAGGATCTTCAACTACAGGCTGTCCAGGGCAAGGCGGGTGGTGGAGAACGCCTTTGGCATCCTGGCCAACAGGTTCCAGGTACTTCTCACCACCATGCAGCATCGCCCAGAGACCGTGAGGAGGATCGTGGAAGCTTGCTGCATCCTGCACAATCTCATGTGCACCCGCTACCCAGTCTTGCAGAACAGGCTCTTGGACCCTCAACAAGGCAATGGGGACATGGACCCTGGTGAATGGAGGCAAGGGCGAAACCTGATCGACACTCAGGATGTGCAAGGCCACAACAGAGCCTCACGGGAAGGGAAGAAGCAGCGCAACCTCCTGAAACACTGGTGCAACTCCCCAGCTGGAGCGGTGGAGTGGCAAGACATGATGGTAGATGCTTAATGGATGCTTCCTTCAGCCTGTCTCATCACACGGATGAGATTGGGCCATGTATGTTGGGTGGGCCTACAATAAACAGGGCGTTTAATAAAGAGTTGTGTTTATGTTGACATGTGTGGATGATTGATTACATTATTATTGGTGTGGCACCTGGGAGGGTGGACCATACAGTCCCACTATGCTTGCACTGGAGTTTTATCTATCCCACAGCTATTAGCCATCCCAAAGGTATCCCTGCTCATTCCACAGGTATCCCTGCCCACCCCACTGCTATCTTAACCCATCCCACAAGCTTGCAAAGTCTTAAGCCAATTCTAAAAGTTTCCACCAAGACTTTATTAAAAAAAAGAAATGAAACAAGTGTGTGAATCAAAGATAAACTTTATAGAACAACAAGCTGTAAAAAAAAAAAATGACCCAAGTCAACTGTCCAAATAAAGTCCACAGGTAGCCAGCTAGCCGGTCTCTGGCACACTTCTTGGTCACTCAGAGGTGTGCCCAGTCTCAGGGGTGAAGGGTCCAGGTGCTGGGGTGGTGGGTGGTGCTGGAGTGCCTTGCCTAGAGAGGACAACAGGGGACGGTGTGTTTAGAAAGGTCTCAGACAGCTGGCTCAGCCCCGTGATGCTGAGAGGTCCTTCCTCCATGCCATGGGGTGTCAGCCCCAGTACTGATGACAGATGTACTGAGGCCAGGCTTGGCTGTGGGGTGGAGGAAGGAGTAGTGTAGTGGGGCTGTCTGCTCTGCAGCTGTGTGAGGACTGGTGTGGGTGGCATCGCTGTCGTGGGTGGCATCGCTGTTGTGGGTGGCATCATTGGCGTGGGTGGCATTGCTGTTGTCGGTGGCATCATTGGCGTGGGTGGCATCGGTGGCATCAGTGAAACAGGTGGCAACGGTGTTGCCCGATGACTCTGTGCCTGGACTGGGAAGGGCTGCTGCCTGTGCTGCTGAACCTCCTGGTAGCCGTAGCCCTGGTAGGTGAGGGCCTGTGGGAAGCCTTGGAATGGGAGGGACATCACCTGGGTTGGAGGAGCAGGCCTGGACTGGGTGGAAGCAGGTTCCTCTGGGTCTGGAGGGTTGTGAAGCAGCTTGCTGATCCGGTCCTTCACCTGCTGGTACTGTGGATCCGCCATTTCCTTGAGGGTCTGGTTGACATAGGTGAGGAAGGGCTTGCGGTTGGAGGATGAGGAGTCGGTGTGGACCAGCTGAGAGAGGAGATCTATGCTGGTGCGGATGGTGTCCCTGATCTCCAGCAGGACATTGTGGCTCTGCCCCTCCAGCTCTCCGGCTCTCTGCCTTTCTGCGGAGGCGGAGCTGGGGGGTGTGTGGATGCGGCTAGGACTGTGTTGGACTCAATGTCTCCTTTCTCCCACCGCACCAGGGAGTCCTCTACGCACTCCACCACGCTTACCACACCTGTCCACGGGTTCTCCGCCGTGGCACGCGCCACAGAAACCTGCCTGGAGACAGGGACTGACTCTCAGCCAGAAGAGGACTGGGTGGCAGCAGGCTGCTTGAGAGAGAGGGTAGTGAGAGGGGCTGCTGGTGCTCCTCGGTGGCGGATCTCACCCTCCAGGAAGCTGCACCTGGCCATGACATAGGTCTCTCTGTCTGTCAGCTTCACAGTGACCTGGCCAGATTTCTTCAGGTGCAGCTTCCTGTACCAGGTGTGCATATGTTTCCACCAGTTGAGGAGCACCTCCGAAGTGTAACCCATACTCTCTGCCCTCTCTCTCCAAGCAGCCTGTTTCCGCTTGGTGTCCCTGTACAGCCGGTGTCCCTTCCGCCACAGATAGTCATTCTCTCTCAGCCACTCCAGCACCTCATCCTCGTGCGTCTCCGCAATGGAGTATTGCCTCCTCTACCGTTGTCGCATACGCCTCTTCCTCCCTTTGGCAGGAACAGATGGGCCCTCATCAGAGGGGCTCCCAGGTAGTAGGGGCTGCTCCTCCACACCACCAGCAGCAGCAGCACCAGCAGGATCATCATCATCATCCTCACCAGCAGGATCATAATCAGCATCAGCATTATCATCATCAGCAGCAGCAGCAGCAGGAACACCAGGACCAGGATCAGCAGCAGTAGAGTAAGCATCAGCAGGGCCAGCAAGTCCAGGAGCACGAGCAGGACCAGGAGCACGAGCAGGACCAGGAGCACGAACAGGACGAGCAAGTCCAGGAGCACGAGCAGGTCAAGCAGGTCGAGCAGGACCAGGAGCAGCTTCAACAGAGTAAGCAACAGCAGAAGCCCCAGCACCAGCAGAAGCACCACCACCAAGAGCAGCTTCAGCAGAAGCCCCAGCAGAAGCAGAGTCAGGGGCAGGCGGCGGGAGGTTGGCCCTGTCCCTCTTGCCAGGGATGGCGGCAGGTTGCTGAGGCTTTCGCTTCCTCCCCATGGTTGTGGGGTTGCTGGCTGGCAGGAAGCCTGGCAGGCACCAAGGTTGGCAGGAAGCCTGGCAGGAAGCCTGGCAGGAAGGCAGGCAGGCAGGCAGGCACCAAGGCTGGCTGGAAGGCAGGCTGGCAGGGCAGGCAAGGAACTCGAAGTGTCCAACAGCAAGTCTTTCCTCGGAATGCTGGCCACATGCGAGCTGCTTCCCTTACATAATACTTCTCCCCCGCATGCGCAATTAACGCGCGACATCCGTTCCGTTGTGCATCCGCTAGGCTTCCGCTGTGCATCCGCTTTATCCGCTGTGCATCCGCTGTGCATCCGCTTCATCCGTTCCGCGTCCGCTTCGCTGAGCCCCCCCGGTAGCCCTGCGGTTGCGCCATCCGCTCCCAACCGCTTCCATCCGCTAGGCTTCCATTCCGCATCTGCTTTCCATCCGCCCTGCATCCGTGTTATCCGCTCCGGTTATGCAAATTTTTGCCCCTTTTGAGAGCGGATAACAATGGATGGAACATTTTGCTCGTCTGTTGTGTCCGTTTTGCATCCGTTGGCCAGTGTGACATGGGCTTTAAGTTCCATTTGTTATACCATAATGTCCACAAAGTGCAGGATGCTAGATATCAAGCAGGAAAGCAATTTAATGTTTTGATTATCATTTGTAACATTCAGAGCTACAAATAGTAAACTTGGAGACCCAAAGCACCTCTTTTTGGAGAATTCACAAAGAGCAGAAAGAAGATATTTGCAAAATCATGGTGCATTATATTTTGCAGCTTTTCAGTATTGCTTTTTTTTTCATTCACAAAATCACAAAATAAATTCTGTAGCATGTGAAATCATGTAGAAATTGTGTATATTAATAATGTACACTGCACTGATATTTTATTGAAAAAATAAAATATCGGTAAAGTTCTGTATATGATAGGGATATCAAGCCAAGAGACAATGTTTTAGTGGTTAACGCACCAGGCTAGAAAGCAGGAGAACATGATTTCAACTCTTGCGCTCTTTTTCAGCTCAGCCCATCTCACAGGATTATTGTTGGGGTGGTATAGGAGGAAGAAGATGTGTTGGATATATTTGCTGTCTTTAGTTATTTGTAATAATAATAATAAAGGTGGAATACAAATTAATTAATTAATTAAAGGCACAGTAAAGGTATAATTTTAATAGTTTCAATAAATCAGTGCATATATCAGCTAAAATATAACTAATGAATAACCCAAGAACCCTCCTTTCATAAAATTAATCAACTCTTCAATATCTTAATTCAGCTTTCAAAACATAAGTACTACTGATGTAGTGAACTATTAATAACAATACCACTTTCTGAAAATCCAGTTATGTAGAATATAATTTTATTAAGCAATTTTTTTAAAAAAAAGTATAATGTATTTTTTAAAAGATGTTTCAGAATGATTCAACTCTTTGTTCAATCTTTATAGCTTGAAGTATTATTTTGAAGTGGTATTTTTTGATGATTAATAATTTTTGTTATTTTTAAATAGTTTTTCTAAACATAGAATTTCATCTGAGTCACAGAGAATCTGTCTCTAGATAATACACATAAATTAAAATTTGTTTTCTAATCAATGACATTATTTTTTGAGTGGACATATTTTTATCATTACCAATATTTACTCTATCAAAGACAAAATACTTTGAAATAAAATCAAACTTTTTTATTTTCCTCATTTCTTTATCACTCTGCATTTACAGCTACATCCTGTGATGGAAAATTCATTCTAGATGGCTTGTCTGGATCTTTCCATTCTATTCATTATCCAGAACCCTATAGCTCAAATCTTGTTTGTCGATGGATAATAAAGTAAGGAACTTTATAAGATTCTAGATATTAAAACTGAACACTTTCTGCAATCAAAGTGATCTTTCCCCTTTATATTAATATTTTAACTGTTTAATTTATGAAATCTAGCAAACATTTATCATGATGCTTCTTATAGATCTATGTGTCAGGATTCCAACCGATGCCCTAATTAAATCATGAGTCTCAGGCAAGCTTCAAAAGAAATCCAGTTATTTATTAGGAGCTTTATGTCGGCACGGACCAAATGGAGCCAACTCTGACCTCACTTAATTCGTGCTTTGGCTCTGACCCTGCTTCCCTCTCCCCTCAAGGTGTGTCATCAGTCACATTCCCCAACAAAGCAATTTTGTGGATTGTAGAAATCATTTCCTCTGGCCACTGTGAGTTTCTGTAGAGATGACCTTGATGTGCTGGCTGGAATGTGCTTTGTTTTGTTTGAAATGCAAGCTCCTTGATGCAGCTGTGAAGTTCAATTCCCCATCCCCCTTTCCAATGGCAACTCGAGGGCAGGTGAGGGATGCTTCATGAGTTGACACCATATTTTCCTAATATTGCAATGCCTATCTAATTTGAAAGCATAACAAACAATTCTCTAGTATAATTTAAAACCCCTATCTTGGTAACTGTTGCCTGAAAGTCCTTCCAGCTAACTCATGTGAGCCATTTTCTTATTTATTTAATTATTTCATTTGTAAGCTACTTCTAAATGATGATAGGCAAAAATAACAAAAGAGGAAAAAATACAGTTTTCTTGAAAATACAACCTACCCCAGAAACAAGCCCTAATTCGATTTTCATAGCTTTGCCTAATATAAGCCCTACCCCAAAACTAAGCCCTGGTTAAGTCTTGCCCACCATCTGATTGTACAAGGTGGGGTGAAGTGTATGTATAAAAATCAAGTTAGGGTGTGGGAAGAGATTTGCAGCTGCCCCATGCACCTTGTACCAGCTTACCTTAGAACTGCTGCAGCCAGGTCTCCCATGCCTTGACATCTGTCGTGCTGCTGCCTAATTTCTGTGCGCACTTGCAACTGCTCACAGCCAGATGCACATTATGCATCAGGCTAGTGCAACTACTCATGGCAGGACACTGTGAGGTTCATTGCACTGGTGCCACCACTTGCAGCAGGTGCTGCATGGCACATCTTGCTTGTGCTGCAGCTCATGTACGCAACATCACAATATGCTATGCAGCCTCCTGCCATGAGTGGCAGCACCAGTGTGAAGTACCATGCAGTGCCCTGCCACGAGCAGTGGCACTGATGCAGAAGAAGTCAGCCAGTGGTGTGACAGGTATTTGGGCATGGAGACATGGTTGTGATAGTCCTAAGGTAAGCAGGGAAGACATCCCCTGAAAATAAGATCTGGTACTTATTTTAGGGCCAAAAGAAAATAAGATCAGGTCTTATTTTGAGAGAAAGGGCGTTGGTACTTACCTGACACGCCCGTTGTCTTTGAGCTGTGAAGAGCATCCAGTAGTGGGAGGTGCTTCCGCATTCACAGGCTGAGCTTGATTTGTGGAATGCTCCTCATCCTCCATGTGACTCCTCCTCAGCGTTCCCCAGTTTTGGCAAAGACGAGGAAAATAAGCACTCTCATCCTCACATTCTAAAAAGTTCATTGGCCAAAACAGGACCACACCAGATGGAAAAAAAAGGGTGGGGCTGGATGCTCTTCATAGCTCAAAGAGAACGGGCTTGTCAGGTAAGTACCAATGCCCTTTTTCCTATGAGCTGTTCAGAGCATCCAGTACTGGGACATACCAAAGCTTGGCCTGTCCTATGGGAGGGACTCTGTCTGGCCTGGAATCTCCTCCAGGTCTTTGTGGACCCGTTGCAGAACTCTTCTGCCAAAGGAAGCCTCAGTAGAAGCAAACACATCAATTTTGTAGTGTCTAATGAAGGACGATGGGGAAGCCCAAGTCGCAGCCCAACAGATTTCAGTTATTGGTGCCTGTGTGGTCCATGCTGCCGAAGTTGCTGTGCTCCTTGTTGAATGAACTGTTATGCCCCTAGGGACCTGCAGAGATTGAGCCTGATATGTTTTTGCTATTGCAGCCCGTATCCAACGGCCTATCGTAGATGGTGAGACCTTGTAACCCTGAGTATTGGGCTGAAAGGACACAAATAAGGCCTCTGATTTCCTGAAAACCACTGTACACTTGATATAGATTCGCAGAGCATACCTCACATCAAGCTTATGCCATTGTCTTTCTATCCCCTGGGTGAAGAACTGGGGCAAAAATTTGGAAGAATAAGCTCTTGTGCTCTGTGAAAGGCCAAATTGACTTTGGGCATAAATGTGGGATCAGGAAAAAGGATCATTGGATCAGCATGAAAAATGCAGAGATCTGGTCTGACAGACAATGCTGCAATTTCCGAGATACGATGAGCGGAGGTGATCGCTTCCAGGAAAACTACTTTGTATCTCAGAAATTGGAGACTTGACATTTTCAAAGGTTCAACGGGACCTTTAGTGAGAGCGACAAGGACCTTGTTAAGAACCCAGGTGGGATAATGGTGTACTGCTGGAGGGCGTAAATTGGAAGGAAGGAAGGACCTTATGCGTGGATGATGTGAAAGAGAACTGAGGCCCTTGCAAGTGATAACTGATACCAAGGCTGCCACCTGCCTTTTTAACGTATTAGGTGACAACCCCTTATCAAGTCCCTCCTGTAAAAACTCTAGAATCTGAGCGACAGAGGGAGAGGCAGGATCAATTGGAAACTTACTATACCATTTGCAAAAGGTGGACCTTGTGGCGTTGTAAATGCGAGTTGTTGAGGGGCGTCTGGAGGCTAGGATGGTATCGATAACTCTGTTGGAGAGCTTTTGGCTCTTCAAACCCCTCCGCTCAACCTCCAGATGATCAATTGTAACCATTGGGGGTCCGGATGATGAAGGGGCCCCTGAATCAAGGAAATTCTGTCCAACGGGATTCTCCAGGGAGGAGCTACTGAGAGACTGTGGAAGTCTGCGAACCATGGCCGTTTGGGCCAATAAGGCGCTACTAGAAGTACTTCCGCTCTCTCGTCTAGTAACGTCTGGATGACCTTGGGAACCAGTGGAAGTGAAGGGAATGCATACAGGAGCCCCGGAGGCCAACGGCAGTGGAGCGAGTTGAAATTCTCCACCCCTTGGGATGGGTACCTGAAGAAGAATCTCAGGAGCTGAGTGTTGAGAGGGGAAGCGAATAGGTCCACCACCGGCTGACCAAATGTCCGTGTCAGTTCTTGAAACAGGGATAGGTGGAAGAGCCATTCCGATTGATCTATGGTGGCCCTGCTTAGCCAGTCTGCCTGTGTATTTGACAGACCCGAAATGTGTTCTGCTTTGATGGAAAGAATGTTGCTCTCCACCCAGCGACACAGATGTTCTGCTTCCCACATTAGTTGTTTCGATTGTGTGCCTCCCTATTTGTTTATATGAGCTTTGGCTGTTACATTGTCTGTCAGTATCAGTATGTGCTGACCGCATACCTGGGGGAAGAAGTTGCAAAGGGCCAGGTGTACTGCACGAAGTTCCAGCCAGTTTATGCTGCACAACTGTTCTATGTCGGACCATCGGCCTTGGGTTGTGAGTGACCGGACGTAAGCTCCCCATCCAAACAGACTGGCATCTGTGGCTCCTTGAAGAGACAGCCTCTGTTGATAATCGGTTTGGACCACCAGAGGAGAGATATGAGAACCTTGGGTGGAACCCTGACTTTGTGTTTGGAGTTGCTTTGGCCGGATCACTGGTATGGTAGCAGGAACCACTGGAGGGATCTAGTGTGGAGGCGGACCCAAGGAATAATAGAAATACATAAGATAATTTTGCCCAACAATTTTGATAGGCCCATTAAGGACACCCTCTTAAGTAACCTGATCTCCTTAACTAATGTTTGAATGCTATTTAGTCTATCTGGTGACAGATAAACCTTGCCTTCCACCATATCTATGACCGCCCCTAAATGGATTATCTGAGTCGATGGTGTTAATTGACTCTTCTTCCAATTTATTAAGAAGCCATACTCTTGTAGGGATAGTAATGTGTTCTGGGTGTCTATGACTGCCTGATGGACGGAAGGAGATAAAATCAAAATATCGTAAAGATAACACTGGAGGTAGACAGGGATGTTCCTGAGGTGTGCAGCTAGAGCTGTGAGGACCTTGGTAAAGTTCCTGGGGGCAGAGGCTAATCCGAATGGGAGGGCCACATATTCAAAGTGGTGGTTATTGTAGCAGAATCTCAGAAACTTATAATGGGAAGGCCGAATAGAATGTATAGGTACGCTTCCATGAAATCTATGGACATGAGCACGCCCCCTTTCCTGATGCCCAGTAATATTGATTGGAGGGTATGCATTTTAAATTTGCAATATACTAAGAAATGGTTGAGACATTTCAAATCTAATATCGCTCTCCACCTCCCCGAATTTTTTGGCACAACGAAAAGATGTGAATAAAAGCCATGCCCTCGTTGATTGGTAGCCACTGGTTGGATGGCTCATATATCCAGAAGATGTTGGATGGCGGAATCCATGAGATTACACTTAATTGAGTCTCTGGAACGAGGGTATGACATGAAGGAATCTGGGGGAAAGGATCTGAACTCCAGCGCGAGGCCGAATCTAACTGTGTCTCTGACCCAGGCATCAGAGGTAGAGGAGTCCTATTGATCAGCGAATAACTTAAGGCGTCCGCCAATGGGGATTGGGTCCTGGGAGTTATCTCGGTCACCGGAAAGGCCTGTTCCCTGCCCCCTGAAAGTATCTTTTGGATTGACCACCCCTTCTACTTCTGTGCACTGAGTCAGACCTATCTGGTTGCTGTCCTGGTCTAGCTGCTGAGGGTCTCTGGTATCTGGGAGAGAAGGATCCCTGATAGAAGGATCGAAAGGATCCCCTCCAAAAGGACTGGGTGCTTCTAGATCTGACTTCCAAAAAAGGGAAGGGAGAATTTTCTTCTTGTTGTGTGTTTCAATTAGTAATGGATCCAAGGAAGGGCCAAACAATCTGTCTCCCACAATGGGGGATGAAGCCAGCTTGGATTTGTGTTTGAAGTCAGCTTGCCAGTATTTTAACCAAAGCAAGCGACGTGCTGTGACGTGTGAGGTAATGGCCCTTGTGAAAACTTGACTGAGTGATAGGTGGCATCGGCAGAAAATTCAGCAGCTGCAGTAAGTTTGACAATATCTTGGTGCACCCTGATGGTAGAAGAAGGAACATGTTGATTCAAAAGACGAAGCTATCTAAGGGACGACCGCGTGAAGAAGGAAGCGGCCGTGGCTGATCTGATACCCCATGCGTCAGACTGATGAGCTCTGCATAGGGCTAACTCGACCCGTTTTTCCTCCAGCTTTAAAGCCTCCAGTGCCTCACTGGGAATAGAGGGGGACGCTAAAGCCACTATAGGCTCGTCTACCTCAGGGGTACTCAGAAACTTTGCAAAATCGGGGTCCAAGTTGAAAATTTTCTATCATGTCCAGTTGGGGAGGTGTGCACCGCTGCAGAGGCCCAGGTCCGAAATTATGGGTGGAACTGGGATTACCTCTGCTTCAACTACTGGTTGGTTGAAGATCATGTCTTCTGGTCCCTCCCCTGAAGGGTTAGGTGTGTCAGATGGTTTTGGCTTGTTTAGGCCTGCAATGTTCTTTGCCTTAAACAAGAGAGATTTGAAAAGCTGTGACCGGAATAAGCCTGTAAAAACAGGCTGGTCAGGAATAAGACCTTCATCCTCAGACATTTTCCTTTCTAAGGGGTCTGTCTCTGACGGACTCACTATCATGCATTGATCCTAATTCAGATTAGGTCATTTGAATGATTTGATCTACTTCCTCCTCCTCCTCCTCTTCCGGCCCTTGGAGGGGTTTCTCCCCCTGTAAATGTACCTGGGTCTGGTGTTGCTCTGACCTGGTCAGTGACCTTAGTGGTTGGAACTCTTGGTCGGTAGCCACAGGGTAAGGTCTGGACATTACAGTGTGTTGGAGCCCCGCTGCAATCCCTTGGTGTATAGCAAGCTCCATCCAGGTTTTCATCCTTTCTGGGACCTCCTCAATGCAGCTGTCACTCTGACAAAGACCTGTGGCTTTTGGAGTGAATGTAGCTTCAGGAGCCCATCTGGCTGGCGTTCCAGACACTTGGACCTATCTTCCTTGCAGAGTCAAGCTGCGCCTGGAGGAAAGGGAGAGATCTAAGGGAAGAGGAGGGTGTAAAGAAACTGACGGGCTGGAATAGGAGACACCCTGTGAAACAGTGTGGACCTCTCGAGTATGCCTGTCTATCTGCTTTTGTAAGATCTTATGGTGCCTTAAGGCGGCCCTTTCTGAGGATTTAGAATTTCCACTGTGTTTTGATTTGGCTTTTGCCTTCAAGCAAGGGGCCTGAGAAGTGGTACCATCTGCCATTTTGATTAAATTAGAATAACACTAAGTGAATATAAATTGTAGACAAGGCGGTTTGCACACCCAGGGTCCGATCTGAGTCAAGAACGGTTGCCCTGATAAAGTTCTTACTGCCCCCTTTTATTTTATTGATTTTATTAGTGGTGGCTATATATCTATAATGAGTCGTATCTCAGTAATAATATTTTATTGAAATTAAAATATAATACTGTCAAATAGTTTATTACCATGAGTGATTATTATAATTGTAATAATTATTATAATATTATTGCTATAATTGCTTATGTAAGCTTCTATGAGTATATATATAATATATATATTTGTGTTTTTTTTTACCGATAAAAGAAACTCTCGAAATCATCAAAAATAAATACCAACCAGCTAAACACCTCATGGAACTAACAGAACACTGCTTAACCAACACATATTTCATATACAAAGGACAAAAATACAAGCAAATTGAAGGAGCCCCTATGGGATCACCACTGTCACCCATCATTGCAAACCTGTTCATGGAAGAATTCAAATCCAGAGTCCTGGCTAATGCCACCCACAAACCCAAACTATGGCTAAGTTACATCGATGACACATTTGTGATTTGGCCCCATGGAAAAGAAAACCTAAACAATTTCCTAACACACCTAAACAGCACACACCCCAAAATCAAGTTCACCATGGAAACGGAAATAAACAAACAACTACCATTCCTAGATGTACTAATCTACAAAAGAACAGATGGCACACTAGGACACACCGTATACCAGAAGAAAACACACACCAACCACAACCTCAAGACCCAGCACAGATAAATTCCATGGCCAAAACACTAATCACCAGAACCAAACACCTGGCAGACAAGACACATATAAAGACTGAACTATGCACCCTGACTAAAGTACTGACAGCCAACGGCTTCCACAAACACAAAATCACTAGCTTGATCCACAAAAACACACTAAGACATAATAGAGACCTAGAAGATCAACAGACCTATGGAACAGCTGTCCTGCCCTACATAAGAGGTACTATAGACAAACACCTGAGCACAAACAGACTCCCCCTGATACCTCCAGCTCAAACACACCCCAACCAGGCACCCAGATGAAACCTAGCTTCCTTATAGATAATAGCCGTCCTTTCACGCGAAGCCAAGCTGCACTGAAAGCCTCCAATACAGGAACACAGTGTTGCCAGCCAATCAAAGCCACAAAACAGACAGAAGAAACCGAAAACACCAATCAAACAAACTCTAAGTCCAATAAACACAGACCAAGACTCCCAATCAATCAGGATGTAGAAAAAAACATCCTGGCACAGCAATAGGCTAGCCTCAAATTTAAAACCAAAGACTGTGATAGCCTGACTCACATACAAACTCAATACAGAAGCCTGATGATGGCAGATGAGATTCTGCTGAAATGTTGCTACAACATTTAAAGCACTACAATGACGTGGGATAATACCCGAAGGAAGCTGAACAGCACACATTATACATTTATATATATATATATATATATATATATAT
>BLBF01000006.1:55671599-55695613 GCA_015471245.1 Laticauda colubrina | reverse complement strand
TAGGTGCTTGGTGCTGTGCCACTGAGAATAAGGCTGTGAGGGTTAAGCCAACAGTTTTTCAAAGCAAAGCATTATCCTCGAGTGCAAGTAGCCAAAACGAAGGTAAAATTGCTCTCAGAATCCTGGAGGGATCCTGCTGCTTCATGCAGAAATACCTCACACTGCTCAGAAATAACAAACAGAGCATGCAGCCACGAGGTAACTCTCAAAATGGCTTCAAGCAGTTAATTTTTTTTTTTTGCGCGCTTCTCAGCAGCAGCCTCCCACCATACAAATGAAGCTGGAGCTCTCGGATTAACAGAAAGGCAAGAAGGAGGGAAATTAACAATAATTAACTTCCCCACTGAAAGGAACGGTGTTCAAAGGGGGAGTAAAGGCGATACGACTCAATTTAGCTACTTTGTCTTTTAAACGAAGTTTCAAGCCGCTACCAAGGAAACGAATTAAAGGCACAGCAGCAACCAAATGGCAGAGGTAAAAGAACTGGCTGTGGGGGGTTGGTGCAGAGCAGCTCCAAAAGCCTCCCTTTTGGGGGGGGGGCGCAGAGGTACTTCCCTTAAAACAAAAGGAAAGAAACTCTCAAGTTAATTGGAAAGAAGCCTAAAGATAAGGAAAACAACAAAAAGGAAACCAATTTGCAATCAAACCTGCTGTGATCCAAGCTAAGATTCCTGTTTCGGTCAAGGACACATCAGAAAGCACTGCCTGTCTCGTACGAGGCTGAGCAAAAACTGGAGAACTCTGAGGAGGAGTCACGTGGAGGAGGAGGAGAGTTCCACAAATCAAGCTCAGCCTGTGAATGCGGAGACTGAAGCACCTCACTACTGGATGCTCTGAACAGCTCATAGGAGAAACACAAGTAGTAACACCAAAGATAAAAGCTACTGCTATATACACAGCATGGAACCAACAAACAAAATACTAACATCAATGTGGGGTCTCAATTAATCTGCCATAGGATTTGACAATAGGATTGAAGCTGTGCAGTTTTTTTATCTACTTGTCTACCTGATCCATATTAATTGGTTCCCTAAAGAATTTAACAGAATATCTTTTAATTGCCTTGAGACTTGCATTTTTTCCCTGGAACCAAATATTAAAATGTGTAAGAAAGAAAGAAACTATTACAATTCATCTGGTGAAGAAACTGTTCACATGATTGTGTGTATATTAAAGAAATATTAATTGAATATTTTTGCATTTTTTTGTATTTTTACAGTCCTTCATGGTGATATAAACACATATTTCAAACATTATTCATAATATTGTCATCATCTGCTTCTGTAGGAATTAATAACAAAAAAAACCAACAACCCAGAGTTTCAGCTGAAGCTGAGAAGGTTTTTTATCCTTGCTGTTTATACTAGCATTGCTTTTACGGTGATATTACTGTTTCTTCATTCAATTTTATATTTCTTTCTGAGCCATGTAATATTCATTTTAATGTACTGATAAAAAAATGATTTATTTTGATCAAATTACATGTTATAGAACTTAACAAATGAGCTTTACTAAGTTGCATTTTTTAAAGTTTTCTTGTGTTTATTTTTGACAAATATAATTTTAATATTTTCCCATCTGCATAAGTACTATGAAGGAATGGACAGAAAGAATTATAGTCCACATAGATCAATGCTCAATTGTTGTTTCCAGACTGACTGTTTCAAGAATGTTGAAATTATTGTGATCAAAAATATATTTTACATGTCTTTTGGAAACTGTAATCATTACTAAAATTAAAACAGTTTGCTGTTTCGCATTTTCATACTTGCCTCTTGAGTATTTGAAATCTTTGTGCTTATATAACAGAAACTGTAACATAGAGTGTAAATAAGCACTATTTGTAATATAATGCAACTGCCATGTTTAATAATCATTATAGTTTGAGATCTATCCTATGGTCCCTGGGATAAAGTCCTAAAATTATAGAATATTTTTATTTCTTTATCCAAATTCTCTTAGAGACTTCTAGCCGAAATGAAGAAAATAGGAAATATGTTGTTTTGCCTTCTATATCAGATAACTATAGATAATTCTTATAGAAATTAGAAATCTATAATCCTTGAAAATTACAAAAAATGTTATGTATAGGGCCCTTTACCATGCCCTGACACTCATATAAATTTAAATCAGCTTGAGTTCTTATTGCTACCCCCACTTTTTGGATTTGGAACCATTATTATATTCTGATAAAATCTTCTGTCCCTGCTAAATAATATATTATTGCACTGAATATAATAATCCTTAGCCAACCTACAAAAACTACTGGTTAACTGGGAGAATGGTTAGATTTGACATACTGTTCTGGTGGAAAGTTCAGAGAATGGTAATCAATTCACCACCTAAAATAAGCCACACAAAAATTTGATCCAAGTATCAGACAAGCAAGAAACATGGCAAGTATACACAATCAAAATATTTATGATCACATTTGGAACCTATTCGTCTAGGCCTGAAAGCACATGTATCTGCATCATTCAGCTGCTTGGGCTCCTAATGGTGGCATACTTGCTCTCAAATTTAAATCTTGCAAACCTAGCACAGACATTTAAAGTAAACAGAAGACTCTCTGAATCACCTTGTACACCAATACCTACTTTCACCAATCATTGCTGTGGAATTTTTCCTTCTCCTTTGAATCTAAAGGAAGCAATCTGAAACTGTTTGGTGGGGGTATGGTGGCAATTTATGATGATGATGATAATGTGTTGCATATTCCTCCATTCATTCTAAAAATGTTCCAGAAAGAATCAAAGGACTTGGCTGAAGAGGAGGACAAGGACAAGGAAAAGTTTCTTCCTTCTTAGTTGACATGCTTCCTAACCTGCTCTATTCAACAGAGCACTCTGACTTTCAAAAGCATTTTCAGATAAAGCTGAGAATGTGCACTGAGATTTTTTTCAGGAAAGTGAGTTTTCCCTACTTTCTGTTGCAGGTACAGAACTAAAAACAACCAGTAGTAACAAAAATTTCACTTCCCATTATTGCAACTCTGCAATACAGCTTTGATTTCCTAATCATTAACATGGCATCTTTCATGATGTTTTTCTTTTAGTATGGAGAAGCACCTATCTATCAAAATGAACTTCACTGCTTTTAAGACACAAGAGTTTGTGGATATTCTAAGTATTTATGAAGGCATAGGTCCAACAAAGATATTAAGAGGTAAGATGCCTTTTTAATTCAATGTTAAAAATAAATGAACCCAATGATTTGAATAGGATAGTTGAAATAACAGATAATAACTCAAAAGTACTTTTAATCACTATCTACGCTCCCAATAACCAACAAGATCAATTCTATAAAAATCTACATAATAAAATAATTGAACTTGATTATGATAAGATATGCATTCTAGGAGATTTCAATGCAATTGTAAATACTAAACTGGACTATAAACACAGAAAACAAATGAGAACAGGAAAATATTACTTAAATCTTTTAAGATGGTAGAAGAGCTGAGTATTAAAGATATTTGGAGAGAATTGAATAGCAAAAATAGACAATTTACATTTTACTCAAAGAGACATTTATCATGGTCAAGAATAGACATGATCTAGATGTCAACAGATTTAATATCTAATATTCAAGAAGCAAATACTGATACAAACATTTGGGCTGACCACAACCCAATAAGGATTAAATGAAAAGGACAGAAGAAAAGATCAAGATGGACTTTGAATGATTTAATTTTGAAAGAAAAAGAATTTGTTAAACATCTTGAAAAAGAGTTGGCTTTCTTCCTTTAAGAAAACAAACCAGGAGAAACCTTATTACAAAATGTATGGGACACTATGAAAGTGTATACCAGAGGGATAATTATAACCTATACAAGAAGTAAGAACATTTAAAAAAGACAAATGCAACAATCTTTAGAACAAGAATATAAAAAAACTGGAGAAGGATTTACAAAAATATCCACAACATAAAAATACTAAAAACCAAATGGATATAATTAAACATAAAATTGGACTAATGAAAAAAGAACTTACACAAAAGATTAGAGAAGCTAAATAGAACCATTTTGAAAATGCAAATAAACCAGGGAGATGGTTAAAATACAAATTAAAGAAAGAAAAAGAATCAAAGAGAATACCACAACTAATGGATGAATACAACATGTTATGTTATGAAAATGAAGAGAAAAAAATAATACAGAAATTTTATGAAACTATATGATCAAGGGAAAATAAAAAAAATAAATAAAGTACAGCAATATCTACAAGAGGCAGAACTACCAAAAATACCCGAGGAAGTAAAGACCATGTTAGATGAAAAAATAACAATGATGGAATTGATAGAAGCAATAAATAGACAAAATACTAGAAATACTAGAATACTAGAAAAGCTTCTGGCTCAGTTTGTCTACCAGCTAAATTTTATAAGATAATTCAGGAATCAATTTCTACGACAATGTTGGATCTATTGAATGAAGTTTTGACAATAAATAAAATACCTGATTCATGGACAGAAGTATACGTTACACTTATACCAAAAGAAGATACCGACCCACAACAAATAAAAAACTACAGACCAATATCCCTGCTAAATGCTGATTATAAAATATTTGCTTCGATAATGGCAGAAATATTAAAAAGATATTTAAACTATTTTATACATTCAGTTCAAAATGGATTTCTGCTCAAGAGACAAATAAAAAACAACATGAGGATAATATTGAACACTTTGGAATATTATGAAACCCACTCAGAAAAACAAATAGCATTAGTGTTTTTAGATGCACAGAAAGCATTTGATAATGTGAATTGGCAGTTTATTTTGATGCAATTGGAGGAGATGGGTTTTGGAGACAGGTATATGAATGCATTAAAAGTGATATATAAAAAGCAAACAGCAAGAGTAATGATAAATGGAGAATTGACAGAAAACTTCAATATTTTAAAAGGAACTAGGCAAGGCTGTCCATTGTCCCTACTATTATTTGTATTGACATTGTAAGTCTTGAATAGAAATTTTAAAGTTGATTAAAAAACTATGTGGTTATAGGAGTGAAGTTAGAGGATGAACAAGTAAAAGAAACAATGATTGCGGAGGGGGGGATTTTGAATGTGGAATAGATCTTGATAAATGGCAGATATTATGGTCTAGAAATTATAAATTAACTATGTCAACAGTCTATAAAGATAATTTGTATAAGGTGTTTTACAAGTGGCATTTATCCCCAATGAGAATTGCTAAGATGTTTGAATATAAGTCGGCAAAGTGTTGGTAATGCCAGAAGTTATCAGGATCAAATTACCACATGTGGTGGACATGCACAAAGACTAAAAAGTATTGGGCTAAAACACGTATGTGGCTGGAGATGATAAAACAAGCTATAGACTTAAAATCAGAGACATTTTTATTGGGAATTTTGTGTGAGGGTTATAACAAAGAAATAACATATTTTATTATTAATATTTTAACAGCAGCTAGGATTGTATTTGCACAAAATTGGAGAAATGAAAAAATTCTGACAGAAGAGGAAATGATTAAGAAAATAATAGAATGTGCAGAAATGAGTAAATAACAATGGTGATTAAAGAACAAGAAGAAAAAGACTATTATAAAATTTGGAATCTAGTTTATGAATGGTTGGATAGAAGAGTAAAGAACTGAATTATATAAGTAAAGCATAACATCTTGTTACTGATAAATAGATGAGTTAGACAGAGTAAGAAAATGAACTTGAAATATATTATTAAAAGTTAAGGACTTAAAAGTTTAGGATAATAGATAAAGTGACAAATGTGATATGAAATGTTAATAAGAACAATTATAACTATATACAAGTTAAATATGTATGATATTATATTGTGTACAAAGAAATAAGTACTCAATTGACACACTGTGGAACAGAAAGATATGAATAGGAATAGATCTTTTATGGACTTTGAAGAAGTGGGATAGAAAGAATATTTGTTGTTGGAGATCTGAGAAGAGGTCATGAATAGTCAAGAAAACAAATACTGAAAGATTAATCCAGAGTTCTTATTCAAAGAGTAAATGGCTAGGCTTAAGTTATCATGTTATGGCCACATTATATGAAGATCTAGTTCTCCTGATAAGTTTATACTGCTGGAAAACATGGAAGAAAACAGAGTAGGATAACCAGCATCTAGATCATTGGACTACTTAGAAAAGTGCACTATTGGAAGACATATAGCACCAGGTTTGGACAGATCATCTTCAAAAAGATCTGTGTGGTTGCTAAAAGTTGATACTGACTTGATGAGACATAATTATCAATCAGACATTCATTCAGGCTTTGCAATGTATTTATACTATTCTAAGCTTTTTATGTACTTAATCATTCAGCTGACTGTAATACAAAACATATTCAGTTTTTATAGCCCTATATGACAAATGCAAATATTGAAGCATAAGGGGTTTTTTAAGGGTGGGGGAGGGATTTAACATTTTCTTTTTTGTTTCCACATTTCAAAAGTTTTTAGAAAAATAAATATTACTACACCGTCAGGCCCAGCACAGAATGACATAGAACAAGCCAACCAAATTTTAATTCTTTATTTGTTCACACTCTCTAGACAAAATTTTGTCCCATTAAACCTATACCACTCTTATCCTAACAGACACATCTAGGGAAATTCTAGGGAGTGACTATCCTAAATCTCTTCCTCTGACTGCAATCCAGTACCAGGCTGTTTTGCCCTGTTTTTTGGAATATGCTCCCTCTGTCCTGAGAAGATGATACGTTACTATAGTCCATCACCTTCGTAGACAAAATCTATCTCACATGCTTTCTGAAACATTTTCCTTGCATGGAATGATAGTTATGGAAAACCAGTAGACAAAATAAGGCCTCAGTCTTTTGTGTGAAGATGACAGAGTTTACTTATATTTATATAATGATTTGTTTACTTTAAGTTCATTAAATTATCTGCAATTGATTGTTGTGACTAGAATCCTATTGAAAGTTCAGATTTAAATTGTTACTAAACAATATGAACATTAACATTTATATAGTTTTGTATCAACTTTCCATAGAACAAAATCAATCGACTCACTTTTCCTTGAATATACTATTATTCCATTCTGATTTGTTTTCCATTATGTTTTTTGTTCTTAGCTCACATCTCAGGTTCAAATCCTGTAACAGTTTATATTTTTTCTGATAAAGCCACTGTAGAATTTGTCACAGATTTATATGAGAACCTTAATGGTTTTAATGCAACCTACACTGCATTCAATACAAGTGAGCTAACCAGTAAGTATACCTGTAATTTATATTTAAGCACTACAGCAAAATAGAGTCATGACTACTGTTTGAAAAATATAATTATAGCTTACAGCTTCCTTGGTGTGCAACAGCTGATCAGCTATATAATTTAGAAATTACAGATCCCTTTTTATCCCATCCAACTACTCATTGAGATCTCTACCATCACTTTCTTATGCTGTCTGGTTTCTGTAATTTTCTTCTTAATCAAATGCTTAAGCTCATTGGTGGTAATATTACATGAAAACCAATATGGTAGTCTGGAGTCCTGGATCATGTTCCCTTCAGTTAGGTAATATATTCGGCAATTAGGCCAGTTATTAATGTGCCTTAGACTCACAGGGTTGCTACTTTAAGAATAAAAATGCATCATCTTGACTTCCCGACAGGAAAGTCAGTTGTAGATGCATACAGTTTGTGTGATGCCTGCTATATTTCATGGCTTAAGCTCTCTGCCTTTTCCTTGCCTAACAACTCTTTTTCCAGCAAAGTTGGCTGTGAGAAAAGTAAATAAATAAAACAAGCAAATATTACTGTGCAGAGCTTACAAGGCCAGAGTGCATGGCTAAATGTTTCATGTGAAACAGCCATTGCTTAAGATGTCCAACTCACTGTAACAATAGTACTAAATCAGGGGTGTCAAACTCAAGGCCCCGGGGCCAGACCTGGCCTGCAGAGTGCTTAGATCTGGCCCATGAGGCCATTCTGAAAACAGCGAAGGACCAATACACAGTGCCATTGCCAGTGAAAATGGAGCTCTGTTTTCATTGGCAGAGAGTTATAAGAGGCCATCGCAGCCAAATACGGAATTCAGGAGCCCGTTTTCACTGGGAAAGCACTCAGGCCGCCACAGGCACCCCTAACATGAGTGACATCAAGCTGGCCACGCCCATCCTGGTCACACCCACCCTATCCCACCTGAGATCAAACACAACTCTGATGCAGCCCTCAATGAAATCAAGTTTGATACTCCTCTACTAAATGCTGTTACTCTGTCTGTACCAGTTGTTACATTAAATGCCATGGATATGGAAATAAAACAATTCATCACACATTTTTGTCTTCTATTGTACAGTATATCCAAGTAATTGTGCTTTTTTTCAAAATGTCATTTTCAACTAATTTCAAAGTGGGACTTTTCACAGAGAAAGCACCATAAGTAAAATTATTTTGTGAACAGTATCAAAATGATAATAATCAGGATTTCTTTTCTTTTTTTTGTTGCTGTAATCCCTTGATTCTGAGCATAATTAGGATATGCATTATCAAATTTCAGTGTGTTGATTTTATTATTTTTACTCCAACTTTGTTTGAAGACAATGAAAAAATCAACTGTACTTTTGAAGATGGATTTTGTTACTGGATTCAACATATAAAGGATAAGATTGAATGGGAGAGAGCTAACGGCCCTATTTTTCCTCCTACATCTGGTCCAGATTTTGATCATACCTTTGGCAATTTATCAGGTAAGAAATACTGTATGCAAATGCAATTATTGTTGTTGGTTTCCAATTTAATGTATTTTGGAGATAATAGAAATATTTTATATTATTTCTTTTGCTTAAACTGAACATATCAAAGAATCAGAATAGAGCTGGAAGGGACCTTGGAAGTCTTCTAGTCCAGTGATTGCCAACCAGTGGGCCGGGGACCACTGGTAATCAATCTGTGAGAATTTTGGTGGTTCACAGAGAAATGTCCCCCACCAAAGCACTCCCTCCAAAGCAATTAATCCAGGCTGCATGGGAACACAAGGCTATGCCACCCACATGGTTCGCCCATCTGCTGGCCCCCACCCTTCGGCCAAGCACAAACCTTACCTTGAGTAGAGCCATGCGAGCTGGAACTGGAAGGTAAGATCAATGGAGAGAGAGGGAAATCCATCCTGGGGTGGTTTGCTGATGTTGGTGGGAGAGTCAGTCCCATATTCCAGAGCTGCAATAGTCACAAGGCTGGCCCTTTGGTGATCCCAGAGCAGCTCCTCCAGTCCATGGCAGGCCTATGCACTCGGGTGGAGAAGCAACTGCTTCGGGATGACCAAAGGGCCTGTCTTGTGATTACTACAGCTCTGAAATATGGGACCAACTTTCCCACCAATGTCAGCAAGCCACCGTCAGCCAAAATTCATACTAATGGTCTGCAGGATTTAAAATTATGAGTTTCATGGTCCCTGAAGTCCAAAAGGTTGGCGACCCCTGTTCTAGTCCAGCAGACAAGTGACTGTCCAGTCTCTTCTTAAAACCTCCAGTGATGAAGCATCCACAATGTCTGAAAGCATTGGTTCCATTGGTTAATTGTCCTCACTGTTAGGAAGTTTCTCCTCAATTCCAGTTTGTTTCTCTCCTTGATTAGTTTCCATCCATTGTTTCTTGCCTTTCCTCTGCTGTTTTGGAAAATAAATTGACCCCTTTTTTTTGGGCAGCCTCTCAAATGCTGGAATATTGTGATCATGTCACCCCAGTCCTTCTTTATTTTGGACTAGCCGAACCCAAATCCTTCAACTGTTTTTCATATGTTTTAATCATTTTACTTGCATTTAACCATTTTACTTGCTCTTCTTTGCATTTTTTCCAAAGTCTAAACATTTTTTTTGTAATGTGGTGACCAAAACTGGATGCAGTATTCCAGGTGTGGTCTTCCCAAGGCTTTATAAAGTGGTACTAATATTTGACATGATTGTGATTCTATGTCTTTGTTTATACAACCAAGGATTGTATTAGCTTTTTTGGTGGCAGCTGCACACTGCTGACTCATGTTTAAGTGATTGTCCACTAAGACTCCAAGGTTCCTCTCGCAGTTACTGTTTTGGAGCCAGGTTTCACCTAATCTATCCTTATACCTTTGATTTTTCTGCAAAACTTTACAAAGTTTTTTGTAAAACTTTTCTTTTCTCCATATTAAATTTTATTATGTTGGATAGGGCCCATTGTTCAAGTCTGTCAAGATCTTTTTGGATCCCGAGCTTGTCTTCTGAGGTGTTGGCTGTTCCTGCCAGTTTAATGTCATCTGCAAATTTAATGAGTCCTCCTTCTATTCCCTCATCTAAGTCATTCATGAAGATATTGAAGAGTATTGGGCCTTAGACAGAACCACTGCTTACTTCCCTCCATGTGGATATGGTACCATTAAGGACTACTCATTGAATACAGTTTGTCAGCTAGTTACTAATCCATCTTATGGTGAATGTTCTATATTAGCATACTTGAAATACCCTTTTCTGATTGGTCCACAAATACAGCAATATGATTAGTTCTACAAGCGATGGTGATTGGTCAACAATTGCTGCCCTGTGATTGGTCCCCTTGAGCGGCGGGAAATTCAAGGAACCATCATTGGCTGCAAGCTGTGAGTAGCCGCTATAAAAAAGGCTGCCATTGCTCCGCAGTTAGACTGATTCCAGGAACCGAATAAAGAGCTGAAAGTTACACTGGTCTCCAGTCTCTTTTTTCCCTGTGATCTAACACTGGTGACGAGGATGGGATACTGAGACAAGGAGACCAGTTGAGCACATGGCAACGAGAACTGAGCAAGATGAAATGGCCAGCACCAACTCGCCACCCGCACGGTTCAACCCAGTGATGAAGGACTGGAAATCATACATCGATAGATTCCTCATATTCCTCGAGAACAATGACCTACAGAGGATCTCCGACAACAGAAAGAGCCGTGTTCCTGACACACCATGGGCCCGCAGTGTTCAAGATGGCCAAAACATTGGCCAAACCTGAGGACATAAAACAGATGGCCGGGCCAGATTTGGAAAAAATACTGAAGGCCTATTATGCACCGACCGTCTCCAGTCTTATTCGGAGACATGAATTTTACAAACGGGACCAGAGACAAGGTGACAGCATCAGAGATTTCGTAGTGGCTCTAAGGGACATTGTTGGGGCATGCAAGTTCCTCAACATGGATGAAGCTATGAGGGACCATGTGGTCCTAGATCTGAGAGACCTCACCTTGCAGAGCTGGCTGCTAACCCGACTAAACATCACAGTCACTAAGGCCATCGCTGAGGCCACGGCAGCTGAAGCCACTAAAAAATCAGCAGACACGTTGTGGCAAATGAATACGGAAAACCAGAAATCACCGGCAGAGACAAGCCAACCCCGGGAGAAGAAACCAGAGGGCAACCACAAGACCACCACACACCATGAGGACATCGAGTCTTTGTCCGAAACCGACAACGAGGAAGAGGAAATACACAGACTTCAATTGGAATGAAACAGACGTGAGAGGAGAAAATGTAAGTCGGGGTTCCAGTGCTCCGGGTGCAGACAAGACAACCCCCGTTCTGAGTGCCGTTTCGGTTACGATTTGCCAGCACTGCGAGAGACGGGGACACATAGCAAGGGTCTGCTGGAACCGAAAGAGCTACAGCCCCAGACGAAGAGACAGCACCCTCTCCAGAAGGAAAGAAAGACAGGCAGGGGGCTGGTGGAGCCGAGAAAACAGAAGCAAATGGCTCAATGAAACTTACAGAAAGGAAGAGACACACCAAACTATAACCATCGGGCACTCGAGTGCAACCGATGCCCGGAAGGTACATGTGAAAGTCAACATCGAAGGCCAACAATGCGAGATAGAAGTGGACTCCGGTTCATATCTGTCTATGATATCATGGAACACACTTAAGAGATTGATATGAAGAATGTGAAGAATGGAACTGAATGAAGCATATGAATGTGAAGAATGAAGCATATGAAGAATGGAACTGGAGAGCCAAAAACTGACCCTCAAAGACTACCAAGGGAACAGGATCCCCATAGTCCGACTTGGACACTTCCAAGTTAAATTCAAGAAGCACACGGAAATTCTTCCACTAGCCATCATACACCGGGATTGCCCAAGCCTACTGGGACTTGAATGGTTTGAGCCCCTGGGAATCGGAGTGACCGGAATCAACAGCGTCACTGAAACAGAGTGGGAGGAGAGCCTGATGAGAGAGTTCCAGGATGTGATCGATGGAAAACTAGGCAAGTACCGAGGGTCCCCTATATCGTTTAATTTGAATCCGAACATAGCCCCAATCAGGTTAAAGGCAAGGTGAGTCCCTTTTGCATTAAAACTGAAAATCGATGAACAATTGAATAAACTCATCGCACAGGGGGTATTGGAACCAATAGACCACGCAAGGTGGGAAACCCCAATTGTGACCCTGATTAAGCCAGATGGGTCCGTGAGAATCTGCAGAGACTGTAAGGCCACCCTCAACCAAGCACTACAACAAAGCGCATATCCTGTTCCGGTGGTGCAACATCTATTATATTTGTTGGGGGAGGCAAGGTCTTCGCAAAGCTCGACCTTCTACAAGCATACCAGCAATTGCCAGTCAACCCTGAAACAGCGGAGGCACAAACAATTGTGACTCACAGGGGAGCATTCAGATGTACAAGACTGCAATTTGGAGTCAGCATGGCCCCAGGGGTGTTCCAAAGCTTGATGGAGCACCTGTTACAAGGAATAAAAGGGGTGGTCCCATACTTCGATGATGTGCTGGTATCAGCTAGTGACAAGAACCAACTGGAAAGCTGCCTCAGAGAAGTCTTACAAAGATTCCAAGAGGCGGGACTCAAACTTAAAAAAGAAAAATGCCAGCTAGCCACCTCTAAAGTTGAATTCCTGGGGTACCTAATAGATAAAGATGGCATCCACCCCATGGACCAGAAAATCAAAGCAATAAAAACAGGCCCAAAAATAAAACAGACTTACAAGCATTTTTGGGACTCATTAATTTCTATAATGTCTTCCTGCCACAGAAGGCAACGACGGCGGAACCACTACACAGATTACTGGATAAGACAGCTACCTGGACTTGGGGATGACGAGAAGAGGCCGCGTTCCAGAAAATAAAAGACTTGCTGATATCCAAATCTGTGTTAATTCAATACAGCGAAACACTGCCACTGACAGTCACCTGCGATGCATCACTGTTCGGTGTCAGAACCGTACTCAGCCACACGCTACCAGATGGGAGAGAAGCGCCAATCACGTTCTATTCCAAAATGCTGTCCAAAGCAGAAAGAAACTACAGCCAATTGGACAGAGAGGCGCTAGCAGCGATAACGGGAGTCAAGCGATTCCATGAATACATCTATGGCAGGACTTTTTCACTAATTACAGACCACAAGCCGCTCTTGGGAATACTCGCAGGAAACAAGGCCACCCCAAACATACTGTCACCATGAATGACGAGGTGGTCCGAATTCCTTGCCGCATACAATTACAAATTAATCCACCGGCCAGGGAAAGACATATCACACGCTGACGCCCTGAGCCATTCTTCCCTGCCCGAACTGGGAAGCGACCCGGCACCAACCACATCCACACTACAAATTGAAACATTACCAAACCTACCCATAACTGCAGCAGACATTGAGAAAAAAAACGCAAGAGATAAAAAGATGGTGCAGATTTTAAACTGGGTAGGAAAAGGTTGGCCAGAAAACAAGACTGGTGACACTTTTAAACTATTCCAAAACAGACAGACGGAACTCTCAATGTTACAAGGCTGTATACTATGGGGGGATCGGTTAGTCATACCGGAACTACTCAAAGAACAAGTGTTGGATATCTTGCATGAAGGACACCTGGGTATTGTACGAATGAAATCCCTGGCCAGGAGTTATGTATAGTGGCCAGGGATGGATAAGGATATTGGGAGATGGCTGGAAATGTGCACGCAATGCCAAAAATTCAGACCTACACCCCCTGCTGCACCTGTACTCAACTGGGAAACAGTGAGGGGACCCTGGTCGAGAATACACATAGATTTTGCAGGGCCGACAAAAGGACACACATTTCTAATAATAGTAGATACTTACTCAGATTGGTTGGAGGTAAGCGTCATGAAGTCCACAACAACAGAAGCCGTCATCAGACAGCTGAGGAAGCTGTTCACAACACATGGGTTGCTGGATCTATTGGTTTCAGATAACGGGCCGCAGTTCATGCCATTGACATTTGAAAAGTTCCTCGCCGAACATGGCATAAGGCATGCCTTGACAGCGCTGGATCGCCAGCTACAAATGGGCGGGTGGAACGCATTGTCCGGTATTTGAAAGAGAATATAGAGAAGCTAGACACAGGGGACATACAACAAAAAATCTCCAAAATGCTTACCATACAACACATCACACCTAACACCACAATGAATAAAAGCCCAGCAGAACTATTGATGGGCAGAAAAATAAGATCGCACCTAGATAGATTACACCCACCTACAACCCTGAAAAACCAGCAGACTTCTCAAGTAAGCACCGCACATTCGGAACAGGGGACCTGGTCTACGCAAAAAATATCACGGGGCACCCACTATGGATACGGGCAACAATAACCTAGATAACAGGACCCAGGTCATACAGACTAGAAACAGAGGATGGAAGAAGCTGGAGGAGACACATAGATCAACTGAGGTCATGAACATTAGAAAGAACTATTAACAATCCCAGGTGCGAAGAAAAAGAACACACACACACGCCAGAACCACAGCAAACATTAAAAATAATAATAATCATAACCAGATCAGAGAGGGGGGAGACCCCTCAGACACGAATAAGAGGGGAGGGGGAGACCCTCCACTGGCACAAGAAACACTGCAACAAACACTAACAACAACCCGTCAACCAACTTCATCAGATTGGTTTGGCATGATCTGTTTTTAAAAAACCTATGCTGGCTACCAGTTATAATTTTATTTGTTTCTATTGTTCACAGATCTGTTTCTTTGTGGGTTTTTTCAGTATCTTCCCAGGTATTGATGCTAAGCTGAATGGTCTATAGTTCCTTGGTCTGTTTTTTTTTTTTTTCTCCTTTTTTGAAGATGAGAACCACATCAGCTCTTTCCAATCCTCTGGTAGTTTTCCAATGCTCCAAGATTTTTTAAAAATATGGTACAATAGTTCTGAGATAACGTTTGCCAGCTCTTTCAGAACTCTGGGGTGCAATCCATCAGGTCCTGGAGATTTATATTCATCAAGGTCAGACATTTTTTAACTTATTTTAATTTTTATTTCTAGCCTGTCTTTTACAGTTATGTTTTTGGTTGGTTGGGCAATAGTCTCCTTTGGTGTGAAGACTGACACAAAGAATGAGTTAAGCAGCTCTGCTTTCTCTCTACTGCCTGTCACTTCCTTGCTATCTTCACTCTTTTGTGGACTGACTGTTTCCTTGACTTTTTTCTTGTTATTTATATGTTGAAATAAAATTTTTATTGTCTTTGATTTATTGCAGGTCTTTGTTTATGTTGAGTCTCTGCTTTCCTGACTTCATCTTTGCAGATTCGGGCTATCTTCTTATATTCTGCCTTAGTAACGTGTCCCTCATTCCATTTTTTGTACTTATCCTTGTTGTCTTTCAGAGAGATCTTTATGTAACCATGCTGATTTCTTCTTGGATTTCTTGTTTATTAATGATATTGTGATGGACTGGGCTTTTGTGATCATATTTTTCAGTGTTTCCCATGCTTCTTGAGTTATCTTCCCCTTGAGGATTTTTATCCATGAAATTTTGTTTAGAGTCTCTCTGAGATTTTCAAAATCAGATATTCTAACGTTTAAGACACTGGTTGTATCATATTCTATAGCTTGTGTTTGCATTATACTGAATTCCAGTATGATGTGATCACTCTCACCCAAGGTTTCAGGAACTTCAACTCTTTCTATCACTTCTTCTCTATTAGTAAGAATTAGATCAAGTATAGTTTTTTTTCTAGTTTCCTCTTCTGCATGATTGAATCTGTTCACTCTCCCACTTGCTGCTGAGTTTGTCTCCCAGTTGATGTCAGGGTAGTTAAAGTCTCCCATTACTATTGTGGTTTGTTTTCTACATAAATTTGTTAATTGAATAGGGTTCATCTATTTCTTCTGCTTGGTTAGGTGACATGTAGTTTACTCCTATAGCCATATCATTTTTCTTTCCTTTTATATTAATCCATATGGATTCTAGGTTTTCATCCTTGTTTTTGTGTATTTCTGTCAAAATGTAATGTGATCTTTTATATGTAATTCAAGTCCCCCTCCTTTTTTTTGAGATTTGTTTCTTTTGGATAGTTTGTATTCTTCTATCAGTACATTCCAGTAATGAGTTTCATCCCACCAAGTTTCAGTAAAGGCAACTATATCATATCTGCCTTCATGTATTAATACTTCAAGTTCACCCTATTTGTTGCCTAACCTTTGAGTAGTGCACAACAGTGCACACATTTGGAGGATTAATCCCACTAAACTCAGGGCTTCAATTTATAAAAATGGCTCCAAGTAGGTTTTTCTTGCCTTATTACTCTAATACAGTTATGACGGGATGATAATATGTTGAAAAACAAAGGGCCTCAAAATATTTTAAATGCATATTTATCTAAATAATTTCTTTTCTGCAGCATGCTAAGCAGGTGAATCTATGGACTGAAATAGAAAAATGCATGTTTTTTTACAGAAATTTCAGTACAGAAATTCAGTATAGAAATTCACTAATTAATCAATTAATAGCTATTTATTTCATTTGATTTAATTTGTATGGTCATCCCTCTTTTATAGCATGGGTATTTTTTATAAATCATAGTTTGAATTTAATGATGCTTGATGTATTCCAGCTGTAAAATATCCAGGCTCTGGTAGGCTACATCCTGATGGCCTCTGATAGTTTGACCATTCAGCATTTCAATTCTATTACTAATTGTGATCTTTTCCCTCATTTATTTCTATTTCAACACATTTTTCTAGACCACGTTTTGTTGCATAAGATTCTGAACTAGGCTATGATTCAGGATAGAAATTTGGTTAAACACATAAATACATATTTAGGCTTGAAACCATTTCAAAATAGAGCAACATTGAATTGATAGTAATAAAAAATAAGAACAATAAAAAAGTCTTTCACCTTTAGTCCTGTTGGCAAAGGCTAATTAAAATTAGTATTTAATGATAGTCACTTATCTAAAATCCTGGCAAACCTGTAAAGATATTACTTAAATGTATATGTGTATTTATAAGTGCATATTCTTTCTCGCTTTCTTTTTCTCTTTATTTGATTTCCTTCCTGTTGCCAGTATGCTTAAAAAAATAAGCTGACTGAATATAAAAGAGTTGAGATAAAAATAAAATCAGCAGCAGTATTACCATCACTGAGTTCATGTCGTTATTAGCAGGATGATTTCTTAACTCATCAAGAATCAGAAATCCATATTATATCTCTCATTAAGTGCATATACACTTATATATATTTTACTTTGTTTTTTTTCAGACTACTGAAATATACTTTGGTTTTTTTCAGGCTACTATATTTCAACACCAATAATTCGTGTAAGCAGGCCATTGAGAGCTCAAATATTTAGCTTACCCCTAGACCCTATTTCAGATGCATACTGCCTAAATTTCTGGTATAGTAAATATTTTGTTTATATAATAAGAAATTATCATGATTTGTAGAAATAGTCTTCCTTTAAAAGCTTGGGAAAGAAGAAAATGTTTTTAAAATTGAGTACTGAGAATACCAAAAGCCCATAGAAAGATTATGTGGAAGGAGAAGTACTCTTGCTAAATAGATGGATGGAATCCAGAAGTGGTATTCAGCAGGTTCTGACCAGCTCTGGAGATCCGGTAACGGAAATTTTGAGTAGTTCGGAGAACCGGCAAATACCACCTCTGACTGGAGATTTTACAGTAACCTTCCCCTGACATGCCCACCAAGCCATGCCCATAGAACCGATAGCAAAAAAAATTGAATCCCATCACTGATGGAATAATGCACATCCTATCTGCAGCTTGTTAACTTTTAGAAAACAGGATGTGCAACTTGTTTACTTGTAGAAAATGATATATTTGAAAACCAGTCCCTAAATTGATTATGTGAATATTTTCTATATTATGTGAATATAGGCTCATGTAGTAGCTATAGTTCTACATTATGAAAGTATGTTAAACATTTGTGGGACAAGGTAAACAAAAGTTCTTTTGTTTGAAGATACAGTTTATGGAACCCTATTAGACACTTCTGTCTAAAAGGCATTCTGACATCTCAAGCTGAAATAAGAAGAGCTCTGATCAACTAACCAATTAAATAAATGATGGAAGATCCTGGTTTGGTCAGGAAAAGCAGGATGACCAAATATAATAAGGACATTAAGTGTTCTGCCATTTGCCCAGATGGGGTGCAATTTACAAGTAAAACCATGTCTGCCTATGTGAATTCACGCATAAAAGTTATTTCTTCCCCAATTCCATCTACTATTGACAGAGCATGTTCTGAATTTTAGAGTGATAGTCACTGGGTAGATTTCATTTTAATATGATATTATATAATTTATGCAATTTGTTTTTCATTTAGGTATCATATGTATGGTATTAATGTGTACCATCTAAATATTAAAATTATATATTATGATAACAGTGAAAAGATCATCTTCCAGAAAGAAGGAAATTATGGAAACAATTGGAATTATGGACAAATAACATTAAATGAAACATCTACATTTAAAGTATGTTAATATATTCATGTTCAGCAGAATTTGTAATCACAATTATCTTCATTTTGTTATCATTCCTCTTCTTTCAGTATTCATATACAAACACACAAACATTCACAATTATAGCACTGAGATAATATCAGATGGTATGCATATATATATTATGCTGTATTTTGGGCAACTAAAATTATTATTAGAATGTTTTTTTCTGCCTTTGGCAGTTGTGTCACTAATTAAGAATTAGGTGGAGTGATTAGCTAGAGTAATGAAATAAATATACAATTGAAATTAATTTGATGTGCATTCAATGATTTCCTCTGCATCCCAGCTTTTTGATCTCATAGAGAAAATTTAGATCCCAACTAATACTTCTAGCACTTGATTATATACTTGTCTTGTCAAACTTGGCTTCTAAAGGGAATGTGTGGTTTAAAAATTATTGCGCAAATGTGACTGATAAATCATCCAAATGCTCCATAGAAGATTTTTTTTTCTTCATCTTCTATGTGCTGAACAATTGAGTTATTCCATATGTTTTCAGAACTCATATCTCATCTTCCCAACATTTCTGGTAACAGTGCTGTCAGCAAGAAAAAAAAGAGTTCCAAACAATATCTGAATCTGGATTTTTATTAGATGTGTTTAGGAGAAGTAGAATTCCTTACAAAACAATTCTAAAATTCGTAACTTATGGCTGTTTTCATTAGCATCAGAAAGGCAAATGTTCTGGACCAATACAGATCATTAGAATTTTATAACCATTTCAAAATATTTCAACATAATAGCAGTCAGAGTACAAAGAACCAGTTGCAAACATCCATTTTGGCAAATTGATAAGATGGCACATAGTTTTTGCCTATTCTTTTTTTGAGCTTTTTTATTTTTTCATCAGGAAATTTTGATCACCTAACATCTTTATTCTCTATGAATACTGAGACGTCTACTTATAAAAGAATTAAGATATCTACAAAGGGTGATATTCTGTTTCACAATATGCCAACACATTTGTTTTAATTAAAATAAAATGAGAAAGGGAAGGAAACATTGCCTATACCTGAATTTATACTTCATAAGTTGTAAGATAGCAATGATTTCATTTGGAAATATAATGTAAAATATCTTAACTCAAACGTAAGTTTTCTTGAATATTACTTGATATAAATCATTATTGTCTTAGTCATTAATAAAAGTAAATTTGTAATGCTCTGATAATATACACTGTCAATTTTACTTATATGCATTCATATTTTACAAAGTTGCCAAAGGTTAATGAAGCTATCAATCATTTCCACATATAAAATAATAATCCAATATTAATAATCCATTCTTTTTATGATACTTAATTCCAATTTAATACATGTTTTATTGTCATTTAATATGTAGATTCCAAATAAACAGAATATCAACATAGTTGTAACAGCTGCAAAAATATAGAATGATTAGCTGTCTAGTTTACTTCTTAAATGTCTCAATCTTTCTCACATAACTCATCCAGCATGAGTATTTAAAGTATATATGCCTGGCAAGAGTCCCAAACTTGTTCTGATGAAGAATATTCAGTAGATTCTATAAATTATCATAAGAAGATGAAATGTGGGAAAAAACTGATCAGTAAATATACAAAGATCAAGATCTATGTTCTTGGACAAGCCTACAGATAATGAGACAAATAGGAGATATTTACACATCAGATATCTACAGATAATGTAGGATGTACATATTTAATACACCTTCTATTCTTTATGTTATTAATCATGCAAGATGTTGGGTTTAAAAAAAGTAAGGGCTGAAGCAAATGCCCTTTCTTTTAATTGTATTATAAATATACAGAATTATTTTTTCTTGTTATCCATTTGTATAAGTTTAATATTTCAGATTTTAGTATGGTTGTAGTTAGGAAATGAATTCAAAATACCAAACATGGGTAAGAGCAATATATTTCCATATGCCATTTTTAAATGGATTTTTCCCTAGAAAATAAGTTATACAAAATAACCATCATTAAAAAGGAATTGAACTGATCTACTTCATTGCATGATTGAATTTATTATTGAAATAGCAACTGAATAAAAATATGCAGGATTAATCAATAGGAAATAGATACTAATACTTTGTTTCTGCATTCTTATACATCCATTAACAGTTTCAAATAGTGTACAGATCAGTTCATTTCTTTTTTGACTTGAAACATCAAATGATATCAATAGCAAAAGCATTCCAAAACAGCATAATCATCAATAACACAGTAATAATAAAAGCTTCTTAATAGTGCTAATATTAGTAATATTATAAAACAATTACTTCTATAAATTGTCAATGTGTTTTTAAATGCTTGGGAAAATAAAAGGGTGTCTAACTAAGATACTGGATGAACTTATCATGAAATGGGCAGTAATACATATTTAATTAATGAGCACAGTTCTTCTCTCAATTTTCTGCCTAATAATGTATCTGGATTTATCACTAAATTTAAAATAGAATAAGAAATGCTTTTCTCTGCAGTCAAGCCTCCTTTTATAAGCCAATATTTATAGCACTTGACTTTTTCCAAATTCCACACTAACTTATCAAGCTTCACTGCTATCCCTACAGCGTTTTGGTGAGCCAATATTAAAAGATCCGTATGAGTTTCAATTGTAACCCTATGAACAGAAGCTGTTGAGACTGCAGCTCATATACTGCTGTAGGTTTCCCAATTTCAGGAGTCAAGAGTTCACCTTATAATTCCTCACCTGGGAAACACCAGTTCAGTTGTTTTCAGATGATTCAATCTCTTTGAATGTGGCTAAATTTTGCTACAATTAGGCAAGCTTTTTTTATCCACTGATAAAACCCACCACCAATTGCATCATTTTATCTTGTTTTGTTTTTTCTGCTTCATTTTGATTTTTAATGTTAGTGGCCATATTAAAAATATTCATTCATTATAAGTTTCTCACTCTATAACATTTGTTTATAGGTGGCTTTTGAAGCCTTTAAAAGACCAGGTTGGCATGATATTGCCATTGATGATATAGGGCTTTTAAATGGAGCCTGTGCTGAAAGCATGTATCCAGAACCCACTTTGGTCCCTACAACTCCTACAACACTTCTGCTACCAAGTAAGTCATTATTAATTCTTAATTATAATATTATCAATCTATATTGAAGTCAACATTACTGCAAAACAGACTTCCAGTAAAAAGGAAAAACAATAAAAGATTTAGTATTTGTTTTTCATATATGCCTATGTTGTCCTGTTCTATTTGAATCTTTCATATTTGCTGCAACCAGCAAGGAAGTGATTTGTTTTATTAAGTAGAAGCAAACAGAAATCTCATTAGCATTACAAGTAGTCCTTAACTTACTTTAACATTTAACATTATTTGAAGTTACAGTAAGGCTTGCACTTAACTGTAGCAGCATTTCCATGGTCACACTTGTGGCATATTTGGCATATATTTACCATGGTTGCAGTGGTTCAGAGTTGCTTAATCTCCATTTATGACCTTCCAGGGGGCTTCCTCAAAGCAAATTCAATGGTTAGCCTAGATTTGCGTAATGTCTGTGTGAACTGCATAACAATCATGGAGATTCTAATGTTATGGTGATTTTAATTTATGGCTGTGGCAAAAAACATTGTAAAATCAGGCACTACTTACTCAATTACTGCATTTTTTAGTGATGAAAGTTCCAATCTTAATTGTGGCCATCAGTTAACTATCTGTACTATATATTACTAGTATATAGTAATATATTAAAAATTATAAAAGTATTCTTGACTCTAAATTTGGACTGATATTTTTGCCAGATTTAATGCTTAGCTTTATTTCACATTTTTAATTTATTGATTTATTCTACCTTTTTGCATTCAGGATGAGATGCAAAATGTTATACTACTACCAATAACAGTTTGGTGGTCAGAACTATTTTTTCATCAATAGAATGGAATGGAATGGAATGGAATGGAATGGAATGGAATGGAATAGAATAGAATAGAATAGAATAGAATAGAACAGAATAGAATACTTTATTGGCCAAGTGTGATTGGACACACAAGGAATTTATCTTCATGTAAATATTCTCAGTATGTATAAAAGAAAAGATACATTCATCAAGAGTTGAGAATCATATACATGATATGAAAAAATATGGCAATATGGCAGCAGCTATATGTTTTTTATAGAAATTCTAGTTATCATTACATCCCAGGTCATGAATAGTATTTTTCCATATAAACTTCTTACAGTAATCAAGTCATCCAGAAAACAATTCACAACACAACAGTCCTTATTCCCAATTTCATAAAATGTTAAACAAGCCTTGAATCCACTGGCACTATTAATACTCTGATACCCAACCAACATCACATATTGACGAAAATCTATATATTGCATTATTTTGTAGATATAGATCATTGATGTAAATATTCTGACACACAGCAGATGATTTAAGCAAAGAACTAAGGAGCATTAGTTAAATTCATTTATTTCCAGATTTGACAACTGCAGTCCTTAATGTTGAAAGACACGTAACTGATGATGTATGGACCTAATGCTATCAATTTTAGGAGATGATATTAAACTTATCTAATAAATGCACAGTAAATTAGCAAATAGGAGTAAGGTTAGAAAGCACAAAAGGACAAAAAGTTCAGGCATGTATGGTCATGAAACTGCTAACGAAGTTCAGAAAGCAGATCAACTTGTTTGCATTATTCTTTGCGAACCCTAATTTATATGCTGCAAAAATTGACAATAATTTATTAGCTTCTTTCTGCAGCTAAACACTTTTCTCATATTAAAATATTGGAAAACTAGTGTATCATAACTGAATAACTAACTTCTCATATTTTATAAAGCCATGATATTAAGTCTGTCTCAAAAAAAGCAGTCAATAAAAGCAATCTGAATTCAGCCTAGACTATCTGAATCGATATTGATGGTAATCTACTAACTGCCAATGCTAACTTACCAAAAAATTATCAACTTGTGTTGATTTTGTAATATAAGCGTCTGAAAAATTTGCCATATTTTCCATTTTTCCACACATTAATATTAATATTTATCAAAACTATGTCCTTTTTCCACTTTCTATTTTATTTTTATTGAATTTTTGTACAGGTTAATGCCATATAAATGAAATGGAAATACTCAGTTCATTGAGTATATAACTTATTCCTTTTAAGTTGAACAGAGTCAGTTGTTATAGTGCTGACCTAGAAACCAGGAGACTCCAAGCCTCTTTTAGCCATAAAAATAAGTATAGTAGGATAGATAGATAGATAGATAGATAGATAGATAGATAGATAGATAGATAGATAGATAGATAGAT
>BLBF01000006.1:55644888-55671589 GCA_015471245.1 Laticauda colubrina | reverse complement strand
GATAGATAGATAGATAGATAGATAGATAGATAGATAGATAGATAGATGAGAAGGCGGGGTAAATATACAAAATAGCTTCATTAGGAAATGTATTTCTTCACAAAATGGCTTGGAAAAAATAAAAGATAAATCTGACAAAGGTCAAATCTGAAGAAAGTTAATGTTTTTTTTAAAAAATGTTTATAATTTTGCTTTACAGCAGCAAAATCAAAAAAAATAGTGAAATAAATGTAAGGGACAGCTTTCTGAACAAGTTGTCTTTCTGAAAAGGACTGTCTTTTATAATGTAAGATATACGATTATTGTGGCTAAGATGGATGCATTCAGTCTCGTCTGGTTTCTAGAAAAATAAACTAATTCCTCAGAAATCTTTCTTTGCACAAAAAAAATGCTAGAACTTGCTAGAATATGCAGCTTTGCCTTGCAGCATGTCATACTCTTAGACTCTGTTTTTACAGTGTGACAATTACCAAACTACTAGTGCCCCCCTGATAAGACTCTGAAGTTTCTTAGCAAGAATTTCAGAAGTTGTTTGCCATTGTCTGTTTCTTAGAACTAGGAAAGAGTGACTGGCCCAAGGCAACCCAGTTGGTTTCTGCCTTAGAAAGGACTAGAAATTAGAGTTCCTGGTTTCTAGCCTGATGCCTCTACCACTAGACCAAACTGGATCTCAGATATACATTAGTAGCTAGTTACATTGTTATTTTTGAAGGCAAAAATAATAGTACTATAGAACAAACAAAAAGCATGATTATCATGTTCTGTTCTTTGTTCAGGGTCACAAAGTAAAAGTCAAACAAAAATAAAGATTTTTGCAGTGTAGTCAATATATATTATAACTAATTCTTTGATACATCATATTTTGTTATCTGTAATACAAAATACGAACATAATACTAATACTAAAGAACAAGGTTCATTTTATCTTTGTCACTCTTTATTTTTAATCAGTTTTTTAAAAAGAAAATTGAAATGTTAATAACATACACATTCACCTATCAGCAAATTACCCTGAGACATACAGAAACAACACCTTCTCTGAAAGTACTAAAACTTGAAATTCTTCCACTCACTTCTGGCTTGTCACATCAGAGTTTTTAAAGCATAATGCTCTACACTAGACTTCATTGCAGAAATGAATAAGCAACTCTCAATCTTTCTTCATTACATGATGTTCTGCAGCTGAAACAACATTGCCTAATAAAAGAGTGTAACAGGCTGCAAGAAGCAGTATTATAACAGAAAATCTTTTCTACCCAGACTCATCAAATTATCATTAGATTTAATGGCAGCATTATAAGCATAATGGCAGATCCTGTAAGTACTTCTTTCAGCCCATCTGTATCTCCACTGCTGCTAATATATTTTGTTAGAGCAAGAATAAAAAGATAACATGCTCAGTGAGCTGTTTAATGTAAAATTATACTTTAAAATTTTCTTAAAACATAGTTCATTTTTAAGATAATGATAAGCTATTCTATTTGGTATATAGACAGCAGAAAATCTAGTCAATTTGCTTGGGTCATTAGTGTTGTGATCCTGGTTCAGTTTTTCCCTAGAACCATTATAACTCTCTTAAGATACTAGCTTTCTTTTGCAGATACCCAGTTTCTGCCTGTATATTTAAATTAAAATTTAAAACATCATTTGATGTTTCATGTTGCTATGAATTCTTAAATGCTAATAATAATTTTTCAGTGTTATACTCAAACAGTAGAATCATATAATTAGATGATGTAGCTCTTTCTCTAGTTTTAAAGAAAACAAATACCCAATTTTTAAAATTTTTGGACCAGTGGAGACTTTTTCAAATTCATAAAGCATGTTGCGTGCATTGATTACAAAATACCTTGGCAAAATGTTTAATTACAAAAACTCCACTATGTTGAAGATTACCTGTTCTAAAACAGCTGCATATCAGAACATATCATCGTACCTTCAAAGAACAAATAAATACAAGCTTCAAAAGCTGGAGCTGCAATCAGAAAGTCTAATTTTACAGTTTGCAATATTTTATTTGAAACTATTCCACAGTTATAATAGTAATGTGAAAGACATTAAATGAAGCTAGAATTCTAGTACATGTCCACCTATACTAGTAATGCTGTAGGAAAAGCTTTAATCATAAGGAAGGAAAACAATTGAAGATCTGTAACAAAGTTATTTATAACCATACAAAGAATACAGTGATAACCGATCTCTCAGTTAAAAGAACATTCTATATACCTAATTGTATAAGGTTAGGAATATGCATGATGTCATGAAATATATGTATAATTCTCTTCCGAAGTCCCAAGAAATACCAAACCTGTGCATTATGCTTCCTTTAGGGAAAGAATCATTGATCTGTCACAATAAAATTATATAAACATTAAAAGGATACTATAAGAAGATGCAGGCTCACAAAAGGGACTTTTATATACTGGTCGCATGAAAGAATTTTCATACAACTACAGTGTATGTAATAGTATAGATAGTTTTAATATAAACTACATATGCAGAATATCTTACACCAACAAGCCAATCTGGTGATTCATTACCTCCTCAAACAGAATTAATATATTGTTGAATTTGGAAATATTTAATAGCAAATCATGAAAGTTCTCATAAACATGTGTGCATACATTTTTAAATACTTATAGGTTAAATGATACATAAGGCCTGTCACCTATACTAGAAACATTCAAAAGATGAAATAAGGACATCAGAAGTATGTAGGTAGATATAGGGATAAGGATTTGGGTTAAAATATTTAGTCTTAATTTTTAATTCAGTAAGCAACTGACCTATGCAGATCTTTGGCTATCCAAAAATCAATGGTTTGCAATCTCTGATCTATTTTGTTTCTTCTAGCTGATTGTGGAGGTCCATATGATTTGTGGGAACCAAACACTACATTTACTTCAATGAACTACCCAAACAACTACCCCAATAAAGCGTCTTGTAAGTTACATGTCTTCAAAACTTTAGACGTTTTCTTAAAAATATGAAAAACTTTATATGGCCATGAATAGAATTATTGAAGATCATATTGAGCTTCATTAGAAGCTTTTGATTTCACGTTCAATAAAATTTTAATTATTTTTTTAAAACATAAGGATTACACTTTTTATGATCTTTTTAAAGGAGCACATGCTATTGTAAAAAGGTAAGAAAATTCTCATCATGTCTTATTTTCTGATTTGTTGTTGCTGTTGTAGCAGCTAGAGCCTAAAAAAGCAAACTGGACAAAGCTAGATCCCCATTCTCATGCAACTAGGAGTCAATGATATAGGCAGCTCATCATATCCATCAATAAATGGTAAATGGATGTGCTCATTTTATCCATCTGGCATTAAAAAGCAAAAAAAATTGAGGCAAAATGATCCAGTGATCTAGTTCCATGAAACAAACAATTGGACCAAAAGGAGAGAATCTTACAAAATTGTACGTCCCCTTTCTTCTAGACAGTTCACCCAATTACCCATTTTCTTTGGCAATTACAAGGCAGCTTTGTTAGATGCCATAGTCTCCTCTCATCTTATCTCAGTAGGAACAACAAACCCACCCTAAACCATGAAGCCCACTGTTTACTTCATTCTAACATGAAAACACTACCTATCAATAACCACTGGTCAATCTCTTTTGGACACCCTCCTATAAAGCTTTACTGCTGCTAGAACCTTGATTTCATCAGATTTCCTGTGCTCTCTTCCAGGATTTGCCATCTTACTTCACTTAATGTTTCTTCTTTTTAAAATTTGTTACTAGAATTATACATAAAATAATAGTATTAAAAAAGATAAATATTTTCTTTCAGGAAAAAAAGTCCATGTAGGGCTTCCAGTCTTTTTTTTAAAAAGTCTATTCATTTCACTTACTGTTTCTGGTTCAGAGCGGGAAATTTATCACCCCATTTTTTCTCATAACATAGCTACAACTATTCCAAAGTAGTGGGCAGAAAAAGAATCTGTGTCATCTTTGATGCATCACCTGTCTCCAATCTTGGCCCCTTGATTATCCGATTGCTTACCAAAATCACATAATTCTGCATCCTTTTCCTATCAAGCATCATCAACCACTGCACAACCCCTCAGCCCATTTATCATTCCCATATATTTCATCCCATAATTTTTATTTCCAAGTAGCAGAGTTAAAAACTTGGAGTGAGGAGGCTGAAAATCTGAAAGAAAACATATAGGAAAGATAAATAGGAAAGGTGCCTCTAAATTGTCCCTAAAAGTTGGAGTAATCAAGTCTTTGGTATAATCCAAATTTGTCTCTTTCTATGTACTTGTTATATACTCTTATACTTCTATGTAATGGAAGAACTATTAAGAAGAAGCTATCGCCTTGCACACCTAACATTAAAAATAATCAGAACACTATTTCTAATCACTACTCTCCTGAATTTGCTCAAAATTTTAAAACATATTAATAATAATAATGATTAATTTAAAATTTGAAGAATATATTAAAGAAGTCTGATTTGAATAACCACAACATTAGTGAGAAATAATAATAGTAGTAACATAATAATAGTGATCAGGACAACATCTCTGGCTATTTGTAGCCATTGTGCCTCAGGTGAACTTGGAATCCCAGAATATGTTTTTTAAGGTGCAAATGCTAAGAAGAATTTCAACTAACTCACTGCCCAACCACCCATCAATGGTTAAATAATTCTGGTTATCTTCTTGAAATTGCCTTTTTAACAACTAAGTTAGTAACCTATACCCATAAGGCTATGTCATATTGAGAATTGTTAACAGATGTATAAAACTGTTGTAATGCCATTATACTTTGGGGTGGTATTGGAAGTGTTTTAACATATAAAAAGTGGATCTTAATAAAAATAATGATTATGATGACAACTAATTATGTAACCTGCTTCTTTATGGAAACTATTGACAAATCAGTATTTTTGGTTTTGTTTCCATCTTAAATTTTATAATTTTAGGTGTATGGTATTTGAATGCAGAAAAAGGAAAAAATATTCAACTTCATTTCCAGTATTTCAATTTAGAGGATATTTATGATGTCGTAGAAGTCAGAGATGGCAGAGGAACGGAGTCTTTATTTTTAGGCAAGTAAATAAAATATATCAGTATGTGTGAAAAATTATACAAATTAGAATACTTCTCTAATTATGCTGTACTTTTAAAAAGAGTACACAGTGAAAAATATACAGCAGGGATATCAAACTCAAAGCGCTTATATCCGGCCTTTAAGGCCAGCCTGGAAATAGCAAAGGACTGGGCCCATGGTGCCTCTGCTAGCGGCATTCCTTGCAGCCCATTTTTGGATGGCCTCCTGCAGCACTCTGCCAGCCAAAACGGACTGCGGAGGCATCCAGAGGCTTCTACAGGCCATGTCTGGCTGAAATGGTGTTCATGGGCTGCATCCGGCCCTCTGAGCTCTGTTCAGGCCTCTAGAGGCCTCCCTCAGCCTGTTAGTGTTCTGTATGCAAATTGGGTTACTCCAAAACATGCAAATCTGATTGGTCAACTAAAATAAGCATTGGATTGGTTCACTAAGAACCAATCCAAATAAAGTAAAAGAGGCGGCAAATTTGATCAGCTGCCATTGGTTACAAGCCGGCAGGCTAGCCTGTATAAAAGGCTGCCGCTAAGTCGGCCAACCGTTCCGTTTTTACTGACTCCTGTAAATAAAGACTTTTCGTTGTTGGAACCCGGTCTACCTCGTGTTTTTCCGAACAAAACACTGGCGACGAGGGTGGGATCGTCCTGAACATGAAAACTGCACGCGGTGATAAGAAGCCCAGATGACGACAAAGATGCCTGGAAACAACGCACCGCCCGCACCCTTCAACCCCAATGAAGAGGATTGGGATTCCTATGCAGATCGATTCCAAATGTATCTGGAAAGCAATGAAATGGAAGGAATTTCAGAGCAAGGAAAGAGAGCTGTGTTCCTAACACACTGTGGGCCAACGGTTTTTAAGATGGCAAAGGCTCTAGCGAAGCCACAAGATGTCAAGCAACTAACGTGGCCAGAATTGCAATGAATCCTCAAAGCACACTACGCTCCGATGGTGTCAAACTTAATAAAGTGACACGAATTCTACAGGAGAGACCAGAGAGAGGGAGAGTCCGTCGCCGATTTCATTGCCGCACTTCGACAAATAGGTGGTGAGTGTGAATTCTCAAACCTCGACGAGGCAATGAGGGATCGAGTGGTGTTGGGTTTGAGAGACTCGACCACACAGAGTAAACTACTCAACAAACCCAACATCAGTGTAGCTGAAGCTATCAAGGAAACCACAGCCGCCGAAGCCGCGAAAAAATCGGCTGTCACTATGAAGAATATGAACACACATAGTGACGAAACGAACTCAACCAAAGACAAAAAACAATCTACCACCACCACGCATTACGAAGAGTATGGCGAAACACCTGACACTAGCGAAGAAGACGACGAGGTCCACCACCTATACACTAACAGAAAAGAGCGCGAAAGAAGAAATTGGCAGGAATGCGCTGGCTGCGGAGGAAACCATCCCCGAGCTGAATGCAGATTTCTCGATGCCATCTGCAGGGTCTGCAAGAAACAAGGGCATATCGAAAAAGTCTGCAGAAACAAAAAATACTACAGCCCCACGAGACGCAGAAATTCCCCAACACGAGCTGAGCCTAAACGAGCTGAAAGAAAGTGGCAACAAGAGAAGTGAGCCAATACACACCAAACTGTCATTATAAAGAGCGCCCAGACGGAAAGTGGGAAGAAAGTTAAAGTCGTTGTAGAGATCGAAGGGAGACCATGCAAGATGGAAGTAGACTCGGGGTCCTTTCTCTCTATGGTATCGTGGGACACAATAAAACAGCTAGTCCCAGATATCAAAACCAAAGAACTAAAGAAGCAGCACCTAACTCTCAAGGACTACCAGGGAAACCAAATCCCTGTAGTCGGCATGGGACATTTCCGAGTCACCTACAAAGAACACATCAAAGTGCTACCGCTGACCATAGTCGACAGAGACAGACCAAGTCTCCTGGGCATCGAATGGTTCGCACAATTGGGCATCGGGATGACCGGGATCGATCAAGTGACTGCAACCGGCTGGGAAGAAGACCTCATCCGGGAATTCCAGGACGTTTTTGACGGCTCACTTGGCAAGTATCGGGGAAATCCCATTTCTTTCAGTTTAAACCCCCAAATAGCCCCACGAAGAATAAAAGCCAGACGAGTTCCTTTTGCACTAAAGGCAAAAATAGAGGAACAGCTAGACAAATTAATAGCCCAAGGGGTATTAGAACCTGTGAACCATGCCAAGTGGGAAACGCCTATAGTCACACCTATCAAACCCAACGGGTTAGAATCTGTGGTGACTATAAGGCTACCCTGAACCACGCATTAAAACCAAGCGCATATCTGGTGCCAGTAGTCCAACATTTACTTCACTCCCTGGGAAAAGGAAAGGTTTTTGCTAAACTCGACCTAGCACAAGCCTACCAACAACTCCCAGTGGACCCAGAAACTGCGGAAGCACAGACTATAGTTACCCATAAGGGCGCATTCAAATGTCACCGACTGCAATTTGGAGTAAGTGTAGCCCCAGGCGTTTTCCAGAGTCTAATGGAACGCCTCCTAAATGGCATACAAGGAGTCGTACCATACTTTGACGACGTCCTGATCTCAGCCAAAGATGAAACCCAGTTAAAAAAAAGACTCAAAGAAGTACTAACTAAGTTTAGAGAATCTGGCCTCAAAGTGAAAAGAGAAAAGTGTTGCCTAGTTAAGAATAGCGTCGAATTCCTGGGCTATTTAATAGATGGAGAGGGTATACACCCTTACAGACAAGAAAATTAAAGCCATCAATGAAGCACCAGAACCAAGAAACAAAGCCGAACTACAAGCATTTCTTGGACTGATAAATTTTTATAATGTATTCCTACCGAATAAAGCCACAATAGCAGAACCATTGCACCGTCTATTGGACAAGAAAGCAATTTGGACTTGGGGTTATAGAGAGAAGAATTCCTTCCAGAAAATTAAAAAATTGCTAACATCAGCAAACGTTCTCATTCAATTCAGCGACACACTGCCATTGAGGGTGACCTGCAACGCTTCGCCATTTGGAGTCGGTGCCATCCTGAGCCACCAACTGCCTGATGGCAGAGAGGCACCCGTCGCCTACTACTCAAGGACCTTGTCTAAAACCGAGAGGAATTACAGCCAACTCGACAGAGAAGCTCTAGCAATTGTCGCTGGAGTGAAACGCTTCCACGAGTACCTCTACGGGCGGACTTTTCAAATTATAACAGACCACAAACCACTAATGGGAATTTTGGCGGGAAACAAGCCAACACCAAATATCCTTTCTCCAAGAATGACTAGATAGTCAGAGTTCCTAGCAGCCTATTCCTACACTCTGACACATCGACCAGGGAAACAAATTTCCCATGCGGACGCTTTGAGCAGAGCACCCTTACCAGAAACCGAGGAAGACCCGGCACCAGCGATGACAGCATTACAAATAGAGACTTGCCCCGATCTACCCATATCTGCTTATGATGTCGCCAGAGCCACCGCGAAAGACTCAGTGACTTCCCGCATCCTCAGCTGGGTAGGTAAAGGCTGGCCGGAAAATCAAAAAACTGAAAACTTTAAACCTTTCCGGACCAGACAGACTGAACTTTCGATTCAAAAAGGGTGTTTATTGTGGGGTGATCGGGTAGTCATTCCTAACAAACTACAACCCAGGGTACTTGGGATGTTACATGAAAGGCACCCGGGAATTGTGAAAATGAAAAGCCTTGCAAGAAGTTATGTTTGGTGGCCGGGTATTGATAAGGACATAGAATATTGGGTAAGCTCGTGCAACAAGTGCCAGGGAATTAGACCGTCCCCGCCTAAAGCACCCATTAGAGACTGGGAAACTCTGCGAGGCCCGTGGTCAAGAATCCACATCGATTTCGTGGGTCCTACCAAGGGGCATACATTCCTGATTGTCCTTGATGCCTATTCTAATTGGCTAGAAGTAAAAATCATGCCATCAACGACAACAGAAACTGTAATCAAACAACTAGACAACCTTTTTGCCACCCATGGTCTACTGGACGTCCTCGTATCAGATAATGGGCCACAGCTAACCAGCCTACACTTCGAACAATACCTAGCCTCCCTAGGTATCAGACATGCCCTAACCACGCCGGCTCACCTGGCCGCAAACGGCAGGGCGGAGAGAATGGTCCGGTTTACCAAAGAGGTATTAGAAAGAATGGACACCGGTGATGTCCAACAGAAAATAAACCGATTGCTCACTCTCCAACACATAACGCCCAGTACCACGACCAACAAGTCCCCAGCAGAATTGCTCATGGGGAGGAATTTAAGATCACACCTTGATAGGTTGCACCCAAATTTTACACCAGAAAACCCCCCCGACTCCTCCACACGATTTAGGAAATTTGAAGTAGGCGAGTTGGTTTACGCCAAAAACTTCACCGGGGACCCTGTTTGGCTACCAGGACAAATAACGCAAATAACAGGCCCCAAATCCTACCGGTTAACAATTGACGACGGCAGGGAATGGAAGCGACACATAGACCAGCTCCGTTCCCGAAACATAGAACGAAATACAGACATACACCCATACATAGAAAAAACCGGTGATGGACAAATCAAAGGGGGGGGGGGGGAAATGCGAGAAACAAATAAAGAACCGATACAAACAAAACCCAAAGAGACTAACAAACAAAAAGAGCAAATAAAAGACTCACTGTTTGAAGAGACTTGCGTGAAGAGCCCATCGGAAGGGGACAGCCAGGCCAGCTCGACCTGCCCGGAGGAAACGGGAGGGAGCGGCAAAACCGCCGGCCTAAGAAACTCAGGCGGCAGAATGTCTGACTCACCCTTCCAGACGGTTCCAGAGAGAAGGACGGATGACACCGCAGCCCCATCCGAACAGGTCGAAGTCTCAGCTGAAAGTGAACTGCGCAGGTCCAGTCGAGTCAGGAAAAGCCCCGCCTACCTGCGCAACTACATCACCACGGAGGACTGAACCAAGGGTGGAGGGGTGTTCTGTATGCAAATTGGGTTACTCCAAAACATGCAAATCTGATCGGTCAACTAAAGTAAGCATTGGATTGGTTCACTAAGAACCAATCCAAATAAAGTAAAAGAGGCGGCAAATTCGATCAGCTGACATTGGTTACAAGCCGGCAGGCTAGCCTGTATAAAAGGCTGCTGCTAAGTCGGCCAACCGTTCCGTTTTTACTGACTCCTGTAAATAAAGACTTTTCGTTGTTGGAACCCGGTCTACCTCGTGTTTTTCCGAACAAAACAGTTACAGACCAAAATAAAGCCTCCATGGGCCAGATTTGGCCCTCCCCATCCCATTTTCCATGGCTTTACTGTAGTTACATTTTGAAGAGCTCCAGAAGAGGCTGACCCATGTGGCAGAGAAGCCAAAAAATTTTATTCAGAAGCCTGTGAAACTATAAGAAGGTGTCATGTAAGGAAAAAGCTTTCCCCATCTAAATAAAAGACCAGCTTCTCTGCCATGAGGGCCTGCAGGCTCAGTTTGGGTCTAGTCTGGCTGGTGATAAGCAACCTCCTGCTTGCTGCTGCTGGCTAGTTTGAATGAGCAGCTTCAGGCATTGGGGTATAGCAGTCAATCAACAAGGGGCTTGCAGTTCAATCCAATAAGACAAAGAATTGTTGATTGACTTCTTGTTGATTGGCTGCTGCTACTGGCTCGATTTCTGAAGCAAGGGACTGCTTGTGGCCCAGTCCGGGCCTTTTGGTCAGCCACATGACCTCAGCCAAAGTCTTTACTCAGAAACTGGTGAAAATTTTTTCCTTAGATTTCACATTCTTACAGCTTTGCCATCATCTGAATAAAACACTTTGGCTTCTCTGCCAGTTGGTCAGCCTCTTCTGGAGCTCTGAAAATCTTCAAAAAGTAAGTAATCCATGGGAAATGAGGTGGGGAAGAGTAATGAGTAAATGAGTAAATGAGGTGGGGTGGAATACTGGACACCAGGCCCAGTCTGTGGGGACCCAGTGGGATAGGATGGAGGAAGCGATTGTGGGGACCCCATGGGAGTATGAGGTATCTTAATGGGTTGGGGAGGCCTTGGATGGCCTGCTCCAGCTCTAGGCCCTGTATGTTCTTCCCCACTCTGAGATACCTGCTCATTCGATTTACAGATGCATTGGAGAAAGCAGGGAGTGATCATGTTCATTTAATGTGATTCAATCAAGCAAATCATTGGGTTACAAATGTAATTGGCAGACTCTATTACATTCATAACTCAAGGATTACCTGCATATGAAAGTGAGGGAGGGTCTCAGAAGTCCTGCCTTAGCACTTGGCACCATAGGTGCCCCTCAACATGAGTCCTGTGTCACGCATACTATGACCATACCCACCCCAGCTACATTCGCTATGCCCCGTAGGCATGCCCTGCCCCAGCCATCCAGGCTCAAACACAACCTTGATGCAGCCCACAATGAAATCAAGTTTGACACTTCTGATATAGAGTATACAGTGTTTTTAACAATTTCAGAAATCTGTAAATTCCACGAGTTGAATGTGACAATATCATTTTCATTCATAAAAATGACCACTAACAATAATATTGCAGATAAAATGTTATATACTTTCCTACATATAATTAAACTTTTATGCTGATTGATATACTCTAATTTAAGTTAACAAAGTTGCGGTATTGGGGAAATTAAGAAGATTGTGGTGTGAATATTTTCTTTCTCCTCCATTGTTACATCATTGTGCCATTTGCCATATGATATGCAAAGTTTCCTGGAAGTTGTGATAAGTTCTCAGAGAGAACTCTAATAGAAAATTAATATTTCTGATATATTGAAAATCAATATTTCTGATATATATCAGATAATAACAATATCTGATATTATACAGCCTGGATATAGTCCACATAAAATTTCCAATCCAAACATTAAATCAAGTGCATATTTTAAGTTACACAACGTTCAATATTATCTATGAGTAAAGAACATTTAAGGTTTAACATTAATCAAACTATTTAAAGTTTCAGTCAGTATTGGTTTGTTCATTTGTTTTTCCTAGATTAAGCTTCAAAGATCATCCATCTAAATATGGATGAAAAAAGTAGAAGGAGACCTTTTTCTGTCCTTTAGGTATTTTATTTTCTGTCATTCTGATGTGTAACAAAATTATATTATCTTTGGAATAATGATATTTTTTTCCTTGCTATGAAGCTGTATATACTGGAAAATCCCCATTGCCAGATATATTCTCTACAAATCACCAAATGACTGTGCTCTTCTTTTCGGACAAATCTGCAACCAGAAAAGGATTTGTAGCCACTTTTACTACAGGTTATCATCTTGGCATGCCAGGTGAGTTTCCCACATAACACATAAAGCATAGCAAATGAAGAACAGAGAGAAAATAATTGTTCAATTCCAGTGTCTTCTCTTTGATTCATTCTTATTTTTTTTATTTGTTTTTATTCAAGAAAAAAATATTTTCCAAAGAGAATCATGTTCTCACATTTTACAGTGTTTTCATAACAGTGTACATCTCTATAAGTGTTTATTGAAATCATTTAGTACAAAAATATCTTAAATCTAATTTCTAATTTCTTACTTAGCGATGTTATTAATATGTCATGATACATTGTTTGTTTTTCTATGTTACCACACTACTACACCTATATACATAGCTATACTATACATATATACATAGCTATACATTTATCCTTATTTCTGTGGTTCCATTATATTTCTTTAATCATTTTCATTACATATCTTTATTTCCTTTTCATTTTACCATTTGTACCATGTATTCCATGTTGTAAAAAATTCTCCCTCTTCCTTCTTTTTTAATATCATAGTTAATTGAATCATTTCTGCACATTGGTAAATTTTGTTGATTACTGCTAGATCTGTGGGTACCATTGTTACTTTCCAATTTTGGGCAAAGGCTATTCTTGCTGCTGTGATGATGAGTAGTATTAGATGCTGTTGATTTTTATTCCATAACAGTTCCAATATTCCCAATAAGAAGGTCTCTGGATTGAGTTTGATCTTTAATTTTGTCATCTCTTCCAACCATCCCTGTATCTTAGACCAGTATTTTCGAGCTTTGGGGCATGTCCACCACATGTGAAAATAAGTTCCCTGGCTATGTTTGCACTTCCAGCATTTGGGTGACATATTGGGAAACATTTTTGCCAATCTTGCCAGTGGAAGGTGCCAGCGATAGAACATTTTATAGTTATTCTTTTTATATGACACTGATAACATTAATTTATAGTTGGTTTGCCATATTCGTTCCCATTGTTCTAAGTGGATGTTATGACTGCAATTTTTAGCCTATATTATCATACTCTCCTTAACCATTTCCTCTTCCATTTTAAATTACAATAAGCAACTGTATAATGTAGTAATCATTTTTTTACTTCCTTGTAATATTTTGTCTAGTTCCTGTGATTTGTTGTAAAATCCAAATTGTTTCTTTTCTTTTTTATATTTTGTTTGAATTTGGAGGTACGGCCACCACCCAATTTCAATTCCTTATGTTTTTAGCTGTATCTGTGATTTCAGGTCACCTTTATCTGTTATACGTTCTTTAAATTTTATTGTTTTATTCAGATCCATGGCATTAGGATATACACTGCTCAAAAAAATAAAGGGAACACAAAAATAAGACATCCTAAATCTGAATGAATGAAATATTCTTATTAAATACTTTATTCATTACATAGCTGAATGTGCTGACAACAAAATCACATAAAAATTATCAATGGAAATCAAATTTCACAACCCATGGAGGTCTGGATTTGGAGTTACACTCAAAATTAAAGTGGAAAAAAATACTACAGGCTGATCCAACTTTGATATAATGTTCTTAAAACAAGTCAAAATGAGGCTCAGTAGTATGTGTGGCCTCCATGTGCCTGTACGACCTCCCTACAATGCCTGGGCATGCTCCTGATGAGGTGGTGGATGGTCTCCTGAGGGATTTCCTCCCACACCTGGACTAAAGCATACCCCAACTCTTGGACAGTCTGTGGTGCAACGTGGCGTTGGTGGATGGAGCGAGACATGATATCCCAGATGTGCTCAATTGGATTCAGGTCTGGGGAACAGGTGGGCCAGTCCATAGCATCAATGCCTTCATCTTGCAGGAACTGCTGACATACTCCAGCCACATAAGGTCTAGCATTGTCTTGCATTAGGAGGAACCCAGGACCAACCGCACTAGCATATGGTCTCACAAGGCGTCTGAGGATCTCATCTCGGTACCTAATGGCAGTCAGGTTACCTCTGGCAAGCACATGGAGGGCTTTGTGGCCCCCAAAAGAAATGCACCCCATACCCTTACTGACCCACTGCAAAACCAGTCATGCTGGAGGATGTTGCAGGCAGCAGAACGTTCTCCACAGTGTCTCCAGACCTTGTCATGTCACACTCAGTGTGAACCTGCTTTCATCTGTGAAGAGCACAGGGCACCAGTGGCGAATTTGCCAATCTTGTTGTTCTCTGGCAAATGCCAAACATCCTACACGGTGTTGGGCTGTAAGCACAACCCTCACCTCTGGACGTCGGGCCCTCATACCACCCTCATGGAGTCTGTTTGAGCAACCACATGCATATTTGTGGCCCGCTGGAGGTCATTTTGCAGGGCTCTGGCAGTGCTCCTCCTGTCCCTCCTAGCACAAAGGTGGAGGTAGTGGTCCTGATGCTGGGTTGTTGCCTTCCTATGGCCTCCTCCACGTCTCCTGATATATTGGCCTGTCCCCTGGTAGTACCTCCATGCTCTGAACACTACGCTGACAGACACAGCAAACCTTCTTGCCACAGCTCGCATTGATGTGCCATCCTGGATGAGCTGCACTACCTGAGCCACTTGTGTGGGTTGTAGACTCCGTCTCATGCTACCACTAGAGTGAAAGCACCACCAAAATTCAAAAGTCATTCAAAAGTGACCAAACCATCAGCCAGAAAGCATAGGAACTGAGAAGTGGTCTGTTGTCACCACCTGCAGAACCACTCCTTTCTTGGGGATGTCTTGCTAACTGTCTATGTTTTCCACCTGTTGTCTATTCTATTTGCACAACAGCATGTGAAATTGATTGTCAGTCAGTGTTGCTACCTAAGTGGACAGTTTGATTTCACAGAAGCGTGATTGACTTGGAGTTACATTGTGTTGTTTTAGTGTTCCCTTTATTTTTTTGAGTAGTGTATTAATGCCTCCATTGGAGATAAACAAAGAGGTATTTTCACATAGTGTTTTTTTATTGCCTCTCATACACATAATAGAGCGTCTCTTATCCAATGTTTTTGAAAGTAACTATGGGTTCTGTTTTTCCCATCCCAAAGAAACGCATGCCAGCCAAGCTGTAGATCAAAACCTATTGTCAATATTCTTTTGTCTTCCAATCCAATCCTTCATTCAAGTACTCACTGCAGCATGGTAATGTAGCTCGAAGTCTAGAAGGGACAGTCTTCCCTTGCTTTTAGTATCCTGTGTTAATTTGTATTTTACTCTTGCTTTTTTCTTTTGCCAAATAAATTTACTAATTCTTCTATTCAGGTCTTTGAAAAACAATTTCTCCAGTTTGACTGGCACAGTTTGAAAGAGATACAACAATTTTGGTAATACATTGGTTTTAATGGTGGCTATCCTTCCCATCCAAGTGATTTGTAGGTTTGCCCATCTGTCTCGGTCTTTCTGTATCTGATCTATTAATTTGTCCTGGTTATCAGCCTTTATTGTAGAACACTTCGCTGTGAGCCAAATTCCTCGATATTTTATTTCTTTTTGTTGTCTGAATCCCTAGTTCGCTTGTCAATTCCTCATTTTGCCTTTTAGGACAATTTTTTGTTATTAACTTAGTCTTCTCTTTACTAATTTTAAGTCCTACTGCTTTGCCAAATGCCTCTATTTCTTGTAGTAAGTTTTTGCTTGACTCTTTTGGGTCCTCCAGTATAAAAACCATGTCTTCAGCGAATGATTGCAGTTTGTATGTTTCCTGTTTGATTGTTAGCCCTTGAATGTTTCGGTTTTTCCTTATCTGCGTTAACAGTACTTCCGCTGATAGAATGTATAGTAATTGGGCAAGCGGATACTTACATGACAGAGGAGACACCATGAACATTCTTATCTTACTTATAAGTTATACATCAGCAGTCCAGGTCAGTGATAAATTTTTACCTACAGTATAATCCTGATTACTTATTAACTGCATTGTGCAATTGAGACAGTTATGATTTTTCAGTAGATCATAATTAAATGAATTATGGCTTAGAGCAATCTAAGGACTCTGTCTATCTTTACTTCATATATGTGTTTTTCTAATTCCAAAATTTATTGGAAGTAGCTTTTCAGAGACAAAAGAGCATGGGGATGGGAGGGTAGAATTTAAACTATTTCTAGCTACTTTTCTTCACTACAAATTAACTACATAGGAAGAAGAACAAAGATAGTCAATTTTGGCCCAAGTATTATTGACCTTTAGACTTTCTAAAAGATTTCTGCTTTAATTGCAATTCATATTTACTTTGAGTGTTCACCTCATGAAATTACTTGGCTATTGTGCATCAGGAATAATATATAAGATATGTGAAATATTTTACCTTATGCATGAGATATGAGAAATGTGCTTGTGTTATAAAAAAAACCCATAAAAACTACTGATTTATTAGCTAATTTTCATAGGCCATCATATTCTGTGTCTTCTTCATTAACAGCTTTATGCGGACTGAATTATTATCAGTGTGGAAGTGGAGAATGTATACCCCAGGCTCAGATTTGTGATCAATTCCAGCATTGTAAAGATAATTCTGATGAAGCAGATTGTGGTAAATATTTATAAATACAAAAAACCATTTCTAATTCTAAATTCAGGGAAGGTAACTATTTTCAAAGGGATAAGCACTCTTCACAAGCCTGCTATACAGTAAAGTAAATCCCAAATGTACCTTGGGTTCTATATGTAAAAGAAGGAAAGAAAGAAATGTTCTTTTATGTGAATGAATGGTAAAGTTTTGAATAAAAGAATTGGAATGTAAAAGAAAAAAGAAAAACCTACTCATCACAGCAACCACATGCTGGAAAGCTGCTATTCTAAAGTGGGCAGGGAATATTTTTGAGGAGTCACAGATCCCTTTTAGAGAGGGAACTAATTTTTTAGAAAAGAGGTTACCCAACCATCTCATTAAAAATGGGAAATCTGTACATTGCTTTCTTTTACCTGCTTGTGTGCCTCTCCTTTTCTAATGAAGGAGAATATTTGTAGCTCAGGGTTGAATGGTGCAGTGGCCTATAAGTGAAGTTCTCACCTCACAATCAGGAGGCTGTGAGATCAATTCTAGGTAGAGGCAGATATTTCTCTCTCTGGGCATGTTGAGAATATATCTGCTGACCGCTCAGCTCCATTCAGTTGCCCAGATTCTACTCTGAAAGGAATTACGGGGTCATTAGAAGAAGATGGTGATTTGTAGCACAGGAGTTGAAATGTGGGATTCTTGGTGCTCTCTGAGATTGATGGTTTTGTTGCAGACATTTCATTATCCAAACTAGGTAACATCATTAGCATCAAGGACTCTTTTCTATACAGTGAAAATAGAAAATATTAGTAAATGAGGACTTCAGTCAAATACTCTGCAACCAAAATATATTTATTTTGATTTAGGGCCTTTTTATGTACATAAGGTAGGGGTGCTTCTGCCAGTGCAGACTTATATATATTCTGCTCAACACATCCCCAAAAAAGCATCCTTAATCTTCTTTTCAAGGAAATTTAGGACCAAATGTTAGCTCAGTAAAAGTGTTTGACAAGAGCATAAAACAGCTGTGACAAGCCACATTTCAATTGCTTCACAACACAGATGCAGGTTACTTTGACAACACTGACAGCTGTTGTCACAGCACCATCTGTGAAAGTAGTTATTTACAAAATCAAATGTTCTGTGTATAGCTCTGTTTTAAATAAACTAAAAATAATAGACTCTGCACAACATTGTATATGCAGATCCAATGATAAAATGATGCTGAGAGCTGGTAAAAAAAATAATAGTAGTAACAGTTAATCCTCTGTAAGAACTTCAATGGTTTGTGTGGATAGATGCTTAAATTTGTAGACATAGTTCTTTGCCTTACATTGGATATATTTTAATTCTTAGCATAAAAATCTTAGGACATTTCTTGTCAGGTATCTTACCTTCACTTATTATTTTGCCTCCCACTGTGTTTGTGAAGAGGGAGAAAACTTTATTGTTGCTTTTCATAACAGATCCTTAAAGCACACCAAGCACGATGGTTAAAAACTGGAAACATGGAAAATTTTCTTTACAAGTTAAATACATGAATTGTAGTATGTGGAATAAACTTTTTATGCAGATCCAATAGACGTATGGTTGGATAGTAGTGTTTGTAACATTCAGACCCAAATGAAAGATATAAACAGTGGTGGGATTCAAATAATTTAACAACCAGTTCTCTGCCCTAATGATTTCTTCTAACAACCAGTTCACCAAATTGCTCAGAAAGTTAACAACCGGTCCTCCCGAACTGGTGCGAACTGACTTAATCCCATCACTGGATATAAACCTCATTTAAACATATAGTCATATGTCTAATCATGTGAGCTTTTCTTAAATTTTTATTCGTCCTATCAGCAGTGAAGATTTTGTGGAGATCTACAAGTTACTTAATGCAATTTCTGCCTGTATACCATTTATCACTGTACTTACAGAAATACAATAAATTATGGGTTAGGAACATGTAGAGCAATGCTTCTCAACCTCATGCTAACTAAGGAATTGTGGGAGTTGAAGTCCATAGATCAAGGGTCTTCAAACGTGGCAAGTTTAAGATTTGTGGACTTAAACTCCCAGAATTTCTGAGCTAACGATTGGAGAAGGAATTCTGGAAGTTGAAGTCCACAAGTCTTAAACTTGCCAAGTTTGAAGACCCCTGCCATACATCTTAAAGTTTCTGTGGTTGGGAAGCACTAATCTACAGGAATAAAGACTTCTTCCTATGGATTATCGAAGCATTTCTAAGTGTACTATATAAGGTATTCATCATCCAAAGGCCCATGAGTCCTCAATTGCTGAATACACTCTTTATATGGATCCCAAGTAAGTTAAGGCCCTGTCACACTGCACAACGGATGCAAAACGTTAGTAAAAAGGACACAACGGACGAGCAAAATGTTCCATCCGTTGTTATCCGCTCTCAAAAGGGGCAAAAATTTGCATAACCGGAGCGGATAACACGGAAAGGAACGGACAGGGGGAGGATGCAGGGCGGATGGAAAACGGACGCAGAGCGGAAGCCTAGAGGTTGGAAGCAGATGAGAGTGGATGGCACATCCGCAGGGCTTCCGGGGGGCCTCAGCAAAGCGGACGTGGAACAGATGAAGTGGATGCAGAGCAGACGCTGAGCGGATGAAGCGGATGCAGAGCAAAAGCCTAGCGGATGCACAGCGGAAGCCTAACGGATGCCTAGCGTTAATTGCGCATGTGGGGAGGATGTATTGTGTCATCCCCGCGGATATAAGGGAAGCAGCTCAGAAGCAGGTCACCATTCAAAGGAAAGACCTGCTGCCGGATGGATTGACAGCTTTGCCTGCCCTGCCTGCATGCCTGCCTGCCAGCCTTGCTGCCAGCCTCCCTGCCAGCCTTGGTTCATGTCTGCCTGCCAGCCTTGGTGCCTGCCTCCCTGCAAGCCTCCCAGCCAGCCTCCTGCCAGCCTTGGTTCCTGCCAGCCTCCCTGCCAGCCAGCAACCCCACAACCATGTGGAAGCACAGCAAGCCTCAGCCATCTGCTGCCAGCCCTTGCAAGAGGGAAAGGGCTACCATCCCGCCCCCTGGCCCTCACTCTGGTTCTGCTGGGGCTTCTGCAGAACGGGCTCGCTCTTCTGGGGCTGGGGCTTCTGCTGCTTCTGCTTCTGGAGGAGCTGATAACAAGCACTCCAGCACCAGCCACCTCCACCTTCACCCCTGAGACTAAGCGACCAAGAGGAGTGCCAGAGACTCATTTTTGTCTTATAGCTTGTTGTTAATAAAGTCTATTTTTGATTCAAACACTTGCTTCATTTCTTTTTTTTAATAAAGTCTTGCTGGAAACTTTTAGAAATGGTTTAAGCCTTTGCATGCTTGTGGATGGGTTAAGATAGCAGTGGGATGGGTTGAGATAGCTGTGGAATGGGCAGGGATACCTTTGGTATGGGTAATAGCTGTGGGATAGATAACCTCCAGTGCAAGCATAGTGGGACTGTATGGTCCACCCTCCCAGGTGCCACACCTATGGCCCTTTATTATCAATAAATCAATCATCCACACATTTGAACATAAACACAACTCTTTATCAAATGCCCTGTTCATTGTAGGGCCACTCAACATACATGGCACAATCTCATCCGTGTGATGAGACAGGCTGAAGGAAGCATCCATTAAGCATCTATCATCCTGTCTTGCCACTCTACTGCTCCAGCTGGGGAGTTGCACCAGTGTCTCAGGAGGTTGCGCTGCTTCTTCCCTTCACATGAGGCTCTGTTGAGGCCTTGCACATCCTCAGTGTCTATCAGGTTTCGCCCTTGCCTCCATTCCCCAGGCTCCATGTCCCCATAGCCTTGTTGGAGGTCCACAAGCCTGTTCTGCAAGACTGGGTAGCGGGTGCGCATGAGATTGTGCAGGATGCAGCAAGCTTCCACGATGTTCCTCACGGTCTCTGGGCGATGCAGCATGGTGGTGAGAAGTACCTGGAACCTGTTGGCCAGGATGCCAAAGGCGTTCTCCACCACCCGCCTTGCCCTGGACAGCCTGTAGTTGAAGATCCTCTCTTCACGGGTGAGGTATTTGGAGATGTAGGGCTTCATGAGGTAGGTTGTGAGGGAGAAGGCGTCATCCCCCATGATGAAGTAGGGCACATATTGTGTGTCATTGGGCAGGGGTTCTGGATCTGGGAAGCCCACGATGAGGTTGCATTCCAGCTTACCCTTGAGGTCACTTGCATTGTATACCTGGGCATCTGAAGATGAGCCGTTGCCTGAAGCATCGATGTACATGAATTTGTAGTCAGCATCGACCATGGCGAAGAGGATGATGCTGAAGAAGCCCTTGTAGTAGTGATAAGAGGACCGTGAGTTGGCTGGCGCTTTGCAGGCCACGTGCTTGCCATCGATGGCTCCAACGGTGTGGGGGAAGTTCCACCTCTGATACCATTGCTCTACAACTTTCTTCCATCCTTCTTCAGTGGAGGGGCACTGGAGGAGCTCCTCCTTGTATTCTTCGATGATGGCCTGCACCACTTCTCTGACCACAATGCTGATGGTGTTGTTTGGCACCCTCCAGCCATACTGCATGCTTTTGTAGGTGGTCCCTGAGGCCAGGTGGCGCAGAGTGAGTGCCACCTTGAGCCCAGGTTCCAGGCTGGGCCGGAAGTTGGTGTTTGCCTTGGTCAACTTGGGTGTCAGCCGCTGCACAACTTCGTCAAACATGGCTGGAGGCATCCTCATGAAGTTCTGGAATGCCCGAGTATCTTCGTTCCTGAGCTCCACCATCAGCTTGTTGTACAGTCCGTCCTCTGCTCTTCTGGCGAACCATCTTCGTACCCAGACGCTTCTTGGCCGCCTCTTTTTCTTCCCGTAGTAGAGTTCACATAGCCTGTAGATGGCTTTGCACTGTTGCAGAAGGATGCTGCCAAAAGAACTTTGTTATGATCCACGGTGGACATGACTGGATGCTGTGGAAGAGGAAGAGGCAGATGAAGGCTGCAGAGGTCCGCACCGCAGGGCTGCTGTTCTGAAAGTGAGATCCAGATGAATTGCTCCCCCTTTTTATTGGCAGTATAGGTGTCCCTTTGCATCCTCTAGGCATCCTCTAGACATCCTTAATATCCGAGATAGGTCCCCTCTGCGAACGTTTTTTCCGTTTTAAACGCTTTGTTTCCGCTAGGCATCCGTTCTGCATCCATTCTGCATCCATTCTGCGTCCGTTCCGCTTCGTCCCTGCGTCCAAGCAGATGGAGTTGTGCGGATGCGCAGCGGATGCCTAGCGGATATAGCAGATACGTAATGGATGCAGAACGGGTGCCTAGCGGATGCGTAGCAGATGCAGAACGGACGAATTGGATACATTTTCTGCGCAAAAGTTTTGAGCAGCTCAAAACTTTCTGAGCAGATGAAACGTCCATAAATGGATGCTGGACAGATAGAGAGGAAGCAAAACGGAGGCAGTGAGTACAGAACGGATACATCGTGTTAACCAATGGATGGCAAGCTTTTTTGTCTGTTTTATATCCTCTTTGCATCCGTTGGTGCAGTGTGACAGGGGCTTTAAGAATAACTATTGAACAATCAGCATTAAAAACAGCAATGTGAGCTAAGAAAATAGTGCATTTTTAAAAACAATTATCGTTTAAAAATTTAATTTTATTGCAGTATTTGATTTGGATATGGAATGAGAAAACATGTTCAAATCATGCCTTTTCACATCTGTTAAATTTGAACTTGATCATATGCAGATTGCTATGAATAAAACTAATCTTCAATCTGTGTTCTAATATTAAAACTTATTTTTATGACAGTGCACCTGATCAATGGTTCTCTCAGCTCCAATGGGTTAGTCCAATTCAAAATTGAGACACAATGGTTTACAGTTTGTGCTAATGAGTGGACAGAAGAATCATCAACCAGTATCTGCAATCTGTTAAAACTAGGGTAAGTAAAGTTTTTGATTATATGTTCTTTCAGAACGAATTCTTCCATGGTCCTTTATATGACAGATATAATACTGGCTTGAAGGTTTGTAAGTAAGAGCACATATAAAGCTAACATGTTCTGCATAATGTATAATGTATCTGTCTTTCCCAATGGCATTTCCAGCAGCAGAAACTTTCTTCAAGGACTAAGGCATGTCTGCTTAATGTCAATTTGATTACACTTCAGTCAGGAAAAAGAATGTTGATATGGAGGACAATTTGGCTATTTATCAGCATATGCTGAATGTTATTGTAGTATAAGGTATATTAAATTATGCATTTAGTTATTCTTTGTTAGTCCTTTAATATTAAATCTATAACTGCCATTCACTGGAAATACAAATTTCATAAAATAAGTGAAGGTTTATTACAAATAATGGAAATTTACCTGTCAAATCTGGAATAGCTTTGAAAACTTGGAAATCTTCCTTCCTTCTTCTATTTAAAAGATCTATTTTAAAAATAACAACAGAGACAACAATGCTGGCAATAACATTTTTAAGAACAAACACATACACCAAAACAAAACAAAAAAAATCCCTGTAAAAAATAGGAGAATGAAAAAAAGGAAACTAATAGCTTCCAAATACTGGCTTTATTAGCCATTAGTATTTTCATAGTTGCTTTATCTAGTTCCCAAGATATCTCATCAATTTTTTAATGACTTCTATTAAATTTATTCTGAAATTCAGCATAGAATATTAGTCTATATTTTCATTTCCTCAATATACAGGAATAAAATATTAAGTTCTATGTGTAATATTATAACATTTTATATTAACATTGAATAATTACAGTGGAAATTGTAGATCTAAATTATAACAATTTACCTTTTCTCCCCTATAATTTTCTCTCCTACTACTATACCAGCATTGTTATATTGGAACCAAGCTTGCAGATTATGTTTATGTTCATTTATGAACACATGTATAGTTTTATTATTCTGCAGACTTCTTAATCATATGTAATTGGCTACAATATTTCCATGTCTAGATCAGACAGGTGGATTCACAAATGCAAGGTCTTAATTTGATACAAGAGGAACAATATCAACAAGTAACTAACTCTATTTTGGCCATCAGTTTGGAAAATTTGTAGCCCAAGTCCAAAGTAAGTTCCAAACTGTGGTAAATGCCAGGTTTCTCTTTCTGATTCCTTGTGTAGATAGAAGTATTGGCATATTTTGATTGCTCAGTTTTGCATATTTCTTCATAAAGTAATCATTTCTGAATGTGCTGTAAATATGTCTACTAAGTAATTTCTTTATCTTATTAAACCACACATAATACAGTACAATAATATCAATATTTTATTATAATTAAAAGGATATATTTTAAGAAAGTTTTTCCTTTTAGAAGTGGGAACAAGTCATCTCCTGTCTTGTTTACTGGGGCAGGTCCATTTGTCGAAGTTAAAAAAACAACTAACAGCAACTTCATACTCACTCCAAGGTAAGGCTTTATAAATGACAGTTAAAATGGTGAAGAAAGCATAAGTAAATCATTGAAAATATGGTAAGCGGGGATTTCCAATTTTTTTCTTTTTCTTTTTGCTCCTAAGAGAGAGGGCATGCATAAGCGCACCAATGTGCCTGCCATCCCTGTCCTATTATTTCTTTTATTTTTCTTATATGTATCCATGTATTCATAACTATGTTTTTACTTATACCTATTATCTTGTAAGCAATTGACAAACCAAATAAAATAAATAAATAAAATTAATTATCTTATTATTTATAAGTAAAAATTGTCAAAAGGTATTGATATTTCCATATAAACTAACAAACATTTACAGAATAAATGAACATTTAGGACAAAGTAACAGTCCCTTCACTAACATCAACTGATATGAGTCAAAATAATGAGTTCTTGTAACCACTTGAGGTAACATGACTGGAGGAGGAATTCTGGAAGTTGAAGTCCACAGGTCTTAAAGCTGTCAAGTTTGAAGAGTCCTGCACTTAATATTCTGATATTAATAATCAGTTGTAATATAATTTCTTAAGTAAATCTTGAGTGCAGATAACTATGGATATAGCAACAATGTGGAATCTGTGTGCCATTTTCCTTCTTTTTCAAAGGCTTTCATATACCCCATACCAAATTCTCCATCTAAACACCAACCCTTATATTTCCTAACAATCATTATTAGAGTAGATCCTGCTTAGTTTTTGAGATCAGCCAAGTCAATTATATGTTGCCATCTATCTTGACATATGAAGAGTTGCCAAGTGTAAGGTTTCTGTTCAGCAAGAGGCTAGAGAAGATTTCCAAGGTCCCTTCCAACCCTACTTTTTCTATGTTCTATGTTGCATTAATATTGCATTTGATATTACAGTATATAGCAGTATAATTTTTATGTTATTAAAGCAATTGTAGTAGGGCATATTTTAGAACATTTCAATTCATCAAAGAGCTTTGCATATATACTGCATTTTTTTGTTTTCAACTTTCCCTCCAATATAGTTTTTGAAAGAAAAATGGTGGGGGAGTACATTTGAAAAAGAAAGTAGTACTTGATTGGAGAAGGCGGTTCAATCAAGAACATTTCTTACAAACAACAGAACTGCCATAAAGAAAAATCATTTTGATAAGCTCAGCCATTGAGTGAAAAATGTGTTACAGATTGCTTTTATGTCTCAATATGCAACTTTATTTATTGTTCTTTTAGTCATCACAGAAATCTAATAGAAACTAGAAATTTAATTTTATAATCAATATAGTAAAAAAAAAGCTAGGCATGTTTATTGGTATTGAACAGTTAAAAGTAAATTAAAAGGGCCTCAACTTGAAGACTGGATAGTGAGATGTACTAACTTTATATTTAAACCATAAAGAAATAGACGTATATTTTACTTGTAATAAAAGTAATATGTTGCTCGCCTCATTTGTATTAAACAATACATTATACACATCAAACATTCATTTTGAAAAAGTATTTCAATTACTGCATTTATAAGAATGTTATTTGTTTAAAATTATACATTGCTTACAATCAAATTTAAAACAATAATAAAACAACAATAGTTAATATAAAACATGTTACGTTAAAATGGGTGGATATAAAAAAAAGGCTATTATTGACACAGGATTAATGAAAACAATAGCTCCTAGCTGCCTAAATAGTATAGTGGTAGGTGACCCTAAAATGTGGAAGATCATTCCAAAGTGGAGAACTGTCTACAAGAGATCACAATACATATCCTGCAATAGGAGTTCATTGCTTAATCATCGTAATAATGTGTCTGCAATAGAAGGTTGTGTAGAACATATTCTGGAATTAAAGCTTTACATGTTAAAAATAAATGAACTTAATATATAATTGGAGTTAATCTATGGTGTCTTGGTGACAGTAGGTGACTGATCTTGACTGGAACCAGAAGCTAAAAAGTGTAGTGCCTGATCTGTACATGGGTGGGAAATTTAATAGGATGCCAGGACCCTGGATTGGCTTAAAAGTATGTCAGTTGTCATAACACAATTATGCAGTTGTGCATATGTTAGCATTTAGACATAATTGTTTGCAACAGATAACCATGTTCTAACTCCAGCTAGTACGTATGAAGTTAGCTCAAAGCTCTGCGTACTAACTAACCCCTCTTTTTCTTTCTCTCTTGGATTTAAATCTTCTTCGCTGATGAAAGATTCCAACACATTTCAAAGCTTGAAGTGATTGTAAAAGATCAGTTGGTTCAGTCTGGCCAATGTGTCAATGTCAATTTTACAAACTCAACACAGAAGCCTGATGATGGCAGATGAGATTCTGCTGAAACGTTGCTACAACTTTAAAAGCACTACAATGACGTGGGATAACACCCGAAGGAAGCTGAACATATATATATATGTTTTCTTAGGCTTTCGCGTGTACTTACATGTGTGCTGTTTAGCTTCCTTCGGGTATTATCCCACGTCATTGTAGTTCTGTTAAAGTTGTAGCACTACAATGACGTGGGATAATACCCGAAGGAAGATAAACAGCA
>BLBF01000006.1:55615880-55643380 GCA_015471245.1 Laticauda colubrina | reverse complement strand
ATTAATATTTCTTTGACATTTTGATTTTATATTTTTAAATCATTTCAGAAGGTATATTGATACTGTTTATCTTAGAAAGCTTTTTATTTCATTGTTTCATAAGAATATTTTAAATGTGAAATTATTAAACTGTGTAAAACAAGGGAGGACAAACATTGCTTCAGTGTGGATTATACAATGAAAGTCAGGATATCTGTAAATTCCCTCAAAAATTGTACTGATTTTTCACCTTCCGATGATAATTTTAACTTTTTCTAATACCTTGAATTTCTAAAGAATACCCTTTTCATCAGTGAATAGGAATTGCAACAACAATAGACATAATTTATAACAAAAATATTATTTACCCAGCAATAGTTTTCAAAGAAAATAATCATAGTAAACTAAATATATCATCTTTAAAAATTCCAAAGATTAGATGATCCTGTTGAGTTTTTAGAAGGCTTCAACATTAAGAATTAATTGTAATAAATATTTTATTAAAATGTTACTTTGAGCATTATATCTATCTAGATATGTGTGTACATGGCTTAAATATGTTTAAGATCTCTATATATTTCTATATCGACCTAAGAAAAAGTTTTTTATAGAGATAGTCCTCAATCTATGACAGTTGAGCCCAAAATTTATATTGCTAAATGAAACATTTGTCAAATGAATTTTGCCCCATTTTACAACCTTTCTTGCCACAGTTGTTCAGTAAATCACTGAAGTTGCTTAAGTTAATAAAATTGTCGTTAACTGAATTTGGCTTCCCCATTGACTTTGCTTGTCAGAAGCTTGCAAAAGGACACTATTACATTGTCTATTACAGAGTAGGTGAAATTTGCATATTATTTCCAGAATGCATCCTTTTCACTTTTTATTTTCCTGACCCATAGCTTGTGGGAAAAGAATGATTACCCAGAAATCTCAACCAAGAATTGTTGGTGGTTCCGATGCTCAGGAAGGTGCTTGGCCTTGGATAGTCTCACTATATTTCAATTACAATCCAACCTGTGGAGCTTCTCTTATCAACCATGAATGGCTAATCTCAGCTGCACATTGTGTATATGGGTAAATTTTATTTCCAGAATTCAACAGTTCTTACATTCCATATCTTCATGTATTCTTCTTTTTAAAAAATAGATGTCAGTATTTAAAAGATAAAGTAGAGACAAGATACATATCTCATATTATAGTAAAAAGAAGATCAGCGACAAGGATGTGCAGGAGTTATATTTAAACTTCTTAAATCAATCGATTCAGCGTATAGTTCACTTGAACATCTGCTACTATTATTAATAAATGTAATATATGTTTTCCCAAAATAATATACAAAATGAATTAAAAAACATTTTACCTTAAAACAGTGCTTAAGAAAAAAGCCAGTACTATGAATGATACTTATTCAATAAAACCCATTACTATCATATCTGCAAAAATATGAAGCACTATGAAAAAAAACAGGAAAGAATTGCAGTATTATATATCTCTTTGCTGATATCTGATAGTATTGATTTTTGCAAACTAGGTACCACTACATGAAATGGAGCATTTGCACCAGTCCTTTCCTTAAATAATCTACCTCACATTTCCTTAAATAATCTAGCTCACATTGAGCCAATGGCCTTATTTGCTTGAATCTAATGATCAGACTTGGATTTTGATAAAAGCAATCATATATTATATTAATTAGATTTTTACCCTGCCTTTATTACTTTATAGGTAACTCAAGGTGGTGAACATACCTAATAATCCTTCCTCTTATCTCTATTTTCTTCACAGCAATAACTCTATGTGATTGTCTTATATCAATTCTGGTACATGTGAATGTGTTAGATTGATAGAATATTTAAAATTAATAAGAACAAGATGAGAACAGTTTCATGGAATTTATTTATCTTCATTTATCTAATATTTGTCATAGGAGACAATGAACTATGGGAAATGTCTGAGAGGAATGTAATGAACACTCTTATATCAGAAGAAGAAGCAGTTTCTTGTAAATATCTGGTTTATAGAAAAGGCAAACAGGAAAATCTTGGTGGTCAGAATTTATTAATTGGTTCTGCATCCAGAAAAAAAAGTCCACTTCTGAATATTTATATATATGGACATTTTTCCTGGATCAGCACTATTCACATTATCCACTGCAGAAGCTATCTACAGAATATTAAAATATGAACTTTTTCTTGTAATATAACTAATATATTCAAAGCATTTCATTACTAAAAATGGAATCCAAGGGTGGTGATTCCTCAATTATTTTCAACCTTACATCTCATGAGTTACAATATAGTTATAAGTAAATCAAGAATGTATTGTAGTTAGCTGCATTATATATTAGCCTGTTATCCATTTTAAATACAATCAATTGTATGCCTGTGAACTGTTGCCAGATTTGAGATTAAAGAATATCTTATAGGAAATGCAGCCTAACCATCCATATGAACCTTATCTAATAAGGAAATATGAATAATAAATGTTCAATTTTTTTCTCATAAGAATTTGCAATATTTGTTATTAGCAACAATGTGTTAGATTGATAGAATATTTAAAATTAATAAGAACAAGGCTTGCGCTAGCATATTCTATGATACTTGTATGATTCTCTATCATAATCTGAGCTGCTCCTTCTCCTAATGAAGGCCATTAGCTTTTTTTCTCTTCAGAGCTATCTTGTTGCATATGTGTTAGATTTCTGCATCAATGACTACAGTGATGTAGTCAGCTACATCACTGCTGGCATATCATTCCTCAATAACAAGACACATTTTTCATAATCAAACAGTTCATCTTATTCATCTTATACTTATTCACCAAACTGTGCAACGTTATCTCCCTAAGGATGCAATATGATTCAACACAGTAATATACATGAACATGAAGTAATAAACCTGGAAATAATGTTCAAATTTGTGATGGCTGTGCCCAGAAATTAACCTATATTTAATTTAATTTAATTTAATCTATATTTTGTTCAATTCTACAGTGTATTACAAACATAGATTTTGTGTAAAAATGTGAGTCCTTTATTAAATGTGGTAAATACATTGATTTCACAGCAAGAAGTATCACCTAAGCAACATTGACTAATTTGAGAAATTGTTCGGGAGAAGTGATCCTTAAGGAATTTAAAAGCTATAGGCTACACTGAGACATTAAAACAAATCACGGACTTCCATATTGCTGATATAGATGGAAGTGGCAATAAAATCTTTGAGAATGAAGCTTCACTCAATGGAGTGCTTGACTTAATAATGCTGGTAGCTTGTCTAAGCAATTCCATATATAATTTTGAGTTTTGCCTATTTTAAAATTTATTAAAAGGAATATGTGAAATGGATAAAGTTCAATATTAATAATATTGAGTCAGTATACATCTATTTTAATATATAATGCACTTTATATCCTATTATCAGTATATATTGTCTTAAATTTATTAAGCTAGTGGCAGATAATAGATGGAAGAGAAAATAGAATAGAATATTGCTACTACTGGCATTAGACAGTCACACATTTGAAAGGATAAATAGGCTCCTCATCCATTTTTGTGAGAATGATCAAAACTAATTTCTATTTTTAATTTCACAAAAACCTACTCTCTGGTTGCCATAAATTTGGCAACATTAGATGTAAGACAGGATAAGTAATTTGAGGACTCTTGAAAGTTTGATTCCTGACATACACGACTAGTGGAAAAAGATTGTGGCATTGGCATCCAAAACATTTGGAAATTTAAGCTTATCCTGACTGTCAGTAATACTGAAATCAGTAAAAGTTGTGTTTAAACATATTGTGTTAATGCGGTTCAAATATTAAAACATACAAACATTATATCTCATAAGCTATTTCAAACCATAATTTAAGCATGTGTTATTCTGACTTAGGAGGAACTTAAAACCATCTCGGTGGAAAGCATTTCTTGGCCTGCACACAAATCTCAATCTATCATATCCTCAAACAGTGAGCCGAGAGATTGATCAGATTATCATCAATCCTCACTATAATAAGCGAACAAAAGACAGTGACATCGCTTTGATACATCTCCAATTTAGAGTAAATTACACAGGTAAAATGATTTTCTGCTGCAGCTTTGCCTTTATGTTATTAAGAGATTAGGGTCTAAATTTAAGAGATATTTTAAAATTTTCCATGTAATTTCCAATAATAATCATCACAAAAGTGGGAGTCCTGCTAAATTTCTTTGGGGATTATTTTTCAGCAAAACTATTTGTGCAATGTTATCATCAAAGACCGGAGAGTGCAAGTATAATTGTTTATTTCTTTCACACAGATTATATTCAGCCCATTTGCTTCCCAGAAAAAAATAAACAATTTTTGCCAGGCAGTAAATGCTCTATTGCTGGTTGGGGGAAAACCACACAAGAAGGTATGTCATTGTAATGTTAAATCTCTTTCTTCATTTTATAAAATTTTCCTTATGCAATTACAATAACTTAGAACAGTGGTTGCCAACCAGTGGGCTGGGATCACTGGTGGTCCACGAGAAAATTTTAGTGATCCACAGAGAAATGTCATCCCCAAAGCCCCCCCCCCCCAAAAAAAAACAATGAATCCAGGCTGCGCAGGAGCACAAGACTGCGCTGCCCACATGGCCCGTGGGAACACAAGGCTTGCGTCACTTGCATTGCGAACAACATGACGTAGTGGGAGGAGGGGAGGAAGGGCGGGGGGGGGAACTTGCCCACTCATACCTGGTTTGGCCACCCGGCTGCTTCTTTCCACTTGTTTCTTCTTCTGCTTTTGGCTATACACAAGTAAAGCAGCAAAAGTCTTTCTTTCTCTCCTCCAAACTCCAGCAGAAATGAATCTTTGGGACCCTGCAAGGCATCCTGCTCCAAGAGTCAGTGCCGGCAAGGACTCATTTCTGGTGGAGTTTGGGAAAGAGTAAGAAAGATTGCTTCTGCTGCTTTCCTTGCATGAAGCCAAAAGTCTCTCTTTCTCTGTCCCCCTGAGAATGGAGCTGGAGACGGTATCCTGCAATCTCAAAAAATGATCGATTGGTGGAAAAAGGGAGTGGTGAATTTTCCTGCATACTTTTTTGGGGATTTTCCCAGATCCCTCTTGCTTTCTGCAGCAAGCAACGTCAGCAAGCCACCATCAGTTAAAATTCATATTAGTGGTCCACGGGATTTAAAATTATGAGTTTGGTAGTCCCTGAGGTCCAAAAGGCTGGTGACCCCTGATTTAGAGTATAAAAACATTTCTGTCAGATGTATCAACCATCATAATATTAGAGTACATTTTATGAAACAGATCCATTGAAGCTTTGTATTAATTTTCTATCCAAAGTAATGGTTGGAAAATGTACATAAGTGGGGTTGTTTTTAAAACAAACTTTTATTTTACATTAAAAATACAAAAAGAAAATTACTAAAATTGTTGGTCTCTCATATAATTAAATGATAAACCAATCATAAAGAGGTAAAGATTCCTGCACAAAAGCAGTTTATGATTAAACATAAAATAAAGATAAATAAGATTAAAACAGATATTACCATAGAAAATTCATTTTTTATTTTAATAAAGGCATCTTGAATAAACAGATATTAAGTGAATTACATAAAGAATATATATTATTGACAATAAATTAGATTTAGTCGAGAAATACATTTTAAACAATGGAAACCACCAAGAAGTCATTATTCATAATTGAAACTTATACCACATATGCCGAGGAACATGGAACATAGCCTCAAATTATGCAAGTAGTTTGCAGGAAACATAGAAACATATAGAAAGACAATCCTTGGTACCCCAAGTGGCTTTAAATTTAGCAAAATAAAAAATCTGACAAAGAATGCAGCTAAACAGCTAAAACTAGTTTGCTAAGTAGTACAGTGCCTTAAAATAGTTGTTTTTCAGTTATGCATAGATCTTCCAATAGCATATTCCTTGGCCCCCTAGTAGGATTTGCAGTTAATAACACAATATATTTATTTTGCAGTTGCAAAGCACAGAAACTTTTCTAAATTGGGATCAATGAACTCAAACTACAGCATAATATGAAAAAATACATATCACCTAGGTCTCAAGCCATCAAGCTGACCATGCACAATAAATGTTTTTTACAGAATAATATTTAAGGGTACTAATAAATAAGGGAAGAACAAGCATCATGCAGCGCTTTCAAGACTAGATTATGGCATAAATGGTAATGGAATAGAGCCTATCTCATTAAAGGAATACAGTGATGCACAAAATGTTGTGCTCCATTGTTACTACACACATGGGTGCAGTGAATAAAAATGATAAACAATGTATCTATGTCATTATCAATCTATTTTACTTCAAAGTTACCACAACTATTAGCTATTCTATTCCTCCAACAGGAGTGTACTTATATGAGAAACATTAAATTCCATAGCTTTTCTATTAAAAAAGCAGAAGTGAGAACAGATATTTACTTCTCCCTTCTAACTGTATTGTATTAATAGGACTATGATTCTCTGTAATGATAAGTTCGAAGGTCAACCCTATAAGGGATAGAATGTCACACCACTTAATCAAGCACTTTTTTAGAACTAATATCAAGCAAAAATAGGTGAGGGAGGAGCAGTTGCTACAGCAAGTTGAAAGCTAGAAAACTGTAAGAGCTTCCTATCTGTGCCATTCCGAGAGCTCTCACTAATCTGCTTCTTTTATCCACTATGGATTTTGTTTACATCTGTACTGAATTGTGTACTGCAGTATTACAACTGTGCTATACTGGGCATCAATCGAAGCTCTGATGCTTCCAGCCAGGTTTCCGTGCAGCTTGGAGAACTGCACAGAAATCTTTTCCATCTCTTGAAAATGGAAGCTTGAACTGGAAGACAAAAGTGGTAAGAGAGCCACATTACTTACATTAGATGTAGCTATTTGGCAATGAAAATCTAATGGATCTTGCATTGGTCTACTCTGGAGGTAAGTCATATAGTATAGGAATGACTAAATACTGTGTATTATTTGACTTACATGATATACATCATTTTATCAGTTACAATAGTGCATATATTTCTGGTTTTCAAATAGATTCAATCTCGAGTATATTGCAAGAAGCAGAAGTCCCTCTTATAACACATCAGAAATGCAAGGAACTGATGCCAGAGTACAATATTACTGAAAACATGATATGTGCTGGGTATGATAAAGGTGGAATTGATGCTTGTAAGGTAAATTGTAACAGAGTTTGCATTGTCATAGTGAAGTCAATAAATTATTCATTCATGTTTGATTCTTTTTTATAATGTAAACTTTTTATATAGATACCAATGAGATAAAAAGTAAAGTTATGAGGAATGTTTTTTATAATTACATCACTGCTATTAAATTCTGCTTTCATTTACCACTGTATGTTAGTTTGAATTAGTTTGAAGAAAGTATGTTGAACATTTAGAACTCCATCCATCAAGGAAATAATAATTATTACAAGTGATGTACTGTTACCAAAACATAGTGCACTATGTACTTTGCACTATGTTCAGCAAAAGGCTTTCCATACGGCAACCATAATTGTTTTTTCCTTTACTGAAACCAGCTGAAAATGAAGCTACTTTAATATATTTCTGCCAGATTCAAATCCATTACTCAAGCTTGGAAATGATGTCTGGCTAGGTATTCTGTCTGGATAATGGTTACCAGTTGATGGATTCCCCTGCTCATTCTGCATGTTTTTATAAGTCCTGTTACCTTGATTCCTTTCCCCTCACCTCCTTACGCTTAAGTATTTTCCATTTGGGATATCTCCAAGTATGGTAGCAGGAAAAAATAACTTTTTTCTAATCATTTTGGCTGAAAGGAAAAAAATAGTACTATTGTCAACTTAACAAGGGAGACAGGTAGGGAAGGAATAAAGGTTCATTCAAAATTTCACTGGTCCATCAAAAAACCTGTTCAAAAAACTCTAGTTTAATTATTGAAATCCAATACATCACTAGTTCTTCTTGACCAGCTATAATTAGTGCTTCAGAAATTATCAGAAAAATAAATCATCCATATAATCCCTCTTATTAGCATTAAAAAATATAAAAAACCCCAGGGGATTAAGGCTTCTATGGATGTGTTCTTCTCCCCCCAAAAGCTACAAAGAGCAGTAATAGTGACTAAAGGGAATGGCCCATGCCACCCTTCCTGCAAGCAATTAACCAATAGCAAAAGTTGTTAGACTTATATATCTCTTCACAGTGCTTTACAAGTCCTCTCTAAGTAGTTTACAGAGTCATCATATTTCCTCCAACAATCTGGGTCCCCATTTTACTGACTTTGAAAAGATGGAAGGCTGAGGTGATAGATAAATTCCTCTTAGTGAATTTATCTCACTGAAACATTTACTGCCTATGATTAACAGATTGGGTAAAGGACCCTTATGAAAGGCATTTCTTTCAAGTATCATGACATAACTTTTACCCAGGCCCAGTATGTTTCATTTAAACTTATGACTTACAGAGAAGCTTGCAGAAATATTATACAAAACTGACAGTCATCTTATTAAACAGTTAAATTCATAGTAATAGTGTTGTCAACAATAATATTTTAATTTTTCTTTGTCATTTCAGGGTGATTCTGGTGGGCCTATGATGTGTCAAGAGAATAAAAAGTGGTTTCTGGTTGGTGTAACATCCTTTGGCTATAAGTGTGCACTTCCAAATCGTCCTGGAATTTATGTAAATGTTTTCAAATTTGTTGACTGGATAAAACATACCATTAATTATTAGCATTTAAAAAAATGAGAAGGAATATAGAATTGAAAGTGATTATAGTATCTATGCAATAAAGTTGGTAGAATCAGGCAAAAGTTAATAATTCAAATTCTGTCCAAGTTTGTGTTAGAAGTGATCTGAAGAAGTACCTGAAGTTTTACTGACACTTACCCGGAAGATGCAATATTTTTCTTCCAGCTACTCTCTTAATGCTTGAATAAGAAAGAAGGGTAGCTCAGATAACATACTGATTTGTTGAAAGTACAACCCTCAGTAAAACTGTGCCTTGAAACTTACTGAGAAGAGCAGATGATCATCAATTAAACTCTTATACAATCTACTGCAGATAGGCTGTCAATACATTTTAATAATGAAAATATTTTTTCTTGTGTAAGAGATTTTGAAATGACTGTTTTTTTCAAACAGTATTGATATTTCAGTATATATGTATTCACTAAGGCTCCAATCAGAAAACCTCAGTCATGTACATTCCCAATCATTTCTCATTAACTCAGTTTATTAGTACAGTAGACAATGCAAAGTGTATGTATAGTTTATGAAAAAGATCAAGATACAGTTCTGATTAGCAGTACTCATGAAACTCTCATGCCGAGTCAATGAATTAGAGAATACTATGGATCTACAAGAGAAACTCAAAAAATTACAATATTGTGCAAAAGTTCATTTATTTCAGTAGTGCAACTTAAAAGATGAACCTAATATATGAGATAGACTCATTACATGCAAAGCAAGATAGTTCAAGCCGCGATGTGTCATAATTCAGATGATTATGGTTTACACTTCATGAAAACTCCAATTCTGTAATCTCAGAAATATTAGAATATTGTGAAAAGGTTCAATATTCTAGGCTCAAAGTGTCCTAATCAGCTAATTAAGCCATAACACCTGCTAAGGGTTCCTGACACTTTAAATGGTCTCCCAGTCTGATTCAGTAGGAATCACAATCGTGGGAAAGACTGCTGACCTGACAGTTGTGCAGAAAACTATCATTGACAACCTCCATAAGGAGTGAAAGCCTCAAAAGGTAATTGCAAAAGAAGTTGGATTTTCCCAAAGTGCTGTATCAAAGCACATTAATAGAAAGTTATGTGGAAGGGAAAAGTGTGGAAGAAAAAGGTGCACAAGCAGCAGGGATGACCTCAGCCTGGAGAAGATTGTCAGGAAAAGGCCATTCAAAAGTGTTGAGGACTTCCACAAGGAGTGGACTGAGGCTGGAGTCAGTGCATCAAGAGACACCACATATAGATGGATCCTGGACACGGGCTTCAAATGTCATACTCCTCGTCAAGCCACTCCTGAACAACAAACATCAGAAGTGTCTTACTTGGGCTAAAGAAAAACAGACCTGGTCTGTTGCTTAATGGTCCAAAGTCCTCTTTTCTGATGAGAGCAACTTTTGTATCTCATTTAGAAACCAAACACCCAGAGTCTGGAGGAAGAATGGAGAGGAACACACTGCAAGATGCTTGAAGTCCAGTGTGAAATTTCCACTTTGATTTGGGGAGCCATGTCATCTGATCGTGTTGGTCCACTGTGCTTCTTAAGTCCAGGGTCAACACAGCATCTACCAGGAGATTTTGGAGCATTTCATGCTTCCTTCCGCAGATGAGCTTTATGGGGATGCTGACTTCATTTTCTAGCAGGACCTGGCACCTGCCCACATTGCCAAAAGCACCAAAACCTGGTTCAATGACCGTGGGATTACTGTGCTTGATTGGCCAGTAAACTCACCTGACCTGAACCCCATAGAGAATCTATGGGGCATTGCCAAGAGAAAGATGAGAGACATGAAACCAAACAATGCAGAAGAGCTGAAGGCCATTCTTGAAGCATCCTGCTCTTCCATAACACTTCAGCAGTGCCACAGGCTGATAGCTTCCATGCCACACTGCATTGAGGCAGTAATTGCTGCAAAAGGGGCCCAAACCAAGTTCTGAGTATGCTTATACTTTTCAGAGGTCCAATATTGTTCTATGTACAATCCTTGTTTTATTGATTGCATGTAATATTCTAACTTTCTGAGATTGTGGATTTGGGGTTTTCATGAGCTGTAAGCTATAATTATCACAATTATGACACATCACAGCTTGAACTATCTTGCTTTGCATGTAATGAGTCTATCTCATATATTAGTTTCACCTTTTAAGTTGCATTACTGAAATAAATGAATTTTTGCACGATATTCTAATTTTTCGAGTTTCACCTGTAATCATTCAAACCAAGTAGGTAACTTTATCTTCTCAATTTAATTAATTTTGAATGATTTTCCTGCAACGCATGACAGACTAACCAAACAATTACTGCATTTACTATAAGATGGAAATCTTTGAAAAATAACTTCATCGTTATAAAGACCAGCTTTCTATTGAAACCAATGGAATATGGTTTTGTACTTTCTGTGAAATCACATATGCATATATTTCATTTGTTTTAAATCATACTGTCGAATGTATTCAAGACATTCCTGTATTTTAAATGAAATAACATTAATCTAAATTTAGATAAGAAATGTTACAAATTCAGAAAGAAGAGCTAAACTTCTCACTGTAATGAGAAAAAAATCAGCTTGTAAATAAAACATTATCAAAACCATAGTCACTAATACAATAGTAATGAAATTATTTGATTTGCCCAAAACCATTCTGCAAGTAGCTTAGGATTTAGGATTTCAACAGAAGAATTTATATATATATTTTTTGTGTGTGTGTGCATGCGCGCACGCACACACAAATCAGAATTTTGTAACAGAGGTTTGAAAATGGATCCAATATATATATATATATATATATATATATATTTCAGTCTCCGTTCCATTGCATCTAAAGTCTACGTTCCATTGCATCTTCTGCTGTTAATATATGTTTCTATGTTGGCCAAGAGACAGAAAAATTACAGCATCATTTTTTTTGGAAATGACCAGCACAATAATATCATACTCAACTTTTGATGGTTTCATAGATATATCTATGTTATTTTCTTGGCAACCATATGGAAGCAATATTGTTGTTGGTTGTTGTTGTTTTTTTAAGGGGAGAAGGGAAGCAAAGGAATACTTGTTTCCATCCAAGTCTGTCTTACAATTATGATATTTCCTGCAAGTCTTTTTATAACACAATAATTAGGATAAGAAATATATTTCAATAGCTCTATATGCATAAGTGAGGCATATTAGATCAAATTAATAAAACCTCTATATGATGGAATATTGAAAGTGGTATCTATAGCAAATCTGAATGCACCCGTATTTCTGTGCAGTTTACAGATTCTGAATACAGAATTGTGTGCAATTATTTACAAACACATAAGGCTTATATATACTTTTATATATGTTCTTTAGCAATCTTTTCACACTTATCACTGTCATATAAACAATGCCATACTGAGGATCTATTTTGCAGATCTGAGGAGTTTTGAGGCAGTCTCACAAATATTTTTCTTGGTCTTCAAATCTGAACTTTTGCAAACAGGAACAAAATTTCCAAAAGAATAAGAAGATTCTTAGTTATCGATAGGAAATATTTGTAAACTGTTATTTGAGTCAAAGGAAATATTGCAAGAAGGATATTCTAGTCTTTCAACTACACTTTGTTTTCTTATTCTGAATCTATTTAAAAAAAACTGTACACAATTTCTTTATATATCCAAGTATGCATAAAGTGATGCTATATAGAAGCGGTCGACTTCTGTCACTCAGGGGTTAGGAACGTGGGAGGGAGGGAGAAAGGAAGGAAGGAAACTCTGCGACAATCTTTATATTTCATGATTTTAAGTGATAGCATTTCTAAGTGGCATCAGGGTGACTTCTCTTTCCCATGATTTAAAAACAAAATAATAACAAAAAATCCAGAACATAACAAGATACCAGTATACAAGTTGTCAACCATACATTTCTGCCATTGCTTGTTCCAATAGTAAAGCATACATAGGAAAAAGCTATTTTCTCTTTCAGCTTGTTTTCAGGGAATTGAATGTATTAATTCTATTTTTGTACTAATTAATAAGACCTGAGTACAATAATTTGTGCTAATATTGGACAAGCATTATAAAAAATAGATGGTAGCAAACAATAATCAAGTACTGTGCATCATTTTCTTTGCCTTAAAAAAAATCTCATCACTCAAATGAATAACACTGATAAAACGGTTTTACATATATGAGATTACAATAACACATATTCTAGTGTAGAATTTTTTTATGGAAAGATAAATTATCTTAATATACTGTAAATTCATATTAGCTGGAATTATAGTCCATCCATTAGTGAGAAATAATACAATATATGTGGAATTAATAATGGAAATAAATGTTAAAAGTTAAAATAGAAATATTTGTTCTATAATTGACACATGGAATAAATTCAGAATGTTCTGTCCATCTCATTAGTATCTGTAGCCAACTTACTTTCCTTAGCAAAATAATCATATTTTATTTTCTTTTAGACAGCTATGTTTGCTATGGGATTAAAAACCAAAAACCATAAAAAAATGATCCAAGCAATAGCCTCAAGGGGAAGCTTCCTCTTCATTCTGTTGATATGTTGCAACTTCAAGCCATTCCAAATTAATATTTAACAAGACAATCTAAGAAATCCTGGAAAGTATCATTCCTGCTTTCATTTCAGCCAGTTTTCTATACTTCCAGGTTACTGTCCTTTCTTGGGTTCTTAGAAATCCACAATGTTGACTGATCAGGACTGGTTTTTGTTCTTCCTTTACTGGAAAATTAAAAACACAAATCCATGGCTATACATTTGGTTCACATAATTTCACATATTCAACTAGGAACTCTGCAATAAAAGAGGGTGGTAAAGCATAAATTGTAAAAAATACCTGAATATTTGCATTAGGCATATTGCTTCATTTATCCTGATTCAAAAGCATTATATACATACAGCTGAACACTAATTTTAGGAAGAAACACTTAAGGCCCGGTCCCACTGGCTGACGGACGCAAAACGTATGCATAAAGGACACAGCGGACGAGCAAAATTTTGGGGGTGGCTCCATCTGTTGTCATCTGCTCCAAAAAGTGGTGAAAATTTGCATAAACAGAATGGAAAAGAACGGACGTGGGTAGTGTGTAGCGGGGATGTTAAACGGATATTCATAGGAAGCCTAGCGGATGGGATCGGATGACACTTCCGAAGGGGTTCTGGGCGATAATTGCAAAGCAGATGCATAGCGGATGAAGCGGATGCATCACATACGCCTAAAGGAAAGAAAGGGGATGCCATGTGGATGTATATCGGATGCAAACCATTCATTGTGCATCCTTTCTATTTCCGTGCTACTAACGCTGTGTAGACGTTCCGTGTACCTTTTGTTTCCTCGCTCTTTCTGTTTTCAGCTGCAGCGGATGTGAGTTGAGGGGATGACCAGAGGATGCAGAGAGGATACAGCGGACGTTTAACGGATGATAAACAGACATAGAACATTTGTTGCTCGTATGTCGCGGATTTACATCGTACACAGCGGAAAGTTCATCTGTTCACAAAGTTTTGTGCAGCTCAAAACTTCTTGCGTGGATGAAATTGCAGTGGATGGATGCTCGACGGATAGAGTGTATGAAACATGTATGCAATGAGTACACAACGGATGCATAGCGTTTTCCAATGGATGGCAAGCTTTTTTGAACATTTTACATCCTCTGCATCCATTAAGTGCAGTGGGACAGGGCCTTAAGACTTAGGAAGGAAGTTGAGCAAGCTATAAATCCTGTGCAATGTTTAACACTAAAGGCCTGTACCAATTGGCTTACCAATGACTTAGTGCCAACCGAGTTTTTATAAATAACTTCTGCATTAATACAATTAAAGCATAAAGCAAAGTTAACAAGAAGAAAACAGCAACAAAACCAAGTAAATCTGAAGAAAAGGCAAATGATTATATAAAAGTGGGAATCCTTCCAATGAAACAAGCATCTAGTTGATCACTTAAAAACCTTCTTAGCCAGTGGCTTCAAATTCTATTGGCAAAAGACAGTGTTTCCCAACTTAGAAAATTCCCAGGAATATGAAATTCTACTACTAAGGCTGGCTGGGAAATTCTGGAAGTGGAAGTGTACACATCTGGTTATGATTGCCCAGGTTGGGAAACACTGCTGTAAAGACAAGGTGATATCAATCTAGCAGTCCATATTGAATGAAATTACTCTTTTAATGCCAACCACTGAACAAAAATTGCAAGCTTTTTGACAGCAAGGTTTGCATTTTGAGTGATGTGCCATGGACTATGTTCCTCAAAGGAAGGCAGAATAGAAAGTAATAATTTATTATTCTTTGTATATTTAAAACTTTTACTTCTTTCACATTAACAATTGCAACTCAGTGGAAACATTTTTGATAGGCTGCCTTTTGGATGATGATGGTGGGGATGATAATTCATTTGATTTGCTTCCCATTTTTCTTCTGAAAAGGCATTCAAAATGGTTGTTTTAAATATTACAGCAGCATGGAAGGAAGCCAAATTAGTTATTAATGTTGCTGCTGATTTTAAAGGATTTCCTCTGAACAAATGTGGCAAGAACATATTCCCGAAACTATTGTTCAGTAGAAACACTGCTAACTTTCCATATGTTTATAGAGTTTATCATAATTTCAAGATTTTCAAATCTCAAAGTAATCAACATGTTTAATTTTTGAGAAGAATACTGGGTAGCTTAGGCACTGACATTCTGCCTTCAAAACAGAATCAAAAGATGACCTTAGAAACTGAGCAATGTACCAAGTTAGAATCTAAATGTTCTGTAAAAGATTCAGATGATAATGGTGATGAGTCATTGAAGCAGTTTCTCCTTGCTTCCCTAGAAGAAAGAAAGGGAAAGCCTCTAAGCATGAATGATTTGCTATAAAGCAAATGCTTGGTTCCTAATATGATGGGTTAATATCTGAACGTCCGATATCATTTTCTTCTTTATAACTAAATATTTCTTCAAGTATTGCTAACTTACATTTGCTAAATATTAGATTAAACTTCCATAATTCCTTACTAGCATATAACATATTTGGGAGGCAAGAAAAAATTCTTTGCTGCATTTTCTGGAGGAAATAAAACATTTTTTTTCCTGGAGCTCAAAAATATAAATATTTTATATGTGGAATTCCTACTAAAATGGCAAGTTTGTTTCAATACCTTTCTCTTGAAACATTTCATTACTCTTCCTGTGTTTCTTACCCATGTTCCTGATTGCACATCATACACCCTTGCTCAGAGACAGAGAGTAAGCCTGTTATCTTGTTGGAAACCGAATGTCATAATTACAATATAGTTATTTACATACAATCTTCCCAACTACCATTGATGTTTGGGGGGACAGTTAACAAATTGATTAGATAAATACTCCAGAAGATTGTGCAAGAAAGCTCTAACAAGACATCTTGTGAGTTTTTTGGACTGAGTAAGCGGTCTTAATTTTTTTTTTTCTGGACACACTGCTTACAGTATATTTGACAGGTCTGCATTGCCAAGAAAATTGGAAAATACTACATTAAAGTAAAGATTGAAGTAAGATTAAACATTATGTAAACAAGTGGGTAGAAAGTTTCATATTGGAACATTGTTTAACTCTTTCTTCTGCAACAGTGCTCCCATTTCACAATACAAAATGAACAGTGATCATAATATTCTAAAAGGAGATGGAAAATGAACTGATTTCTCTTTGGAAAATGGCTCCTTTGAATGTTTTCAAAGCAGAAAATACTATTGAGCATAATTCAATATATTCTGCTTTCTGGAAAAGCAATTATGCTCAATAGTATTTTCTGCTTTGGAAACATTCAAAGGAACCATTTTCCAAAGAGAAATCAGTTTCATATTGCAAAGTTTATATGCTTTACTTTGACAAAGTAAAGTAGAAACTAGACTGAAATTCCACTTTTCTAATGAAATTGTACATAAGCAACAAGCTTATCTATGTTGGTTTAACAATACTTTTTGATCTATGACAGGGCCACAATTCCCTCCTTCTATTTACACTGCATATTTTATCTTTGAATAGGTGGCTACATTTTAAAATATATTCTTCTTTTACAATATATCCACTATGTAATATTATGGATGCCATTCAGGATGACTAGTCTTGTATTTTATGTAGACTGGACTTGAATATGAATAATTGATGTAAACATACATTCCAAAGTACATAAATCACCGACACAAATTGTCATGTATGATAAAATACTAAATTACCTTTTATGAAGCATCTGAAAACAGCAAGTCCCAAAAGCCACTAATATCAACAACAACAGTGGTATGGTTGGTATAACAACATAAATTAAATTAGGAATAAGACCTACAAGAAAAAAAAAATGTTATTACAATTTAAAATATAGAAAGACTAGTTTTGCAGCATCCCCACAGTCATGAGAGGCCAGGCGAGGAGATGTGTGTCTCGATGTGAGTGATGTTGAATTGGCAACACCCAGCCAATAACATGACCACCAAGCCCCACCCACCACCTAAGCCAAGCCCACAGAACCGGTTGTTAAAAATTTTGAATCCCACCCCTGATCCTAATATATGACAAACTTTACTTGAAGGAATCATGAAAATTCCAACCCCAAGCAAAGCCTCCAAGTCCAGAATAGATACAACTGGTACACAAGATGAATCTCTGCAAAGGTCCCCTCCTTCAACAGGAGCTGTGAATCTAGAAAGATCCCCAAACTATACACCAACTTTGTGCCACTCCATCTAGTGACAAAGATGATGTCACCTGAACCTGCAATGCTTAAAACCTAAAGCCACTCAATCTTGCCAGGATTAAATTAGAGCCAGTTTCTTCCCAAAGCTTCATTATATTCATGCACTGTGTCACTGCAGCACATCTCCAGAGTAGAAATGTATAACTTGATATTACTGGCATAATGTTGATGCTGCACATCATGAATGACCTCCCCCATGAGTTTTACATAGATATTAAAGAGCAGTGGTCAAAAACCTGAATCCACCCACATTACAAGAACTAGGTTAGAACTATCCTCATCCCAACAACACTGATATGTCATAACCAGCAACTTGAATCTTCAATCTTGCTGATAACTAGTACAGCTTTCAAAGAAGTGGTATCACATAAGCATATTAAGGCATGACTATAGCAGCCCTTGCCACTGCATTCTGGATCAATTGAAGCTCCAAGTAGTACTTAAGGGCAGACCCATGCATATGACAACAGTCAAGCCTGAGATAATAAGTGCATGAATGATCCTTTGTGCTCCTTATCCAGAAAGATATAGCTAGTATACTAGTACAAAGACCTTCCTGGCTGCAACATCTTTTTGCTTCTTTATTGATCCTGAAGATGCACTAGGACTTAGGGAAGCAAAACATTCACCATGCAAGCATATGCCACAAAAGCATAATAGTTATCATGTGATTAATCAGCAACTGGGTATATTTCTAAGATGCTAGCTTTGAAATTTCAAAGTTTCCACAAATGTATAAGAGCAAACTTGGTACAACAGCATGTTCTTATTGTCATGGCCAATAGAGCCACTTTATTATTTATTTATTTCATCAGCTGCCATTTGTAAAAACTGAATTAAGAAAAATGTTAATTGGAAAAATGCAAGCATTTGTTCACTTGCCAACATATTATTGGATTTTGTTTTTATTGATGCCCATTTCTCTTGCATTCATTTATGTTCAATTGGCATTTCCAGAAAATTATACTTGAAATTCCTTATCTTCCTGCAATTTACTTTCTGTTGAATCCTAGGATATCTATCCCAAATTTATATCTTTTTTCCTTTAAAATGCTAAGTGCATCTAATTGGTCTTTTGAAATAGCATTCTGAAATGTGATTTAAAAACTAAATATATCAGTTACCACCAGTTTCAGTAACGACCAATGGAAAATCATCTTCTGTCTTGCTTGGATCATTAGGCTTCACAGTTGGCACTGTTGCTTGAACTTCTGAAAAAACAGTTTTGGGGGGGGGGAATTTCAGTAAAATTGTTTTCTATGTCTTTGCATCTGCTTTTGTCATTGTACTGAAACAAGGGAACAAAATTCTACAGCTGATCATTTTTAAAAGCAAGCGTGGGTGATGAATTCTGGCTACAGGTTTCATTGCAACATTGGAATCACATCTGGAATAAAAGTTACCAAAACTGCAATATTCTACATGTGGTCATATGCTATAAAACACACAGTTGAATATTTTTCTGAATTGCAATGATCGTTCAGATGTTTCCATTTACCCTGCTTTTTTAATCTGATTGTTTTGATTTCAAAAATAATTCAGGTATTATTTCTCAAAACTGCAATTTGGTCCAAAATGTCCTTACCGTGATGCGAATCTGTTCTGCCTCCTGATTCTTTTTCTACAATGTCTTCTGTTAAATCAATAAGAAACATTTAAAAAGTATATAATTTTACTGTTTTGTACACAACATCAAAAATAACCTTAATAAGCATTTTCAGTTTTTGTAACTAACCTTCCAGGTCTACTTTCATTTAGAAAAGCAAACTCAGTTCATTTTTCAAATGAATTGGACTTGTTGCTGCAACTTTCAAGCCTCAAGAGGCACTAAATTGCAGAAGACTCATTGAAACATGAATACGAAGCGCTGTATTTCATGGAATGATATTTAGGAAAAAACAAGGTCCAGAACTTTAAAAAAAATCTGTTTTTATGCCATTCTTATTTCAAGCACCATGTGATATATATGGGTCTTTTTTTCACAGAATATCCAAAAGTAAAAACAGTGAAGGTTGCATATATGAACTATATATAATAGAACAGATCATAAACTCTAAGACATTCTTTTACACAAATATTTTATGAAGGGCATTGATCTTACTTGGTTATTATTTTGAAGACATTTTCTGACCTAGTTATGAGACTACTTAGGAGAGCTTAACTGAGCTTCTATTGCTCAATATCAGACCTATTAAATCTATTAGATTGCTGTTGCACTGAATGATTTAGCAGCCTAAATGTCATGAGTATGAAAAATTCAGAAGACAAACACAAAGGCAGTAACATTATTTAACAGTAAATTATATTATTCAGGGATTTTTCCCTTAGTTCTGACTTTAGTTTGCAAGTAAAGTGCCACTGATGAATTATCTGTGCTTCAAAAGTAAAGATTGCATCAAGAATCTAGTTTATTATGCCTTACCTGATTTATACTTGCAGATAAAATTGTGCTTCATGTTACATCTATCATCATTCCATTGATAAAGATAAGGCCCTCCTAAACCTGGATTTGCAGTTGGCTGGTGATACATCACAACACAAGCTTCACTTCCACAGGAAGGCTCATCAGTATACCAATTCCTATAAAGCAGAAATATAAGAAATTCACACTATAACTTTTGAATATTTATTATTCTGTTAGTTTTTTCTTCCTTTTTCAGTTTTTCCATGTTTCCAAGTTAGCTAAGAAGTTGGGCTTTGGGCAACTCCTTCATGACATTTTCCCATGCCAATAAGCATAAGTTGGCACAAAGATCTATTACAGAAGTTATATTAAAGTTTTACCAAACAAAAAAACCTGAATGGAAATTGTTGGCATCCAGACTCATAATGGAAGGAAAAACTACTGAATAAGTAATGTAAAAGTAATCTGTAAAATATGTTTGGAAACATTACTGAATGATAATGCAGAATATGGGAAGAAAGAAATATGTTATCCAAGATTCAGGAACAAGTGAGATCAAAAGTTATATTCCAATATATCCAATATTTGAAGGACATTTCTTGGTAGGATACTATCTATCATCTCACTAACACAGTAATAAATTATATGTGAACACGGCTAAATGGAAAAGAATGGTACAAGGATAATGATAAAAATCCATGCTGATGTGGGGAAGCAATAGAAAAATACAGTATGAAACTCACAAATGTCTGATTAAAAAAAAAGATAATGCAAAAATGACAAAACACATGACTTCTCAACACAATCCCCAAGTTGGAGATTATTTTTTTGCTCCTAGTTCCACGTATATCTTGGTGTTTTATTGAGAGGAGTTTTGGAACAAAATATTAAGAGGATTTACCTGAAGATGGAACTGCTTCCATCTGTCCATTTGTAAAGATCAGGACAGGCACTGGATGTGGTTTGTCCCTCCCCATTTCTCCACAGACCAATCCAGAAATCTCCATCAGAAATCCCAGCACCTGATTTTGTGAGATTCTGCAGCATATTTTCTATCAGTTTCTGTTCTGCTTCACTTTCAATACTGAGAAGTACTCCACCACCCATTTCACAAGCTTGGCGAGCCTCCTGAAAACCCACACGCCGAGACATGTCTTGGAAATAGGCAATCTTGTAGCAGGGATGTGCTGAATCACCATAGCATATCTTTTGACCTAAAAAAAAATCCCACAAAATAACACTGAATAAATTTTTTATTCATATCCATAGCTTTTCAGCCACATCTTTTATTATATTATAACTCCTTTATGTTCAGACAATATTGCTTCCCCCACTTTCTTTATTGTTACAATTAAAATTTTAAAAGGAAAGACACAATGCATGCATAATGTACTTGCTTGGTACGTTTGGAATTATCCATTTGGAAACACTTTTATTTTACCCAACATATATGGCATGAAAAAAGCAAAGAAAACATGGGTCTACTTGCAATTTTCTGCATATATGAAAATGGAAGTATTAGGAATCCACTAAAAAGATAGTAAGTTGCTGACATGTTATAGTTTTATTCCATACTGTATTATTGCCTATTTTGATCTGTGTTGGACAGCTATTATATATTTCTCTTTAATCATGGAAAGTTCTTGAAACAAAATACATGAAAAGGTGTTTTATTTCTTGGAAGTGGCTTTTCTGAAATATTTCAGCTTATTCATTCTTATAATCTGAGTATAGGTTGGGTTATAGTATAGTTGAAAACATGACTTTATGCTTACTTCATAATTTTTCTATCAAAAATATTCAAATTTAAATCTTGGGTTTCAACCACTCAATCTACTTACTCCATTACTGAATATACACTGCTCAAAAAAAATAAAGGGAACACAAAAATAAGACATCCTAGATATGAATGAATGAAATATTCGTATGAAATATGTTCATTACATAGTTGAATGTGCTGACAACAAAATCACACAAAAATTATCAATGGAAATCAAATTTATCAACCCATGGAGATCTGGATTTGGAGTTACACTCAAAATTAAAGTGGAAAAAAACACTACAGGCTGATCTAACTTTGATGTAATGTCCTTAAAACAAGTCAAAATGAGGCTCAGTAGTATGTGTGGCCTCCACATGCCTGTATGACATCCCTACAACATCTGGGCATGCTCCTGATGAGGTGGTCTCCTGAGGGATCTCCTTTACACCTGGACTAAAGCATCCCCCAACTCATGGACAGTCTGTGATGCAACATGGCGTTGGTGGATGGAGTGAGACATGATGTCCCAGATGTGCTCAGTTGGATTCAGGTCTGGGGAACGGGCGGGCCAGTCCATAGCATCAATGCCTTCATGTTGCAGGAACTGCTGACACACTCCAGCCATATGAGGTCCAGCATTGTCTTGCATTAGGAGGAACCCAGGGCCAACTGCACCAGCATATGGTCTCACAATGGGTCTGAGGATCTCATCTCAGTACCTAATGGCAGTCAGGCTACCTCTGGCAAGCACATGGAGGGCTATGTGGCCCCCTAAAGAAATGCCACCCCACACCATTACTGACCCACTGCAAACCAGTCATGCTGGAGGATGTTGCAGGCAGAAGAACATTCTCCATGGTGTCTCCAGACTCTGTCACATTTGTCACATGTGCTCAGTGTGAACCTGCTTTCATCTGTGAAGAGCACAGGGCGCCAGTGGCAAATTTGCCAATCTTGGTGTTCTCTGGTAAATGCCAAATGTCCTGCACGGTGTTGGACTGTAAGCACAACTCACACCTGTAGATGTTGGGCCCTCATACCACCCTCATGGAGTCTGTTTCTGACCATTTGAGCAGCCATCTGCACATTTGTCGCCCACTGGAAGTCATTTTGCAGGGCTCTGGCAGTGCTCCTCCTGTCCCTCCTTGCACAAAGGCGGAGGTAGCGGTCCTGATGCTGGGTTATTGCCCTCCTATGGCCTCCTCTATATCTCCTGATGTACTGGCCTGTCTCCTGGTAGCGCCTCCATGCTCTAGACACTGCGCTGAAAGACACAGCAAACCTTCTTGCCACAGCTCACACTGATGTGCCATCCTGGATGAACTGCACTACCTGAGCTACTTGTTTGGGTTGTAGACTCCGTCTCATACCACTAGGGTGAAAGCACCGCCAGCTTTCAAAAGTGATCAAACCATCAGCCAGAAAGCATAGGAACTGAGAAGTGGTCTGTGGTCACCACCTGCAGGACCACTCCTTTATTGGGGATGTCTTACTAACTGCCTATGCTTTCCACCTGTTGTCTATTCCATTTGCACAACAGCATGTGAAATTGACTGTCAATCAGTGTTGCTACCTAAGTGGACAGTTTGATTTCACAGAAGTGTGATTGAATTGGAGTTACATTGTGTTGCTTAAGTGTTCCCTTTATTTTTTTGAGCAGTGTACTACATGTCATTATTTAACATTCAAAAAGCTTTCTTTCCCTCTCAACAGAGAGGAAGGGATATCTCCTGGAAAAGGGGTTCTTTGTTTATGAATATTTAATAAGTAATTATGTGAGATATTAGAAATGCAAAACTGGAAAAGCATTCTCGCTACCAGAATGTGCAGTGTTGATTTATAACCCATTTTCAAATCGTTCCCACACACAAGCCTGGCTCACCTAAATGTCTAAAGTACTTGGTGAATTGGGAACAACTTTTATCTCTTAAAAATTATCTACCTTAAGATAGATATCAAAGTCTGGTATAAATAAACTAGGCAAATTAAAGAGCAATTGTTTCTTAAAGATCCAATGGTCTCTAATACCAAACCAGTACTAGGTCCAGAGAAATTAAATGATCTATTCTTGCTTAATATATACATGTAACTGGTTTGTGCTATATGTTTCTTTTCTCTCATTGCAATTTATATCAAACACCAATATCAATACACAAATTACATGTTCTATAAAGAAGCATTTTATTTCTTTTCTTTGCATAGCCTCTCAATGAAGTTATAATTTCACTAGATAGGGGCAGAGACTAACTTCTTATTGAGCAACTGTGCTGTGGAGTCCTTAATTGCAAATGCTATAAGAGGGGCCATTATACTGAAGCAAAATGGCAACAGTTGGAGGAAAAATCAAAGGTGTGACTGAGTGGTGAAGAAATAAGATCTGATGAAGGATCAAGACTTTGCATTTCACAACCACCTCCTAGAAAATACCTGAAAATCAGACTTGATGATAGAACTGTGATTCATGTTGTGCAACTCTACTGAAAATCCAAGCAGGGAGCAAAGTCCAGAAGACTTCTAGGAATAATCTCCCTGGAAGGACTTCAGTAACTAGTCTTGTAAATATCCTGGAAATCAGAATCAAAGTAGAATATTGACATTAAAAATTAGGATCTAGTTTGTTCCTCATCAACTAAGATGAAGTTGAAAAGAAAATGTAGACTAAAATGTAGACTCAAAAGCTAATTAAAATGCATTAAACTGAAGAGTAACAAGAAACATAATGAACCTGAAAATGACCCTTGAAGCTATTTTATTAATTTTTTTTTAAGTATTTAATTCACTATAAAAATAATTAATTCCACATATTTAAAACTTGTACATTTACCTTCTCAACCTATCATGTAATACATGCTAGCTACCAACAATTTCTTTTTGCATTTCCAGAAGATAAGCAGATCAATCTTTGTAGAAAAATAAATAAACAACAACTGATCTCATAACAACTGCAACATTCAGGGAGAAATGACAAAATATTTCAATATTTAGAGATAATATATTGCTGACCCCCAGGCTATATTCTCCAAAATAGAAATTTCATTGAGAAACTCTAGATGAATCAGAACTAATGAAGACTTTATTCCATTCATTTTTGCTTGAATAAATAGAAATGCTTCTCAGTTCTACTACAGGTGTTGATTAACATAGCAAAACTGAGTTTACCACCAATTACAGATATTATGAATTTGTACTTTCATATTTTATTGCATTCAGAATGATTTCCAATCTTTGTGCATTTATATAAGTTTATAGAAAATTGGAAATACAGGCACCTATTCAGAATAACATTTCATGTGCCACAAAAGCTTTGTATGGGATGGTAGTAGCATAGCATAGTAATTTTCTGTGGCATAGTAATTTCCTCACATTAAAATTGGAAGTTACTAACAAAGCATGGAAGTTATCACAAGAGTCCTGCCATTCAATTGTTTACAGAGAATAAGAAAGAATAAGGATAAAGATTATTGCATGGACCAAAAATGGTATTTATTGAAAATATTTATATGGCTACCCACCTTAAAGACAAATGTGGGTGGCTCACAAGATAATGCCTATTTTTTTTTTAAATTATTTCTCATGTCTCCTGTTCCCATTTGCAGTAATTTATTTAGTTTGTAATATATCTGCTCCTCTAATATGGTCTTTGGCATATTATTTTACCATTTAAATTAGGTCTCCTGGAGTCACAAGCAAAGAGTAGTCCATCCATAACCTATCATATGATTATCAATATCCTATCTTACCATTTTGTAAGAATGTTGATTAATTAAATAAAGCATTACAAATGTTTTACTGCAGTGTTTTCTTTTGTACTGTCAGTGTAACTTAATCAGAAATAGAATCATATTATAGAATCACGCTTCAAAAGCAGATGCAGGAGCGTAATTTCATAACTATACTCTGTATATCATTAGAAACAGAAACATATACAATTTAAGTACTTTTTGCTGGCAAAGCACATTTTACTGGTTTAATATTCTGAGTAATCTTTTATTTTTCTATTTAGAAATTATTTTATGACAGGGTCTCATAAATACAATCCACAAAACTAGTCATTAGTTACTGATACCTTGTGATTTTGAACAAGTGTTCAGCAGGAATAGAAGAGCTGTCTAATTACATTAAAAAGTAAAACGCAAGTAAAGCAAGTAGGTAGAAATATTAAATATCTATTTAAAAATTAAGATCTCTTATCTTTCTTAAAGGGCAATTAGGATGGAGAGGCCAGCAGTATAAAAGTGCAAGAGAACCATGAAAAAGATCTTCCTCTTCTCCAATCTCCTCTTATCTCTCAACATGTTATTTAACAGACCCTCTCTAGGTGCCCTCATAGTACAAGTAATACATTGAATAAGTTATTCCTGTTTATTCTAGAAAATACTGTACTATGAGTCGAGATGACAATGTAGCTGCACCTAAAAAAGTTTCCCATATAGACTTTTTACACTGATTGGTAGTAAGGCTATAGATCTTCCAATATCACTTAAGAGTCGATACAAGAAGCACATGAAAGTGTTCCACTTTCTTTTACTTTACTGTTGCTTTGGAAACATTTTCCATTTTTATGACTTCACTATTTTCTCTGTCAATACTTTCATAGCTTCTTAGCAAAGACAATGCCTTTAAATAAATATATCACCCAAGATCTTTGAAAAGTAGCTTAAGAATCAATACAATGTATATACCTGATGGTTGTGTGGAGAAATATTAAAAATGGTATTGTTATTTGTAGCTTGTAATGTTGCAAGTAGTTCCATAATTTTTTCTGGTACGTGACCACTAATCATATATATGGAAATCAAGTGATGTTTGTCCGTATACTGTATGCGTTTACTCGGTTGAATGTAAACCAATATAGTAACTTGATCCTGATGAAAAAATCTGCATATTTGGCAAACCTCATTTTGCATACGACAATAATTTTATAAACATATTCCACCGCCAATCTTATTTTGCCTTCAGAATTTAAGCTACATAAGCTTATCTCTCAGAAAAATAACAAATTAAAATTTGGCAGTAGCAGACAATATTAATGTATGGCATATATATAAATACAATGAGAGAGCTATATTCTAGTAAAAAGTTACGATGTGGTCTTGGACAATTGTCTGATTTTCAACTGAATCTTTTTTTTTTTAAAAAAATGTGAATGTAATACACCATGCAATGAAATCAACGGAAAGGTGGTAGTTGATTTTTTTCCCCCTATCATCTTGGACAGAGACAAGGGGATAAAATCCAACTGAGTACTGCATCAGACAGCGCTTAGAATTGAAAAAAATAAGAATTCCTTATTAGCTTATTATAAACATGTTTCAATTTTAATTGAAAATTGAAAATCTTCCTAAAGACCATTAGACAAAAGATCACATCTTTAATTAATTATTGTAAGCATAGCTCAGATGGCTTACCTGTACCATTCATTTAGCACAGCTGCAAGGCCTCTCTTTTGATAATTTGATAATTATAAAGGAAGGTGTCATCTCAGCATATGTAGCCCTACTGGGGAATTCACAATGTTACACTATAGTGCTGTGATGGTAAATCTAAGGCATGCGTGCCAGAGGTGGCACATACAGCTGTCGCCCCAGCTCAACTTTTCGCACATGCATATCTGTTGCCACCCAGCTGGTCTTCAGGTCTCTGCCATGAATGCCCGGGTGGTGGGGATCATGTGTAAGTTACATGTGCATGCACGTTGCTACAACTTTAAAAACACTACAATGATGTGGGATAATACCCGAAGGAAGCTGAACAGCACACACACACATATATATACACACACACACACACACACATATATATATACATATATATCTACATATATGTGTGTGTGTGTGTGTGTGTGTGTGCATAGATAGATATAGATATAGATATAGATATAGAGATAGAGATAGAGATAGAGATAGAGATAGAGATAGAGATAGA
>BLBF01000006.1:55601772-55615149 GCA_015471245.1 Laticauda colubrina | reverse complement strand
AGATTCTGCAGAAACGTTGCTACAACTTTAACAGAACTACAATGACGTGGGATAATACCCGAAGGAAGCTAAACAGCACACATGTAAGTACCCGCGAAAGCCTAAAAAAACAAATATATATATATATAAATGAACACTGACCTAAGGAATCTGCAACTACATGAAGTGCTCTCTTTGGAAAAACATATATGAGCAGCCTTATAGAATCCTACTTTAGAAGTAGCTATTGATGCAAGAATTCTTAAATTTAATTGTGAGTTTCAGTCTATTTCTCTTAATCAGAATATTTAAAATGTTATCCAGAATATTTAAAATATTATTTTTCTCTTCTAAGGTATTAAGTTTTATGGCATCTGCAAATATAGTAGCCACTCTCACCAATTCATAATGAAAGTATTAATTAAAATATTGGGGAATAAAATACCTAGGTCTTACCCTTGTGACATCCCTCTGAATCTCTCTCCAACATGATGGAGGATTTATGCTGCTCTTTGACCATAATAAAGGTTGATTGATTGATGTAGGATTATTAAAGAGCACTCTTTGAGCTTAATCTTCAAGACAGCTATATATCCACTTAATTCTCATGCCATTCAGCCCACATTCAGCTAGCTAGCTAATCAGCATGCCGGTAGGGTACTCTGAAAAATATTTGGCTGAAGTCAAAATAATATTAAAGCTACAACATCTATTCAGGAAGTTACCTGATCAAAAAATGAGATAGTCTGGCAACATTTGTTCGTAATAAAACTGTGCTGCTTTCTGATAATTATCACATTGTTTTCCAGGGGCTTATATATCACTGTCTTCTCTATCTTCTTCTTTTCTATCTTCTCTAGAAATTTCTGCAATATCAGTATCAGAATGTCTGACCTCATAGTAGCTGTTCATGGAAAAGTAAAACTCCCAAACCGAAAAGCCATTCAGAGCCACATTATTGCATTGTTTAGTTTCTAGACCAGGCACAAACATAATTATTACTGTATTCTAAATTCCCTGTGATACAGATTGATATAAACTCTTTTATGTTCTGCTTGTTTAGTGTAGAAGCGTAGTTATTCGTTGAATATTATTAGCTTTATTGAAATTCTGCCCCTGGATTATGCCATTCCTTTGTAAAGTTGTTGAATATCAATTGTCTTCATTTTATGTCTGTTCCATTACAGAATAGATTTGAATATTCCAGTCTCTTACTTCAGTCATCTAGATTGACATTGCAGAAAAAAATCTCCAATAAAAACAAAATGAAAAGCAAAAATAAACTGACAGCAAACAAGACTTCTTAAGTAAAAATGGCTTTGATTAATATATTAGTTGTTAAGTGGCGACTAATAAGATTAACTCTCTTCTCCCTTGCCCAGAAGTTACTTAAAGTAATTGCATTTTTTGAAAACTATATTATCATCATTTTGTGCTATGTGATGTCATAGAAACAACAGTGTGGGTCATGTACCAATCAGCAAATGTTCCTGACTCTGTCATCACAACTTTTTAAAGTCCAACACTTCTGCCAGCTGAAGATATTCTAACCTATTGTGTTTCAAAGAATAAGCATAGGGCATAAACAATAATGAGCAGTAATTTCATGAATCTACACCCTGCTTACAACAATATTGTTTCAAATCATGATTCAGAACATCACTGCAATGTGGAAAATAGTCATAAGGCACTGAAGAACAGATGAGATAAAACAGGACAACCTGTAAAATACAGTAAACTTCATGTTATGAAAGAGTTAGGACAGTAAAAGGTGGACTAAGTAATAAAGATCAGGACTAGTTTATGGAACTCATGATGAAAAATTTGAAAACTCAAGGTATCTTTTTTAAAGTTCATTTTCTAGGTAGAGCTGAATAAATGGTAGAATTGTCTTTGATAATACAAAACAATTTGTCTTTACTGTTTGATTGTACTTAAAAAGGGGAAAGAGAGGAAAAGAACCACATGGGACAGATTGAGTGCACATCTAAACTAATCCCTTAATCTTCTTTTCTTTTGTACTCATAGATGTGAAAATCCTGGCTGAGACACTTTGGCAAGACTTGTAACTACATGCTACTATGTCTTCCTCCATTGGACAACTACTTTGCTACTGTGCCCTCTCACTTCCCTTCCCCAAGAAAACATCTGCCAATCATTTTTCTTCCTATGGGGAAAAAACACAAATACGCACAGAAATGTATGTGCAAAAACACATTTGCAAAGTTCAATTAAATTTATATATACAAAGTTAAGACATATATATGAGCCATGACAACACAGTGGTTAGAATGTAGTATTGCAGGCTAACTCTCCCTGATCTTGCTTATTTTCTTGCAGGTTTTTCATTACCCAAACTAGGTAACGTCATCATTGCTAGTGATGATGTTACCTAGTTTGGGTAATGAAAGCTCTACAAGAAACCAAACAAGCTCAGAGAGAAACAAGAACCTTCATATCAACTCTCAGCTACAAATATTCTCCTTTATCAGGCTTTATTAAGACTCTGCCCAGAGTCAGGAATTTGATCCTGACCAGTTCGGCTTGATTCAGCTTTCCATTCTTTGCTTAGTAAAATGAAGATCTAGATTGTTAGGGGCCATATGATGAGAGTGCTATAAAGTCCAATGGAGTGGTATGTAAGTCTACATGCTATTGCTATATATTCAAACACAAGGGCCATCTTTCAAAAGAAAAATCTTTTCTTGACACCCTGTTGTACTCTATCATCTTCTAGGGCAAAGTAGAGTTGAAATAGGAATGCATCATTTCACTGATTTTCCAGACCTTTTTTTAGTTCCCGTAGAAAAGCCTAGCACAAAAATTAGCTAGCTCAGGAAAAGAAAATATGTTTGCCAGATTTCAAACCAAATATATTCAGTTTGCTAAACAAAGGTAATAGCAACTCTTCTATTTCAGTCCTTTGTTTTAAATAAAGTTCTAAAAATCATTAGAAATGAAGAAGGGCAGCTACAGACTTAGCTATGGGTATATTTCTTCCTCTACAAAGTAACTTCTGACCTGCTTATAAATCTACAGTATAAGGAAGTAAATCACTCCATCAAAACTAAGAAGTCAAGATGACATGAGAAAACAATATGTTAAAATCACAATAGACTACTGTATACATAAATCACTTCTCTAGTAAAAGTGAATAACGGTTATAGATCTGTTCTTTCATTTTAAATGTGTATAGATTTAATTTATTTTAAACCATAAGGAATCTAGACTTCCATTTCCTGATTATTCTTCCAAAGAGAACTCTTTTGTATACAGTAAGCTAGAAAACCATCCTAAGTAGCAAACTTCGTCTCTCTGAATTTACAAACTATTAATATTAGCATTTGCTTAAGGGGCTATGCCTTTTATGGAAACATAGCCTAATTTCAAAAAAACATTTGTTTTTTCTGCTACCTCTGATTACTAATATAACACTACTGAAGTCGTGTTGGTAGACAACTACCAATAATAATAAGAATAATTCATTTACAGTAGATTGCTAATAGAAAAATGATATTTACAATCTACCAGTAGACAGGAGAGAAATGTGATATGTAGTTGCTAAGACCAAAGATATCTTAGGGGTCACCTCTTTCTAATGAAACTAGTCCAACAATTTATGCCAATGGAAGAGACCTACTACAAATCCCATCTAAGGAATTCTGGCAGAAGGGGTCAAGAAAAACGTTTTCCACTGTGGCCCTGTTCATGTAGAATATTTTACCACCAGGGGTGGGAACTCTTCCAACCCTTTTGGTCTTCCAGAACAGTATTAAAACTTGTATCTGCCAGTTGGTTTGCTTTGCCAGAGGGGCACTCACCAATGGAGGTGGCTGGCAGAATAAGAGGACCTCATCCCCATGCTGTCTCTTTGTCTTTGTGTTTCGTATAATTTTAAATGTTTAAAGTAAAATAAGTATCATAAATAAAAAATGCATTTCAATTTATGTTGTTTGCCTTGACGTTTGTTTAGTATTCCTAAAATGTAAGGACTGGCAGCCAGTTATTTTATGATAGACTATGATAAACAAGATACATAAAGTACCTGATCACAAACCATAAATAAAGCCAAAAATTAATGAGATATCAATAACATTTTTATAAATGACAACTTAAGTTCCTAGATTTATCCCATGAGCAGCACACCAGAGTTTCCAAGATGCTTTCAAAAGCCAGCATTTCTAACAAATCTGAATGCTGTGTAGATCACTTTGGATCCACAAGGTCAAAGCAAAATGAACTTTCATCTTATCTGAATTTTGTTGGCATTCATCTGATGGTTTACGAATAAACACATCAGTTTAGCATTCAATTCATTTAAATCAGATGGCAATGACTATAGATGGATGTCAGCAAACATGAGCAATATCTTGTTCCAAATCTTAAAATCATCTTATTCTCCCAAAGGATATTGCCATGCATTTGTCCAAACAATGTATCAATTTCCAATAGTACTATTGTTTGTGTCTCTTGAAATGCTTTTACAGAATTTCAAGACTACATGATTGTACCTCCTGCACTCCAATAAGATCTATTCCTTCCCTTTCACATTTATTGGGCCAGCATAACTACAGGTAGGCATACAGATTAATGGATCAATACAATAATAAATCAATTATTGCCATCATTGTCAAGTATCTTAGTTCTGTGGAATATTTAAAAACCCTCACATTAGGTACAAATGATGCCTTAACAAACTGCATATACAAAAGAAGATTTGGAGCATGAATTATGATTACCTATTAATCCTCCACAAAATAATACTTTTCTGGTAGAAATATCACCAAGAAATTCCTTTACTGTTTCAGTTATGTTAAATTTAGCTGAAGCTATTGAGGGATATCTGAGGATAAAAGTATTTTCCTCAGCCTTTTTCCATAAGTGAGTGCATTTCCTTTCCACTGACCATGATCACTGATTTCTTTCCTGGTCATGGGCCAATCAACACTTCTGTCTAGATTGAAGTGCCACTTCTTCTCATTCAGAAGATTAAAAGGCAGCAGTAAATAACAAGTAGGTTGATCAGAAGTGCTAGTTCTTACAGAACTGTTCCATCACATCAGTCGTTAAAAGGGAAAAGGGAGTTTGTCAGCTGAGATGTATCATACCTAAAAGAATCCATTAAAATGTGTAAAGGTGGACTTTTTATTTCTGTTTTTTTTGTATCCAGACTTTTAACCTTTCTTTTACCAGTAACCTCATGAGGACTAAATCCAAAAATGGGGGCAGGACAATTGATTTTAAGATAAATTGACTTTCTAATTCAATCATCAAATCAAATCAGATCAATTAACTGGATGACTTAATAGGTATTTGCATAGGCCCCCACTTTTTTCCCATAGTGAATTAACCATTTTAACAATCACCTCAGTTGGACAATGTGATAATGGCTTTTTGAATTCACTTAATCTTTCAAAATTGAATCAACAATTTTAAATGGATTGGATCTAATTTGCACAGGCCTATTAAAGCATACTGCTTAAAACTGAAAGCCATGCAGTGTGCTTCTCACCATCTGTTCAAATACTGTATAGGTCTATAGGTATTCTTAGTATAGAAAAAGGAAATATAATCTGTATATCTCAATATGTGAAATATGATCTCAAAAGAATTGTGTTCATATTTAACAAGGCTGAACAAATCCTTCAAGGAGTACTTTCCTTTGAAAAGATATGTGTATCTGCATACCTCTTTCACTATGAGATTACCAGAATGAATCCTGCTCAGTATCCCATCATTGAAAGCATTCCATCCACACAGAATCCATACCAGAGCTTTCTCAATTGTGGTATCCATTTATGCAATAAGACACACAGAGCTATCATAATTCATGAATAACAAAGTGATACACAGGAAGATTAAACATTGTAGGTATAAAATGGTTCAGCCATATTGGATAATATTTGTTGCTGCATCCTCATAGCTAATGGGGAATATTTGGCAACACTAGTTAATAATGACTATTCCATTTGCCAGAAGAATCAGGCAGTCTTCATTTATCACCTGGATTAGCCAGGCCTTTCATTGGAATCTAACTAATACAAAACATTTACAATCGTAAAATTTACTATAAAAAGGTATGCTATGATATTCTGTAGTCAAGGGAATCACATGTGTACTTATTAAAGATAAACATCTTTCATTATATATCTTCAGTAAGAGAAGATGAGGAAACAATTAGGTCAAATAGACAGCAATATCTAGAGCAGGGCTTTCAAACTTCCTGCCTGCCAGCTGGATGCATCACGCGCTAGCCATCCCACGCCCCACGCAAAGGGGAAAAAAGTCCCAATACGTTATGTGATGCTGCCATGTGATGCTCGCATCATGATGACGCAAGTTTGACACACCTGATCTAGAATTGGCAGCCCTTTAAAAGGTCAGCTGGTTCTCATATATGAAACCAGCTGTTAAAGGGTTGTCTAATTTGCCTTCATGTACAAGAACTACCTCCTTCTAACAAATATCCATAGAAAAGTAAAATATGTCTCCTTTGGATATTAGATTTTGATATCTATTCCTGCTGGTGGGTGCCATTATCATGTTTAACATTGTTATGTTTTATCATAAAATCCACATCAAAAGGCCTTGATAGACTGGAGCATGTTGCTTCTATGACATAAAGTACTTCCACATAATGAATCATATTTGTCCTATCTAACTTAGTCTTTCGTATGTCATTAATTTGTTTCTATATATCATGAATTAAATACATGTGGCCTTCCCAATATTGAATTTGTCCCAACCCAATCTTCCAGGACAACAAGAGACCATTGGAGGGACACAGATTACTTATTTTTATGTATTCTGCAACTTGACATACACTATACTCATTTTTAAAAAAATTTCAAGTTGAATATCAAGATCAATATCTCAATTTTGAATTCTCAACCCTTCCAATAGCTTCTCCATTATAATTATTTGCAGTGGCATGACATGGATGAGAAAATCCATTATGTAATGTTTCAGAAAAATGTAGGGCCTTTGATACTCTCTGAACTTGGTTCTTTTCTTGCAAATGTTTCATTAGCCAAACTAGGTAACATCATAAGGACTCTTCATTTCAACCCTGAGCTACAAATATTCTCTTTTATTGGTATCAGAAAAATGCCTGCTCTATTTTGTAACAATTCTGTATCCAGAGCTGGCCAGTTATAGCATTAATAGAGACAGTAGGTTGAACTCTATCCCATAACAAAGAAATTGTAAATCAAATGTGTAATGTGAGTTTGTGGGGAAAAAAGTGTTGTTTTTTAAAAAAACAGTTTAACATCTATTCTTAGAATATATGGACATCTTTTTTATAAATAAATATGCAGTCTATGATGTCACTAGACATTATAGATACTTAGGTAAGAAATAGATACTTAGGTAAGCCAACCCACTCTCCAGTGCTACTATTCTCTAAAGATGAAATTGGTTGCCCATTTTCTATCTTAGCAAACTATTTTAGTAACTATTAATATGTAACAAATAGTTGTCAGACAACTAATGATAGTGATACAGTTTGTTTCAAAGATTATGTGGCTTGGACATATGAGAATATTTCAGTATAGAAAAGCATCTTAATTTGCTCAACTGTTGGTATATTTGGCTTTAGGTATTCATAATGGAAAAAGAAAGGCTTATACTGTTTAATGAGACACTGACCCTAATTGACAGCTGTTCTCAAAACCTGAGCTTTCTCAACTACACTATCAATCAGAGTCTGTAATCATATTTGAAACCTTAGACGTATCCAAGGATGCTTCATACAATTTACTCTTTTGTGCTCTGTGGGCAAAGTACAGTAGGATGGGGAAATGATTGCAGAATATATTATACAGTCTTGGTGGAGGAAGGGAATACATTTCTTGATATTAATTGAAATAAAAGTTTGGTGGATGCTGTGGGAACAAAAAGACTAACCACAGATTTAAAATAATTATTTGGAACATAAGGCAAAATTTTGGAAAATACATTTTCATTATACAAAAGTACTATTAGTTGTATTATTAAAAAGAGTCATTCCATCATAACTGTTACGTAATTTTGATTATTTTCTCTGAGAGGGTAACATGTGATTATTTAAAGGACATACCATTATTAGCAGAAAAAGCCAGATAAAGCAACAATATAATAAAGTAAGTACCGGTATTATAGGAGGAGATGGAGTGGGAGGAAGGCAAACATGCTTGTAAAAATTAGAAGACTGAGATGTCGCGTCTCAGCAGCGTTCATGTCTAAATCTAAACGTTTAATTCTCTCACATAATGTCATCGAAACTGTGTTCAACGGGTATTGCTCATCTCCCGAGGTACATAAAACCAGACACAGATTACTTCTAGATATCCTCAGAATGCATCTACCTTATCACTAAAGAATTACAATGAATTTGGGATGAGGAGAAGTTCCGGAGCATTTTCTCTTTCGAAACTTTTAAGTCATTGTTCAAAAGAATGAACAGCTCGCTAACAGGTCTCGGTCAGCTGCAGCAGGAAACAAACAGAGGAGAATAAAGAACAGCCCTAGAGATAACGAAACGGGACGTCCTGGAAGCAGCTGAATCCACGGATGAACTTTTTCTCCTTGAAACCTGCGCCTTCCCTTTACTCACCACTCAAAAGGCGCTGGGAGAAGCAGCTCTGCGCCCACAGCAACCAGGCGACCAGCAGCGGGATGGGAACTCGGCCCTGGGAAGGGAGCATAGCAGCGACCGGCTCAGGGAACGTCTCGCAAGCCTGAAGAATAGCAGAAGGCAGCCAGCAGCAGCAGCAGCAGCAGCAAAAGCGGCGCAGGGAACAAGTCACCGAAGGGTCTCTGCGCTGGGGGCGAAGTAAAAGCACTAAGCCGCGACAGCTGCAGCAGCCAGGGCTTCCCGAGACCCCGCCTCCGGTCTGGCTGCGACCCTTCCACTCATCTCCTGCTCCGAGAAACGCAACGCCTTCACTGGGCAACTCCAGCCCCAGGCAGACTTGTCCGTAGGGACGAAAGTCGCTTGCTTGCTGAGCCCCCTGTTCGCCTTTGCCCTGCCAGCTGAGGCTGGAAGCCAGAGAGTGGGAAAGCGTTAGGTCCTCTCTGCTGGTTATATAGGCCTTTTAACAACCGGGAGCCTCGGTTGGGGAAAAGCCATCCCCATCCTATTGATCTCTAGTCTGAATTGAAGCAGTGGAGCTTTCAGAGGAAGGAGAGGGGCCACTCGAAAACAGCAGATTCAGCAGCCCCCTCCTCTCCCGAGCTGGTTGTTGCAGGGCCTATTAAAAGCGTTGCCAAAAATCATCTGGCAAAGGAAAGCCGTCATCATCGATCTTTCCCAGTGTTCAGGTTTCATTGAGGGCTCCCACTCTGCCGCCCCCCTCCCCCCTCCCCCCAACGTGGGGCTCTATTCTGAGAAAGCATACAGTATGTGGTTTTATTCTGATGGGTTGTTAAACTCCTTTTATCTGCAATCACATTTCAGTCCGACCCCCTCTATCATAAGCCAGATATTTTTGCAAATTCGGGAGTTGGATGTTGATGCTTTAAAAATTAATGGCCATGCACAGAGTGCCTTTCCCATAGCATTGAACGAATAAACACATGTAGTCCTCCCCCCACCCCTAATGTGAGCTAATTTAGAGCAAGCAGCTCTTTTGTTTAGACCAATGAAGCACAAATGGCATAGGGTCAAAGAATGAATCTTGACATCAGATTAGTGACCCAGGTGAACTATAAGGCAACATATTCCATTGTATTCTTAAAATATAAATGATCACATATATTCCAACATTTTGCTATAAAGGTCAGTTTTACTGTTGCAGATCAAAAGCAAGTCACGCTAAACTGCCATGTAATTGGTAACTGGCTGAATATAATGTGAGAAATTGGATTCCCACATTGCTCTAAGACAGGGTTGTTTGAACTATTGCCTGCTATATAAGCCTCGCTCCATGGCTAGATTCACACATCATGTTAAGTCAAAACCTGCAAACTCCACATTATGTCTTGCATAATGTACAGAGGCAGCCAATACTGTTTTCTGCTGGGGAATATTCTATTATTTTAAATGGGCTTTTAATCCATTACATTAGACTGTATCTAGTTTCAAATCAGGCTTATATGAACACATTTCTATTCTATGCAAAAACCTACCATAAGTATTGCTGGCTAAACTACTTACTCCGAAGAAACAAATCATTTGCAATGATCCTATTGGGCACAGAAAATACTGTATGGGTTGAGCAAATGTATTCAATTAAATATTAAAATAACCAGAAGTTTATATCTCAGAATGAGTGAAGAAATTCATTGAAGTATACAATTTCACCCAGGAATACCCAAAATATCCAGTTTCTAACTGGACACTGTATTGTAAACCTTTAAAGATTAACAGGTTGTAGGCCTGAGGCACATGTAATTCTTATTTTCATTTCATGTAATCTTCAGCCTTTTTTTTTTTTAAAGTCCTTCCTTTCCAATCTACCACACAGTCCTTTCAACAATTCCAAGAAGGCTCCATGTCCATTTGCACCACTCAGGTGACTCTGATAACACAGATAAACCTCCAGGTAATCTTAAAGACTCTCTAAAAGAATGCAAGTGAGAGCTGTCTGCAAGGAGTATAAATTATTCCATTTCCCACTATCCAGTCAGAGCTGAAGAAGCTTCTTGAATGAGAAGTGAAACATCTTCAAAGAAAGACCAGAAAGTCCAATTGCCTCTTTAAAAAGCACCTTTGGATCCTTCCTTGCAAATAGAAAAGATGGGGTGGGAAGCTACCATTTCTGCCCAGCTCCATAGCACCAGTAGCTCTGAAGAGCAGCAGACACTGAACTGGTTCTGTGTCTGCTGCTGTTTGGCCCACCTGGGCTCTTACCTGTCCTTTATTTCCTGCTTTTTCAACCTCAGCTGCTTTGTGTGGCACAGCTGTCCAGGTGGCATAGCTTAAGGTGTATTACATGTGTGTGCAGTACGTGTCTTCCATGCATGCGCATGAAGCACGCATGCATGAGCAAAATGTAATCACTGAACTGGTAGTAACACCAGTTCTATCCCACCCCTGGATAAAGAGATAAAGAAAAAATATGATGGAAGAAAAAGTCAAAGCAAGATAAATCATGTATCCTCAAACTTGGCAACTTTAAGACTTGTGCATTTCAAAAAGCATAGCTGGCTAGAGAATTCTGGGAGTTGAAGTCCACAAGTCTTAAAGTTGCCAAATTTGGAAATATCTGAGGTAGATGTTTAGTCTACATTTGGCCCCACACAGCACCTGCATGGTTTAAACCCTGGAATAGAGTTCAATGCCATTTTTTGGAGAATGAATATATCTGGAAATTTGCAGAAATATAGTGAATTCTATACTGCCAAGGATGAAGATCTAGTACAGATATTCCTTGACTTAAGCCCCTGTCATACTGCACCAACGGATGCAAAGAGGATGTAAAATGGACAAAAAAGCTTGCCATCCGTTGGTTAATGCGATGTACTCACTGCCTCCGTTTTGCTTCCTCTCTATCCGTCCAGCATCCGTCTATTGACGTTTCATCCACTCCGAAAGTTTTGAGCTGCCCAAAACTTTTGCGCGGAAAATGTATCCAATTCGTCCATTATGCATCCGCTATGCATTCGCTACGCATCCGTTCTGCATCCGTTACGCATCCACTATATCCGCTAGGCATCCGCTGCGCATCCGCACAACACGCATCCGCTTGGATGCAGGGAGGAAGCAGAACGGACGCAGAACGGATGCAGAATGGATGCAGCATGGAAACAAAGCGTTTAAAACGGAAAAAACATTCGCAGAGGGGACCTATCTCGGATATTAAGGATGTCTAGAGGATGCCTAGAGGATGCCTAGAGGTTGCAAAGGGACACCTATACTGCCTATAAAAAGGGGGAGCAACACATCTGGATCTCACTTTCAGAACAGCAGCCCTGCGGTGCAGACCTCTGCAGCCTTTATCTGCCTCTTCCTCTTCCACAGCATCCAGTCATGTCCACCGTGGATCATAACACGGTCCTTTCGGCAGCCACCATCCTTCTGCAACAGTGCAAAGCCATCTACAGGCTCTGTGAACTCTACTACGGGAAGAAAAAGGGGCGGCCAAGAAGCGTCTGGGTACAAAGATGGTTTGCCAGAAGAGCAGAGGATGGACTGTACAACAAGCTGATGGTGGAGCTCAGGAGCGAAGCCCTACACCTCCAAATACCTCACCCGTGAAGAGAGGATCTTCAACTACAGGCTGTCCAGGGCTGGGCGGGTGGTGGAGAACACCTTTGGTATCCTGGCCAACAGTTTCCAGGTACTTCTCACCACCATGCAGCATCGCCCAGAGACCGTGAGGAGGATCATGGAAGCTTGCTGCATCCTGCACAATCTCATGCGCACCCGCTACCCAGTGTTGCAGAACAGGCTCCTGGACCTCCAACAAGGCAATGGGGACATGGAGCCTGGGGAATGGAGGCAAGGGCGAAACCTAATAGACACTCAGGATGTGCAAGGCCCCAACAGAGCCTCACGTGAAGGGAAGAAGCAGCGCAACCTCCTGAAACACTGGTGCAACTCCCCAGCTGGAGCGGTGGAGTGGCAAGTCAGGATGATAGATGCTTAATGGATGCTTCCTTCAGCCTATCTCATCACACTGAGGAGATTGGGCCATGTATGTTGAGTGGCCCTACAATGAACAGGGCATTTAATAAAGAGTTGTGTTTATGTTAACATGTGTGGATGATTGATTATATTGTTATTGATAATAAAGGGCCATAGGTGTGGCACCTGGGTGGGTGAACCATACAGTCCCACTATGCTTGCACTGGAGGTTTATCTATCCCACAGCTATTACCCATCCCAAAGGTAGACCTGCCCATCCCACAGGTATCCCTGCCCATCCCACAGCTATCTCAACCCATCCCACAGCTATCTTAACCCAGCCCACAAGCATGCAAAGGCTTAAACCATTTCTAAAAGTTTCCAGCAAGACTTTATTAAAAAAGAGAAATGAAGCAACAACAAGCTATAAGACAAAAATGAGTCTCTGGCACTCCTCTTGGTCACTCAGTCTCAGGGGTGAAGGGTGCAGGTGCTGTGGAGGTGGCTGGTGCTGGAGTGCTTGTCATCAGCTCCTCCAGAAGCAGAAGCAGAAGCAGCAGAAGCCCAAGCCCCATAAGAGCGAGCCCGTGCTGCAGAAGCCCCAGCAGAACCAGAGTGAGGGCCAGGGGGAGGGATGGTAGCCCTGTCCCTCTTGCAAGGGCTGGCAGCAGATGGCTGAGGCTTGCTGTGCTTCCGCATGGTTGTGGGGTTGCTGGCTGGCAGGGAGGCTGGCAGGAACCAAGGCTAGCAGGAAGGCTGGCAGGGAGGCAGGCACCAAGGCTGGCAGGAAGGCTTGCAGGGAGGCAGGCACCAAGGCTTGCAGGCAGGCAGGCACCAAGGCTGGCAGG
>BLBF01000006.1:55506460-55601762 GCA_015471245.1 Laticauda colubrina | reverse complement strand
AGGCAGGCACCAAGGCTGGCAGGCAGACTGGCTGGCAGCAAGGCTGGCAGGCAGGCAGACAGCAAGGCTGGCAGGGAGGCTGGCAGCAAGGCTTGCAGGCAGACATGCAGACAGACATGCAGGCAGGACAAGGCAAGGCAGTCGATGTGTCTGGAAGCAGGTCTTTCCTCTGAATGGTGACCTGCTTCCGAGCTGCTTCCGTTATATCCGCGGGGCTGACGCAATGCATCCTCCCCGCATGCGCAATTAACGCTCGGCATCCACTAGGCTTCCGCTGTGCATCTGTTGTGCATCCGCTCTGCATCCGCTTCATCCGCTGTGCATCCGCTCTGCATCCACTGTATCCGTTCTGCGTCCACTTTGCTGAGGTCCCCTGGAAGCCTAGCGGATGTGCTATCTGCTCCCATCCGCTTCCATCCACTGGGCTTCCATTCCGCATCCGCTTTCCATCCGCCCTGCATCTTCCCCCCGTCCGTGTTATCCGCTCCAGTTATGCAAATTTTTGCCCCTTTTGAGAGCGGATAACAACAGATGGAACATTTTGCTCGTCCGTTGTGTCCGCTTTGCATCCGTTGGGCAGTGTGACAGGGCCTTTACATCAGTTTGTTTCATGACCATTCAGAGTTACAATAGTCCTGAAAAAAGGGACTTATGACTGTTTTTCACTTTTATGACCGTTCACCATCCCCACAGTCATGTGATCAAAATTCAGAAGTTTGACAACTCTTAGTTGTGATGGTTGCAGTGTCTCATGGTCATGTGATTCCTCTTTTGTGACCTTCTGACAAGCAAAATCAATGGGCAAGCTTGGTTCACTTAACAACCATGTCACTAAGTTAACTGCAATAATTCATTTAACAACTGTGGCAAGAAAGATTGTAAAATGGGTAAAACTCACTTAACAAATCCCTCACTTAACAACAAATGTTGGATTCAATTATGGTTGTAACTTGAGGACTACCTGTAGTAAATACTTGCTCACTTCCATAAGTAGTAGCAAAATATACAATATATTTCCTCAGTTTGAACTGCCCATTTAACAAAAGGCAAACAAGTGGTTTTCTCTCTCTCTCTCTCTCTCTCTCTCTCTCTCTCTCTCTCTCTCTCTCCCTCCCTTCCTCTCCCTCTCTCTCCCTTTCTCCCTCTCTCAAAAGCAGAAGCATTTTTGTGAATGTACCAACCAGCTGCTGAAAACAAGGGCAAGCATGCAGACAGGAAGAAACTACAAGAGATACCCAGGGTATTTTGAAATTTTCTGGTAACTAGAGCAAAGTAGAGAAGAAATAACTATTTTCTATAGTATCCAAATTCCCTTAGCAAACACCATGTGTCTGACTCTGCCCATCAACATTTTTTTCTATAAATGTCAGATTTCCAAGTGAGAAAATCAATTAATAAAGCAAAGAAAGATGTTGGTCCTGACAGTGTTTCTTCTGTGTCTAGAACAGACCTTTGATCATTTTCGCTAGTGTCTTGGTCAAGCCTGGAGTTTTTCTGGGTGGGGAGGGGGGGTTAGATGTGATTGTATGTAAGAATGGCATGTGCTTAAGAACAATAATACAGCATTATTACAGGATAGATTCTTTATAAATACAGATTTGTGTAATACTTGCAGACTGGAAGTTTTACACAAAAATCTAACTCTTAAAATCAGTTGTTTGATATAAATTATTCTTATCCAGAATTATCTATTCCTTTCTAAGGTTAAATCATCTCTTTTGCCTAGCACAAAAATGGCCTACTAACCATTTCACAAGCACGTTTGCAGGGTTCCATCTATTATTCAACATTCTTCCTCAGGCTGCGGACAGTTTAAGATGCTGTAATTTTAACTGTTGGGTTTCCCCCCCTAATAACGATATAAATGCTGTATTTAGGAATATATGGTGGACTGAAGTGGATTGAGGAGTTGGCCTGTTCCATGCCAGCAATGTTCAATGCCAGCAATCTTTTGATTCTAGTTGTTCAAGCCATTTGCCTGTGATACAAACCTTTTCCTCTGCTTCCTGATCTCTTCATCCATCTTTTAGTTCTTTTCCTGCCAGTTAAGCAGATCCAATTCTTCAATTGCTTTTCTTAAAAATAGCTTGATTGATTCACTAGTCCAGTGATCAACCCTGAAAGTAAAACCCAGAAAACTGAGCAGGTCATGTATGCCATAATTGAAAGTGTAATTGAAAGGAACCTGGCAGTCTGCTTGATAGAAAATTCATTCCCAATGGCTGTTACTTCCAGCAGGGGTTGGCTGTAGAGATTCATTGTTTAGATGAATGTGAAGTAGATTCTGTTAGTTTATAACAAACCCTCCTTTTCAAACTCTAGCTCTTAACAGCACATAACCACCAGCTTCATCTTGATTGCACAGTTCTGGATGATCATGAGATGGTAATCAAGAGATTTCAAAGCATCTGTTGGTTGATAAGTTGAATATTTAACTGGTTGACCAATAGTTTCAAGGAGGAATAAAAATAATGTTTGTTTTTCAGGGAGGCCAGTTCAAACATTTTAAAAATAAAATGTTCAACCAGTCAATGATGTTGGGAATAAGGAAAAAAGAAGAAACTTTCCAATGCCTACAATAACCAGAGCATTATTCATATTATTTGGAGGTGGATTTTCCCACACAAGACAAAGTTGAACAGACCTGGAATTTTAGCAGAAGAAATCAGCAGTCATGGCATTTATATTAAAGCTGTATAAGCAGAAACACATGGAGGAAGGCAGCCAGATTTGGAATATCTTGATTTCTTACTGCTCCAAGAGAAGAATGGCAGAATAGCTGTACAATCTAAGTGAACTCAGTATATTGAATCTGACGTACGTGCCACAAGTTCTCAGAGAATTATTTCATCCCATATCTAATATACATATGTACATTGAATTTCATGTATGGATTTGATTGAAAGATAGCACAGGGATACTGAAAAAATTCTCAGCAAGATGTATACAGTCAAGAGCAACAAAAATATAAGCAACACTAAATGGGACTGAAGCAATCAGCTGAATTGTTCAACATTTGTGAATCTATACCTTGCACAGTTCAGATATATTTTCTATCTCAAATTCATATTAACAATCTTTCAAAAATACTTTGGGGAACAAGATTAAATGCTAGCTTGTTCTTTATGGTTCCATGGGTAGATTGAGATAATGAGCAGCTATAAAAAAAAAAATCAACAGAACTAATCAAACCATTTGGAGACTGAAATCTTCATCAACCTCATTGCCATGTCTGAATACCCAAGATGGTGCTTTCAAGATAAAGCAAGAATCCAACCAAGTAATTAAAAAGAAGCTGCTGGCTCTTTGGCACTCATTGTATGATTAACAATCTGGAAACAAAGTACTACATTTCTACTCTATTTTCCAAAAACAGCTCCTCTCATGACAAAGAGAGGATAGAGTAGCTAGCCTTAAACAGCAAAAAGCAAAGAAAACCTTGCAAGCACATGAGCCCCAATATGAATTCATCTCCCTCATGAGTCTACGGTTTTACAGGTAGGTGATAACATAAGAAGTGGTTAGAAGAATTATACCAGGGGTCTATAGCTTGATGGTCTACAGCAGGGATGTCAAATTCAAGGTTTAGATCTGGCCCCTGGGGCCACCCTGGAAAGAAACAAAGGACCTGCCTGTGGTGCCTCTGCCAGTAAAATTGGAGCTTTGGGGGGGGCATGCAAAGCCCTTCCAGGCTCTGCTTTTTGGGCACAGCTGCCTCCTGCAGCCCTCTGACAGTGAAAATGAAGCTAGGGAGCCATGTGTGGAGGCCCCAGGCACTATTTTCACTGGCAGAGAGCTAGCAAAACAAGGTCAAAACAAAACTAGAAATGTTTCTCCTTTTGCATTTGAGCATTCAAGAAGGGATAGGAAAGCAGAAAAGGAAAGAGGAAAGGAAGGGAAGATGGGAAGAGACCAAGAATGGAAAAAGAAGGAAAGGGGAAGGAAGAAAGGAGAATGAAAAGGGAAGGGAAAGGAAGGAAAGGAAGGAGACAATGGAACCTCCAGCCCCATCTAGTCTACCACAAGTGCCCCCAACACAAGTGATGTCAAGCTGACATGCCCACTCCAGCCAGGCTTCCCCAGTCCCCCCCAAGGTCATGCCACCAAAAGTTGTATAATCAGTAATATAATGAAAAATGGAAATGGTTAATTATATGCAGAGCAATTTGTTCAGTTGTTTTTGTTATAGGAAAATGTGCTTTGGATTTCAATATAGTTTTTGCTCTAACTTCATCTCTTTTTTTAGAGTTTTGGCACCATCTACATATTTGAAATGTAGTCCCAACTTTCATTCAAAGGTCAACTGGGAACATATCAAAAAGGGTTAACCTTTGACTAAAATTTGGTTTAGACCAGAACCCCAACTCATTTGTTTTTAACAACTTTGTATCCCCCAGATATGCTGGAGAATGACTCTAATGTTGCCTGACCATGCTTAAATGGAAATGTGGAATTGTAATTCTATATATAAGAAGGGCAAAGCATGATAGTTGGTTGTTTTACTGTTCTAGTTCAATATCCTCTTTCCCACAGTTTGAAGTACAAAAATGAAAACAATTATTTATCTCCTTTTTCCTGAGAATATTCTGTTCCATAGCAGAAATTTCTCCTGGATTTCTAAGACTCTACTACTGCATAGCTTAAAGCAATATTATTCAACTTTAATACATGTGGAGTATTTTGGCTGGGGAATTTTGGGAACTGAAGATCATATAGCTTAAGTGTCAATTAATAAAGCATTTTGTATACATATTTTATAGTTGTCAACAGAAAGAAGGGAGGGATTTCAAAGAGCAGGCAGCAGTGTGGAATTGAAAGTACATTCCATTCATATTTTCTTCAGAGACTGATTAGATAACTGAAGCTTCTGCCACACAAAAATCTAATTGGAGAGCATGATTGATGACTCTTGGCTATGGATGTATTTCGTTGGATAATAAAGCCAGAGGGGTGTGGCGGGAAAGCAGGATCAAGGGTGACAGTGAATTACATAACTCAGAGTTGGCTATGCCCAGTCCAAAGGAGTTTGAAGATGGCGATGTATAACAAGCAAGGTGAGGCTCTCACTCCAATGGTCATTTGATCGCGAGTGGGTCCCTACCATTTCCCTTCCTGATTAAAATAAATAGTTGATCATGGGAAGATTTGCTGTTCATCCCTGATCAAAAGAGACTCTGTTAGGTCACCACTTGCATCAGTTATCAGAAAAAACCACTCGATCCTGTGAATGAGGACCGGTTTCAGGAGAACTTGCAATCCTTGTGGCCACCCTGAAGGACCGCTTGTGCCAGGGATCCCAGAGCACCAGAGCTAGTGTTTCCTTCAAAACTCTGTAGCCCAGAGCTCATTGGAACCTTTTCCACCTATAAAAACCTATAAAACCACTGCCTGCACTGGAGATCCTGAGGAGCTGAAGCTCCTAATTTCTAAAGCAGCACTGTAGCCTTAAACCCATTGGAGCTTCAATCAACGGCAGAACTCCAACCGCCAAACTTCCAATGGCTGAGAGCCTGATCCCAGAGCGCTAACCTTCCAGTAAAACTGCTGCCCAAACTGCCACCTACATCATCAATCATCTGCGATCGTCAAATCCCACACAGTAGCCTAATTTCTAAGATCGCTGACCAAAGACAAGGGGGTCCATGAGAAGACAGACCTAATCCCTAAGATTGCTAGCTGATGATCTGAAGTAACATCTGAAGATTAACCTTCTGCCAAAAGACTTTCATAGTTACCTTCAGCCTAATATAGCCCGAAGACAAGAAGATCCGTGTGAAGTCAGATCTGGTTCCCAAAAATCACTAACTGAAGATCTGAAGAAATGAGTAAAGAGTAACCTCCTGCCAAAAGACTTTTATCTATACTTCCAACCTAATATATGCCTTCTTCCTATACCCCCCAGGACCATCCAAACTAAATCTTCTCCTCTTCCTCCCATTATTCTCTTCCTGCCCTAATTTTTCCCAATAACTCCTTACTTCCTCCAGACCCACTACTTCATATCTTAAATGCAAACTACTTAATGCAAGAAGCCTCACAAATAAAATGCATAAATTCCTCATTCTTTGACATTATATTTGTATGTGAAACATGGTTAAATGCATCTTTCCCAGACTCCATTACCACTACAAGAGAATATTAAATTTTTCAGTAAGATCGCGAAATCTATAGAGGTGGTGGAGTTGCTATATTCTATAAAAAGCCTCAATCTAAAAATGATCCAAATTATACAAGAGCTAGCTCTTCCCGAGACCGTCATCTGTGAACTGTCCTTAAACATCTCAATCCGCTTCTTACTTTGCTATCATGCCCCTGACTATGATATAATTCATGCAAACAAGCTAACTTCACTACTGACATGGGCTGCCTCCTGCCTATACCCTTTCATTTTTCTTGGTGACCTCAACTTACCTCTTATAAATTCGACACTAAATGAATGTACATCTGAATCCATTCATACAACCCTGTAAAATGCTGTTACCACACCAGGACTGGAACAACTAGTAGCTAAGAGAATGGTTGTTCAATACTCTATATCTCCCAGTATTCTTCCTAACTGACCCATATTGCTATAAAGTACCATGTTTCAGATAATCTGCAAGATCACCCAATATTAAAGCTTGCAGAATTCATTTTGAACTTGCAGAATTCTATTTATTTGCTGTGATATATTAAATATCAATTATGCCACTGAACCATGCAGAGCTGAATTCTGAAAAATCCTGGACTACTGCAGCATTGTCATGTGTTCCTGCCATAGGCATAATTCTGGATAACCGCGCAGGATTGCTATAACTCAAAAACTGTCAGACATTATCCTACTTTTATAAATGATGAGTTTAAATGTTTTTAATGCTTTCTTTAAAAAAATGTTTGGAAACTTAGAAAAATTCCTTATTTTAAGAAGCAAGACCTGAATTAGAAATGTTACAAAATTATGTCTTTATGTGTTCCTGAAAGCAATTTAACACTTACTTTCTGTCAATCTGGACTATTCCCCTCCACTTTTCATCAAGTTTTGCCTTTCTCCAAGAGTTCAGCTCTTCTTTCTCACCTGCTCCATTCATTTTCTGCAGCTACTTATTTCAATCATTTCTTCTGTCAATCTCTTTCTCTCCTCCCCCTTTCTGTTTTGACTCAGGACAGCATGATATTTACCAAAAATGGGACTTGGGGACTCATGTAACCTACTTTTTCTCACTCCCATCTTAAGATGACCCAAGGTTCTCCAAGCAGAACTTTCTCCCATCTTTTTATATGCTATAATCAAGGGAAGGCTGGATAAAATATCTCTGTCTATCTGTGATATTTATGTGTCACCCATCTGGGCTACAGGGTAGGAAGGCAAAACCTTTAACCTGTTTATGGGCAGAATGTGTTTAAATGAAGGGGGATTTAAATCATTTGCTACAACTATCTTCTCTGAATATTGCAATGAATGCTTCCCCACAATCTTTAAATAAGGCTAACAAGGTGGAAATACCCAGTCTAGGGCATTTAAATATATAATATCTGTTTCTTCTGCAGATTAAAAGAAACTCCATCCGGTTAAACAGCATATTTCAATCTTAAAATTAATGGTGCTTCTTTTACATTAACAATCTGCAAATTGGAAGTTAAAAGAGATTAGAATGCTAATACTTGAAATATTTCCTCTTTATAAATATTGGAAGAAGTACCAAAAGAGCATGTAGGTCTTTTAAATAATTACATTTTGACAAACCAATAGTCTAGTTGAATTAGAAGAATTACTCTAATGAAAAGTTTGAGTAACTATTTTGAACTGCAAATTATTAATTGAAGCCATGGCTAACACAAAACATGGCCTTGCTTAAGGGAACCCATTTGTTTTTAATCATGTATAAGTTTCAGTGGAATGAATGACTTGTAGGTGATTGTTTTATTTGATTCACCTGCAAGAATTAAACATATAAAACAGCTATAAGCCAGTAGGAAATTATATTTTTTGGGGAGGTGGCTAAAGTATGATGTACTAGGGTTTATTTTGCTTGGTTTCTGTTGGTAAAGTTTGCTAGCCCTAGAGCAGTAAATTTATATTACTGCTAACTGGGGACCTGTACTTTGGTAATCATATGGTCTATCAGGCTAAGTAAAAATAGGAAGATATATTTTTATCACTAAATAAGTTATAACTTTGTACAATTTTGTAAATCTTCTAAGTTCTACTTTTATTTCAGATCTTTCTTATATCATCTTACATTAGGAAGTTTTACCAAGCATGAATGGAATAATAGATGTCTGAATGTTATATTTATATGTTTAATTGAAATTGATTTTTTTTATCTTAATTTGTATTCCTTTCTCAGAGTTTTATTTACACCATGGCAGAAATGGAGGATTCTGATTACATAGTTTCAGATGAAGAGGTAAGAATGCTTTCTTAGGTTTGTTTTGAACCAAAGGTTGATAGGTTTCTGTAAATGTAGAACAAATAGAAAGTCAGAGTAATTGTGTCCATTTTTAGCAGCATATCATTTAACTAAGATTAATTAAATAAACCATTACAATAGTTAAATCCTAGCTATATTAAACTATAACTTTGATTTATGAAAATACAGGCATAGAAAATCCTTAACCTTCCAAATTTCAGCTTGGGAGCCTGCCAGGCTGATTTCCCAGTTTTAATAGTCTCAAAATTCAATATCAGGTTTGAGATAAAATTTAGTCTGAGGGCTTCTGGCAGTTTTCTACATATTGATATCTAAAACGAATAATAAATTCTGCACTTTTGAAATAAGTTAACATTTCCCTTATATCTTTAATCATGCTGCTGAAAACTCTAGCCTTTTCCATAAAGAACGCTGTATGGAACAAATAGCTTAGCTTGTTCATATTAACTTGGTAAAGGAAAGGTAATTGATTTGTTTGACCTCACATCCTTAAACTAATAGTGTGATAGCTGCAGGAAATGTAACAATACAGGAAAAGGTGGATATATTTCTGAAAAGCTGTTAAAGACAGCTACTTCTAGTAACTGTTTAGTAGCAATAAAACACTTATAAAAACATTGATAAATAGCTGAAAAGTAGTAACCATATTCAAGGTGAAGATTCAAGACTGATGTGGAAAATTCACCAGGTAGAGTCTGCAAAAACTGCCCCAGGAGAAGCAAAGGATTATTAACCTTTGTGTAACTTTAAAGAAGGTGAGAATTAATCAAAGTTTAGCTGTTTAAAAATGTTTACACAATTATCAGATATAAAGTTCTGATGTTTTGAGTGTTGATGACTTCACACATTTTGTTGGCAAACTAGAATTTGGTATGGACAGTATAGTTTTAGTTTATTTAGACTCAAAATTTGTGGCTTGTTTTAAAAAAGCCTGTGGCAGGGTATATTATGTAAATTCAATTTTCATGTGCCTGGTAGATGACCTAGGGATGAAATTGAATGAAGAAATTGCTCCTTTCTGATCTTTCTGAATATCTCATTATTTTTTTATACTTTTAAAGTTACATTCTTCTGGAACACTTTACCGTATAAACTGCAGTTAGAGAACATTATTTTGCTACTAATTTTTGGAAGGAGCAATCTTGGAAGTTTGTGATAGCCTTTGACTTTCAAGAATGCACAAGTTTTGTTTTGTCTTCTAAATGTTAAAAATACTTGAAATTTGGTTTTTTTTTTAATGTTCAGTCCTGAATTTTATTAATGGCATGTCATTTTATTTATTATATTTATATCTTACTTTTTGTATAACTTAAGCAAACATAAATGCTTCCAACTATGCTCCCTACAAAAACTATTCTTTGAAGTGAGTTAGGTGAAAAAAGTGACTGGCTTAAAGTTACCCAGATGATTTCTATGCCTAAAAGAAGATTAGAACTCTGCATCTCTAGTCTAGCACTATAACTGCTAAATTGCTAAACCAAATTTGTTCTGACTTGATTCAGATGTTTGATCCCAGGGAAATAAGAAAATTTACAACTTTGTGGTTCATGTTAACTTGAAATTTTGACCAATTATGGCTTATAGCAGGTATTTTAGACTAATATCTAAAAATGAGCTTGATATCATTCATATGCTGGTTATTTCAGGTCTGATTACAGCTAAACTTTCACTGTTGGTTTGCCTTCTGTTTAGACATTTATTTTGATGTTGTTTTGGTTCTGGCAGGTGAATTATTTAAATCCTACTCATTAGTTAAATATTATTGTTTTTTATAAGATCTTGGATTTTAATAACAAGTGTCTTTAAAATCCTGTTCTATACTAATTCAATGTATATTTTCAAAATACCTGCTTTTCATATCATCTTTCCATTAATTTTGATAGATAGATAATAACACAGCCTTCACTATGGTTACCTCAAATCCCCATAAATCTAAATGTTTCTTTAGATTCACCAAGCTGCTGTTTTTTTTCCACAAGGAAGCAAAAGCAATACATTTGGTATTTTTATTGTTATGATTTAAACAATGGAAAAATGGCCAATACAGGTAGTCCTAAGGTTATGAATGGTCACTTAACAATTGTTTAAACTGACATTAGACTTCAAAAAAAGCTATTTAAGTCCTATCCTCCAAGTTATGACTATTGCACCACCCTTATAGCCATGTGATTGTATTTCATTCATGTGGCAACTGACTCATATATATAATCAGTTGCAGTATCCTATGATTGTGTGATTATGTTTTATAAACTGGCAAAAACCAGCAAAAATGCCCATTGGATGAACTGGATTTGGATTTATGCATTGCATTAACAACAGTGGTAACTCAATCATGGTAAAAATGGTCATAAAATCAAGTCAAGGTAGGTGGTGACTCAACATACAATCACAATGACTTAACATGAAAATTCTAAGCTCAATTGTCATAATTTGAGGACTACCTGTCATCCTTTTTTTAAAAAAAAAAATCTAAATGTGTATTTTGAGATTCATAAATTTAGGATATCGGACTTTTATTCAATTTCAGATTTCCACAAACAAGGAGAGACATTCTCGCCTTGGAGAGGACAATCTTGATGATACGCTGGAATATGATTTTTCTGGAGAATGTTTAAGACTCAAAAAAATAGAGAATATGAATGTTAAGAAGAGTGATTTATTGAATGATCAAAACATTGGACAAGAGGCTGAAGCTGAAAAATTTCCAGGTTCCAAGGTGTTAATAGTATCTGATCCTCTGACTCATATTCCAAAGACTCAAGCATGTGTCCCATATTGTGGTTCTCTCAGTCCTTGCATGTCATACTTAAAAGCTGAAAATAGTGCAAACATAAAGGAAGGTATTACTGATTTAGAGAGAGATAAATATTAAAAACTTCATATCACATGGATCGGGCAATCAATGATTCAGTGTATCCTTCTGCATGTACCTACACGTTAATGAATTTTTACTCAATTTTTGTTTGCAATTAAATGCAGGATTTGGATTTGATGAATGCTATTTCAGAGAAGCTATTATATTTATGAATAAATCAAATGTCGATATTTAAGTCTTTTTAACGTCAAATGTGTAAAGTTGATCCCAAATGTTTGAAGGCAAAAGAAGAGGAATTGCCAAATTCAGCAAATAAAATTATGTTAACGTCTTTCCTTCAGCCAGTAGAGACCATACATTGGTATAATCCTGTCTATGCAACTTGATAATTCTACTGTCATATCTGAAGATCACAATTTCTGTTTGCTAGTAGATTTCCATGGTTTGTGAAACCAATTGATTGGTCTAAGTTTATGGTTTGTCTTTGATATCTTTATGAATTACAGCCCTATACCCAAGGGGGCGAGAGATGCTGAATAGTACTAAATAAGGTTCAGCCCTCAAAGCCTTTCAAACTGAATATTATCCAAAGGGTAACTGTTGAATTCTGTTGAATTTTAATATATAGATAGCCTCTTTGACTCAGAAAGTCAAAAAAGGAGTCAAAGAGGCTATATTAAAATTCAACAGCCCTCCCTTAACAGAGAGAGAGGGATTTGACACCACCTATCTTCTGTTTACAACAGCAATCCTAGGAAAGTTCCATACCCATTTGTACTCTCAGGTGACTCTGATGATACAGATAAACCCCCAAGTGGCCTCAACAATTGTCAAGATGCTAACAACAGGAAGACTGCAAAGAATACAAAACCTAAAAACAAATAGCCCTTGAATTCTTGGATGCACAGAAGGCCTTTGACAATCTAAACTGGCAATTCCTAATTCAACAAATTTACAATATGAATCTAGGCACTTAATTTGAAAACATCGTGACTACCATTTATGATTCACAAAAGGTGAATATTATAATTAATGGACGCTCAATAATAATTATAATTATTATAATTATAAGTATAATTACACACGCTCAATAAAAATAGAGAAAGGAGTCAGGCAGGGATGTCCTTTATCCCTCCTGCTTTTCATATTATCTTTGGAAACATTGCTTTCACGAATTAGACAGAACCCAGGAATAAAAGGACTAAAAATTAAAAAAGAATATAAACTCCAGTCATTTGCAGATGATATGGTATTTTTCATAGTGGAACCAATTGAAACAGGTCAAGAATTACTGAAAGAGTTAAATCAATTTGGGGAAGTTGCAGGACTTAAAATTAATAGGGAAAAAACAAAATTAATAACTAAAAATTTAACAGAAAAACAAAAACTAAAATTGGAAAGGATAATGGGATTAAAAATAGTAAAAAAAGTTAAATACTTAGGTATCTGGTTGATGGCTAAGTGCAAAACTCTAATGGAAAATAATTATAATAAATTATTACAGCAAGTTAAAGATTTAGAGATGTGGGCTAAATTGCAAATCTTATTAGGGAGAATTGCCATTATAAAAATGAATATTCTGCCCAAATTTATTTACCTATTCCAAACAATACTAATAAAAATACATAAAAATTACTTTGTGGAACTTAACAATATAATTACCAAATTTATCCGGTAAGGGAAAAAACCGAGGATAAACATAAAGGCAATGCAAGATATGAAAAGCAGGAGAGGTATGGCATTCCTAAACTGGGAATTATACTTTAGTGTAGCCTCCTTACTTTGGTTGAAAGAGTGGGTAAATCTGTTGAATAAAAGGATCTTATTTTTAGAATGCCATGATTTACAGAGGGGAGGGCATGCATTTTTATGGGACATTGGGAAAATTAAGCAGAAGTATTTCCACAGACACATAATTAGAGATTCCTTATTGACTAATTGGAACAAAAAAAAAATATTGAAAAATTCCAATTTGGATCTCAACGATGGAGGCGATGATACATCCAAATAATCTAGATCTTAATAAAATGATAAAATACAAAGACCTTGATGCACAAGGAACTTTAAAATCATGGCAAGATCTCCAAGAACAGGGGCTACAAGTAGACCAGCGGGCTTACTTGCAAATTCAAAATAGATATAGCCAGGACAAGAAAAATTTTGGAATTTATACTAAGGCACAACAATTAGATAAAATTTTATTAGGTGCAGATAAAAAAATACAACTAAATTTTATAATTATTTACTAGAGAAGGAGTTAGAAGAGGAAGTAGTCAAAGGCAACATGATAGCTTGGAGCAGAAACATGCGTAGCATTACATTATTAGAATGGGAAAAGGTTTGTACAAGGAATAATATTACAAGATCAGCAGCATACAAAGAAAATGCCTATAAAATGTTTTATAGATGGCATCTTTCACACTCGAGAATAGCGAAAATGTCTCCTAACATGAATCCGAATTGCTGGAAATGTAAAAAAAAACAGAGAACATTTTTTCATATGTGTTGGTCCTGAACTGAAGCCCAAAGATACTGGCACAGAATAAAAAAATGGTTCGAGGAAATAACGGCGGAGCAAATTGAATTAAAACCAGAATTCTTCCTATTGAGGATATTTAATAGACAAATTCCTAAAAATGTGAAATATATAATACTACATATTCTTACTGCAGCCAGAATAACCTTTGCACAGTGTTGGAAACAAGCAGATATTCCAACAGAGGAGATGGTTATACAGAGGATAACAGTCTCTGCAGAGATGGACAAGTTAACCTTAGCACTTAAGGAAAAAGAAACATCAGAATATTATAGAAGCTGGGAATGCTGGTATGACTGGATAAAACAAAAATAGAAAATATATTAGTAAACAACACCAAATGTAAAAGAGGTAATAATTATATATTTGCAATAATATGTATTTGTAAATGTATCACCAATATTGATAACAAACAAGGAACCATAGACTGTCAATAGTAGAATTGTTAGTTTTTAATCATTTTCTTTTTTTCTATTTCTTTTTTTTCTTCTTCTGTGTGTTCTGTTTGTTTGATATTTTGGTTTTGTAAAAAATAAAGTTTGTCTTTTTTTAAAAAAGAATACAAATCCTTCCATTCCCCACAAGTTAGTCAAGTTTTTTGATGAGAAGGGAAAGGTTTTCAAAGAAAAGCAAAGAAAGTCCAGTTGCCTTTTTCAAAAAAACAAAACAAAAATCATTCAGTGTACAAAGGCAAATACAAATGTAACAAACATAGTAGATCGATTCCTATGTCTGGAATAGGGCAGCTAAAAGAAATGTTCTAGGATCAGAAGCAATGAAATAGGAAGATGTGCTGTATGTTAAAAATGTCCATTTTTTCATTTCTATAAGTAAAGAAAATTGGCAATGCTATAGAGAGCATCTCAATTATAATAAGTGGATGAACAAACAAAAATGATACTGCGGTTATCCTATACAACCAAGAGAAAACTACTTCTAAACAAAAGTGTAGTTAAATTATAGGAAAGCATATTCCAACTGAATCTTAGGTAGAAAAATGTAACAGCAACATTAGTGTAGTAATGGATCCAACTATTCAGACAGGAGATGGGCTTTCTTCATTGTGTTCACAGTTTAGTTAGATTCTCCTCTTTCTGGAATGCTTCAAACCGAATTCCTGTTTTGAATACAATGTTAGACTTAGAAATAGAAAGTTCGAAGGCTTAATGGGCTAAAGCCCATGTCACACTGCATCAACGGATGGAAAGAGGATGTAAAATGGAGAAAAACGCTTGCCATCCGTTGGTTAACGCGATGCATCCGGTGTGTACTCACTGCGTGCGTGATTCATACGTTCTATCCGTCCAGCATCCGTCTACTGAGAATTCATCCGCTCAAAAAGTTTTGAGCTACACAAATCTTTTTGAGCGGATGAACTTTCCGCTGCATCCGTTCTACATCCGCTACACATACAGGGAACAAACGTTCTATATCCGTTACACGTCCGCTGTATCTGCTCGGCATCTGCTGTGCATCCGCGCAACTCGCATCCGCTCCAGTGGAAAACAGAAAGAGGGAGGAAGTGAAACGGACGCAGAACGTCCGTGCAGCATTAGTAGCACGGACAAAGAAAGGATGAAAGGGGACGCAGCTCGCATATAAAGCATTAAAACAGAAAAAACATATAGGGGATGTATCTTGGATATTTAGGATGTCTGGAGAATGTCTAGAGTATGTGGAAGGACACCTAGTGGAAAACCAGTATTTCCAATAAAAAGGGGGAGGAAATCACCTGGATCTCACTTTCAGTCCAGCAGCCCTGGTGTGCAGACCTTTTCAGCGTTGCTCTTGCTCTTGCTCTTCCACATCATCCAGTCATCTCCACCAGGGATCGTCGCACACTCCTTTTGGTAGCCGCCATCATTCTACAGCAGTGCCAAGCCCTCTTCAGGCTCTTTCACCTGTTCTACGCAAGGAAAAGGAGGCATCCAAGAAGTGTGTGTGTCCGAAGAATGATCGCGAGAAGAGCAGAGTAGGGACTGTATGACAAGCTGATGGTGGAGCTGAGGAACGAAGACCCTCGTGCATTCCAGAACTTCATGAGGATGCCACCAGCCATATTTCATGAAGTTGTGGAGCGGCTGAGACCCAAGTTGACCAAGCAGAGCACCAACTTCTGGCCCAGCCTGGACCCTGGGCTGAAGGTGGCACTGACTATGCACCACCTGGCCTCCGGGACCACGTACAGGAACATAAAGTACGCCTGGAGGGTGCCACACAACACCATCAGCATTGTGGTCAGAGAAGTGGTGCAGGCCATCATCGAAGAATACCTGGAGGAGCTCCTCCATTGCCCCACCACTGAAGAAGGCTGGAAGAAAGTTGCAGAACAGTGGTATCAGAAGTGGAACTTCCCCCACACCATTGGAGCCATAGATGGGAAGCACGTGGCCTGCAAAGCTCCAGCCAACTCAGCGTCCACTTATCACAACTACAAGGCTTCTTCAGCATCATCCTCTTTGCCATAGTTGATGCTGACTACATTTGCTGACTACCATTTGCTCATACAATATTATAGTTAGTAGTAAGCATACAATCACAATGATCAGTTTTTCACAAAAATCAAATTCCATTACTAGTGTACCTTCAGGAAAAAAATGCTTTTAGATACGCTTGTTTGTTCAGGTAACATGAAGTTAGATAAAGAAGATATTATTCAATAGAGTGCCTTTGTGTGTATGTAAACAAATCATTGCAGTATAAAAAGGAAAAACTGTATGAAAATAATTACTTTTTAAGTATTATTGATGTTGCTTTGTGGATGAACACAATTCTTAATCAAATATCACTACAATTATACCTTGTGCACTTAATATTCTTCTGAGTTAATTGTTCCTGTTAAGCCTGGGTTCCCCAACCAGGGTTAGGTAGGCAAGCTAAACAGAATGTGCAGCGTTAGTCAGATAGGCACACAGATAAATGAGTGAGCTAAGCTTGTATGTTTATTAACATACAGTAAAAATAACAGATACGCTTGTGCTATCAAGAATATATTTTATTCCAGTATAAGTTTATAGCATAGTCAAAAACAGTCCTATATTCATTTACCATGTAGTCAGTCCATTCAGGGATATTCAGTTAGCAAAGTCCATGTAGAATATCCTATTGTCAGTTCACATAAATCAGTCCGTTGTTGTCTCTCCCGTTGGAGCAATGCAGTCTTGCTTCCAAGCAGTAATCAGGGATCATCAAAGCCAGAGAGAGAGCGAGCAAGCTGTAGCCTTGCTACTTTTATATGGTTTTCATAACCACACCCACAGTTGCTATTTTACAGTTAAAGCTGCATACACTAACTATGATTTATAGTTAGTATTTCACCTAAAACAGTTAGGGTGAACAATGTTATCCCTAACAGTTCCTAACTCTGTTTACAATATATATTAAATATTGGAATATATGCCAATATTAAGGCCATGTCACATTGCACCAACGGATGCAAAGAAGATGTAAAACGGACAAAAAAGCTTGCCATCCGTTGGTTAACGCGATGTACTCACTGCCTCCGTTTTGCTTCCTCTCTATCCGTCCAGCATCCGCTCAAAAAGTTTTGAGCTGCCCAAAACTTTTGCATGGAAAATGTATCCAATGCGACCATTCTGCATCCGCTAGGTATCCGCTAGGCATCCGTTCTGCATCCGTTACGCATCCGCTATATCTGCTAGGCATCCGTTCTGCATCCGCGCAACTTGCATCTGCTCGGACACAGGGAGGAAGCAGAACGGACGCAGAACGGATGCAGAACGGATGCAGAATGGATGCAGCACAGACACAAAGTGTTTAAAACGGAAAAAACGTTCGCAGAGGGGACCTATCTCAGATATTAAGGATGTCTAGAGGATGCCTACAGGATGCCTAGAGGATGCAAAGGGACACCTATACTGCCTATAAAAAGAGGGAGCAACTCACCTGCATCTCACTTTCAGACCAGCAGCCTAGCTGTGCAGACCTCTGCAGCCTTCATCTGACTCTTGCTCTTCCACAGCATCCAGTCATGTCCACTGTGGATCGTAACACAGTCCTTTTGGCAGCCACATCCTTCTGCAACAGTGAGAAGCCATCTACAGGCTCTGTGAACTCTACTAAGGGAAGAAAAGGAGGTGGCCAAGAAGCATCTGGCTCCGAAGATGGATCGGGAGAAGAGCAGAGTACGGACTGTACAACAAGCTGATGGTGGAGCTCAGGAACAAAGACACTCGGACATTCCAGAACTTCATGAGGATGCCTCCAGCCATGTTTGATGGAGTTGTGCAGCGCCTGACACCCAGGTTGACCAAGGCAAACACCAGCTTCCGGCCCAGCCTGGAACCTGGGCTCGGTGGCACTCACTCTCCGCCACCTGGCCTCAGGGACGACCTACAAGAGAATGGAGTATGGCTGGAGGGTGGTATTGTGGTCAGAGAAGTGGTGCAGGCCATCAGCATTGTGGTCAGAGAAGTGGTGCAGGCCATCATCGAAGAATACCTGGAGGAGCTCCTCCAGTGCCCCTCCACTGATGAAGGATGGAAGAAAGTTGCAGAGCAGTGGTATCAGAGGTGGAACTTCCCACACACATATGGAGCCATAGATGGGAAGCACGTGGCCTGCAAAGCACCACCCAAGTCGGGCTCCACTTATTTCAACTACAAGGGCTTCTTCAGCATCGTCCTCTTTGCCATGATCGATGCTGACTACAAATTCATGTACATCGATGCTTCAGGCAACGGCTCATGTTCAGATGCCTAGTTATACAATACCAGTGACCTCAAGGAGGAGCTAGAACGCAACCTCATCATGGGCTTTCCAGATCCAGACCCCCTTCCCAATGACACACAAGATGTGCCCTACTTCATCGTGGGGGTTGACGCCTTCTCTCTCAGAACCTACCTCATGAAGCCCTACACTTCAAGACACCTCACCCGTGAAGAGAGGATCTTCAACTACAGGCTGTCCAGGGCAAGGCGGGTGGTGGAGAACGCCTTTGGCATCCTGGCCAACAGGTTCCAGGTACTTTTCACCACCATGCAGCATCGCCCAGAGACCGTGAGGAGGATCGTGGAAGCTTGCTGCATCCTGCGCAATCTCATGCGCACCTGCTACCCAGTCTTGCAGAACAGGCTCGTGGACCTCCAACAAGGCAATGGGGACATGGAGCCTGGGGAATGGAGGCAAGGGCAAAACCTGATAGACACTCAGGATGTGCAAGGCCCCAACAGAGCCTCACGTGAAGGGAAAAAGCAGCACAACCTCCTGGACACTGGTGCAACTCCCCAGCTGGAGCAGTAGAGTGGCAAGACAGGATGATAGATGATTAATGAGTGCTTCCTTCAGCCTGTCTCATCACACGGATGAGATTGGGCCATGTATGTTGGGTGTGCCTACAATGAACAGGGCATTTAATAAAGAGTTGTGTTTGTGTTGACATGTGTGGATGATTGATTACATTATTATTGATAATAAAGGGCCATAGGTGTGGCACCTGGGAAGGTGGACCATACAGGCCTACTATGCTTGCACTGGTGGCTTATCTATCCCACTGCTATCCTTACCCATCCCACAGCTATTATCCATCCCAAAGGTATCCCTGCCCATCCCACTGCTATCTTAACCCATCCCACAAGAATGCAAAGGCTTAAACCATTTCTAAAAGTTTCCACCAAGACTTTATTAAAAAAAAGAAATGAAGCAGGTGTGTGAATCAAAGATAAACTTTATTGAACAACAAGCTGTAAAACAAATATGACCCAAGTCAAGTGTCCAAATAAACTCTACAGGTAGCCAGCTACCCAGTCTCTGGCACTCTTATTGGTCACTCGGAGGTGTGCCCAGTCTCAGGGGTGAAGGGTCCAGGTGCTGTGGAGGTGGGTGGTGCTGGAGTGCTGGTCTCTATTGTCATTGGGGTGCCTGGCCCTGAGAGAACAACAGGGGACAGTGTGTTGAGGAATCTCTCAGACAGCTGGCTCAGACACGCAATGCTGAGAGGTCCTTCCTCCATGCCATGGGGTGTCAGCCCCAGTCCTGATGAGAGATGTACTGAGGCCGGGCTTGGCTGTGGGGTGGAGGAAGGAGTAGTGTAGTGGGGCTGTCTGGTCTGCAGCTAGGTGAGGACTGGTGTGGGTGGCATCACTGTCGTCGGTGGCATTATTGTCATGGGTGGCATCGGTGGCATCAGTGGAAGCGGTGGCAACGGTGTCGCCCGATGACTCTGTGCCTGGGCTGGGAAGGGCTGCTTCCTGTGCTGCTGGACCTCCTGGTAGCCATAGCCCTGGTAGGTTAGGGGCTGTGGGAATCCTTGGTATGGGAGGGACATCACCTGGGGTGGAGGAGCAGACCTGGACTGGGTGGGAGCAAGTTACTCTGGGTCTGGAGGGTTGTGAAGTGATCTGGTCCTTCACCCCCTGGTACTGGGGTACCTCCATGTTCTTGAGGGTCTGGTTGACATAGGTGAGGAAGGGCTTGTGGTTGGAGGATGAGGAGTCGGTGCTGACCAGCTGAGAGAGGAGATCTATACTGGTGCGGATGGTGTCCCTGATCTTCTGCAGGACAGTGTGGCTCTGCCCCTCCTGCTGTCTGGCTCTCTGCCTTTCTGTGGAGGCAGAGCTGGGGGGGGGGGTGGATGCGGGTACAACTGTGGTGGACTCAATGTCTCCTCTCTCCCACCCCACCAGGGAGTCCTGGACGCGCTCCACCACAGTGACAACAGCTGTCCGCGGGTTCTCTGCCATGGCACGCTCCACAGAAAACTGCCTGGAGACAGGGACTGACTCTCGGCCGGAAGAGGACTGGGTCGCAGCAGGCTGCCGGGGAGAGAGGGTAGACAGATGGGCTCCTGGTGCTCCTCGGTGGCGGATCTCACCCTCCAGGAAGCTGCACCTGGCCATGACGTAGGTCTCTCTGTCCGTCAGCTTTACTGTTGCCTGGCCAGATTTCTTCAGGTGCAGCTTCCCATACCAGGTGTGCATATGTTTCCACCAGCCGAGGAGCACCTCCGAAGTGTAACCCATACTCTCCGCCCTCTCTCTCCAAGCAGCCTGCTTTCACTTGGTGTCCCTGTACAGCCGGTGTCCCTTCCACCACAGATAACATTCTCTCTCAGCCACTCCAGCACCTCATCCTCGTGTTCCTCCACAATGAAATATTGCCTCCTCTCCCGTCCCCGCATAAGCCTCTTCCTCCCTTTGCCAGGACCAGATGGGCCCTCATCAGAGGGGCTCCCAGGTGGTAGGGGCTGCTCCTCCACACCACCAGCAGCAGCAGCACCAGCAGGATCGTCAACATCAATCATCATCATCATCATCATCATCATCATCATCATCATCATCACCAGCAGGATCATATCATCATCATCAGCAGCAGCAGCAGGACCATCATCTTCAGCAGCAGAAGCAGCAGCAGCAGCAGGATCAGCAGGACCAGGATCAGCAGCAGCAGAGTAATCACCAGGAGCCCCAGCAGCCCCAGCAGCCCCAGCAGCACCAGCAGCACCAGCAGTATCAGCAGCACCAGCAGCACCAGGAGCACGAGCAGGACCAGGAGCACAAGCAGGACGAGCAAGTCCAGGAGCACGAGCAGGATGAGCAGGACCAGCAGCAGCTTCAGCAGAGTATGCAGCAGAAGCACCACTGCCAGGAGCAGCTTCAGCAGAACCCCCAGCAGAAGCAGAGTCAGGGACAGGGGGTGGGAGGGTGGCCCTGTCCCTCTTGCCAGGGATGGCAGCAGGTTGCTGAGACTTTCGCTTCTTCCCCATGGTTGTGGGGTTGCTGGCTGGCAGCGAGGCTGGCACTCACCAAGGCTGTCAGGAAGCCTGGCAGGAAGCCTGGCAGGAAGCCTGGCACCAAGGCTGGCAGGAAGCCTGGCACTAAGGCTGGCAGGAAGCCTGGAAGGAAGCCTGGCACGAAGCCTGGCAGGAAGGCAGGAAGGCAGTTAGGCAGCAAGGCTGGCAAGCAGGCAGGCACCAAGGCTGGCAGGCAGCCTGGCTGGCAGGGAGGCTGAAAGGCAGGCTGGCAGCAAGGCTGGCAGGCAGGCAGACAGCAAGGCTGGCAGGGAGGCTGGCCAGGAGGCTTGGAGGCAGGCTGGCAGCAAGGCTTGCAGGCTGGCATGCAGGCAGGGCAGGCAAGGACTCGATGTATCCTGCAGCAGGTCTTTCCTCCGAATGCTGGCCATGTGCGAGCTGCTTCCCTTTATGTCCGGGGGGGCTTGTGCAATGCATCCCCCCCGCATGCGCAATTAACGCCAGGCATCCGTTAGGCTTCCGCTCTGCATCCGCTAGGCTTCCGCTCTGCATCCGCTTCATCCACTGTGCATCCGCTCTGCATCCTCTTCTTCCATTCCGCATCTGCTTTGCTGAGGCCCCCCGGAAGCCCGGCGGATGTGCCATCCATTCTCATCCGCTTCCATCCACTAGGCTTCCGTTCCGCATCTGTTTTCCATCCGCTCTGCATCCTCCCCGTGTCCATGTTATCCACTCTGGTTATGCAAATTTTTGCCCCATTTGAGAGCGGATAACAACGGATGGAACATTTTGCTCGTCTGTTGTGTCCGTTTTGCACCGTTGGGCAGTGTGACAGGGCCTTTAGATACTTTTTTATTTCACAAAAATGATTCTAACCTATGAGAACTGGTCCTTTATGTCACTCTTTATCACAATATCTTTTGTCACTTTTGCTGCAATATATCATCACCATTATTCCTCTTAAAATCACCTTTCATTGATCATTAAAAAAAAGAGACCATAGGCTCAACTGTTGGTACCGATTTACTTGATATGATTTGTCTCTTCTACCTTATTTTGATTTCCAAGTCAATTCTATAACAAGGATTTCTATAACATATATGGTGGCTGAAGGGTCATGCATTTTCAGTTTCTACAATATTATCCCAAAATGGCTGTAAATACATTATATAGAAATTCAAGATGGGTTATTTTATTTGATGGAAATTAGACTGAAACATGCCACTCAAGGTAAACCTCCAATTTTTAAAGTAGGAATCTGGGTAAAAGCAAATGATTTAAATTAGGTTGCACTGAAACATTTCTGTGGCTAAAATGAAGAAATCCCCACACCCTAATGACTCAATGTGATTTATTACCTCTTTTAAACATGTTGCCCATCAGAACAAAGTTGATATTGCTTTTGGTTTCAGTGTTCTTAACTCTCACTTATCCTGCTATCTCAACTGGGAATGCAATTCTGTTCTCAGCATTTTAAATTTAACTGTTCTTAGATTGGGAAATGTTTTATGTCTGTATATGTGAAGGAATAGATATTGGATGCCAGTTGAAGACAATAACTTATGTATTGGTCTGGGTTGTGCTTCTTGGATGGGGTAGATCCAGCAGTGAGCAAGGGCCCACCAGTGGAAAGGCTACAAATATACTTTGTTTTTGTACCAGTTCCTTTCTCTTCAGCATTGTATTTCATTGTGCTATCCTATTTTTTTCTGCAACTCCTAAATAATTAAGCATATAGCTTGCAAGCTACAATTCCTGCCAGTGATAATGTTCTTCCAAATGTTGAATTTCCTTCAAAGCAAACATACTTTCAATTGTTCTGAGAACCCAGTTTATATTATTGAATGGCCCATTCAAAATGCTACTTTTCTTTTTTTCTTGTATAGTCCACTATAACTGGGAAATTAGAATATACAAATGAAAATTATTGTGATTTGGGATGTGAAGACAACATTTTACATTTCTAAGTGTTCAAGATAACAAAATTAAATTGACATTTTCAGTAAGGTAAAAAGATTTGGCAGTTTTTTCCAAATTGTCTGCCCAAGTTTCTCTCATTTCAAGCTCTCATCAGCTTCAATTAAAATGGTAGGAGTTATAGTCTGACAGGATTGAAACATTTAGATTCAGTCATGCCATCTTCTTCAATTTTTAACAGAATACTTCAGAATAGATGATAGACAGGAAAGATTTCCATCTTCTTATTTGATAGCAAATAGCAATAATAATTTGCTCATCAATCACTTCTTACAATTGCTGTAGTTTCCTTCATCATTGTCTTGCACTATTTACCAAGGACTTAATTAAATGTTTTAACTGCTTCAGCTAATAACCAATTATTTTAAGCGGAACTAGAATTCCCCCTTCCCCAAAGAGGTGGGGGAGGTTATTTATGAAAAGTCAAGACTTGATTCATTTATAGCTACTTTCTGGCATCAAACCAATATTAAATTGTTAATCAGCACTAGAAAAGAAGAATTCTAAATTATGAGCTTCTCTGGCATAAGTGCAAACTAATAAAGGGCTTTTCTGATGTATATTTATGGAAGATGATCACTCAGCATTTTACTACTAGGTAGCAATCATCCAAATGCAGTATGATGATAAGAATTTGGAAATGCAAACCATGCACACACTTTATAATAAAAATTCACAAACACAAGACTCCAAATGGCTCTGGTCAAAATTATTTGGATTTGTCACCCAGTAGGAATTAAGCAGAATTAGAGTATAGTTTCAGGTGGAGATGCTGAAGGCAAAATGCAGAGGTCACTGCAGCATCTCTCCAGGGTGCCAGAAATGCTATTCTTTAAATGCATTGTAGGATGATATCCCATTTTTAATGTTAAAACATTCAAAACGCTTCAAGTAGTTTTCTGTCTATGGAAAAGGAAGAGATACTATTTTCTGTTACTTTGATTCATCAAACAAATAGGTTCAACTTGACTGTATAGAAATTTGTCTTCCAAATTTTGTAACAGACAAAGCCAATATTTCCCAATTTGTTATCTTTACAGAAACTTTGATGGTGGTAAATTCTGAAAATTATTTTCCATCATTCTGGGGACATCAAATTCAGGTAGTTGGACCAGGCTGGTCTTGATTATGACAAAAGCTTATTGTTGGTTTGCTCACTTCTCATTTATAAATCAACTTACATTTGCCATGATAACACAGAGCAACAAAATCTACTCTTCATTGTCTTTGTAGACCAAAGCTTCTGTTCAAACTGTAACTGAAACTTAGATTGCTCTTCTGTGTTACTGAGCCTAATACTAATTTATTCCATTGACTGACCTATAAACTCTGTATATTTATCCCTCATACTCTACAAAACCGGATCACTTCATTCTGAAGAGAATGAAATGAAACATAGGACAATCTAAAGCAGGGGTGTCAAACTTGCATTTTCACATTGCTGTCATGTGATGTGCCATGACTTTTCTCCCTTCAGTAAAATAGAGGTGGGCATGTTCAGCATGTGGTGTATCCAGCCTGTGGGCTGCAAGACAACCTGATCTAAAGCATCTCCTCACTCTTTACTTGGATCTTGATCTACTTCTTGCAGAAAAGTCTGTTGTTAGTTGCCTCCATTTGTTCTAAAATAGGCCATTCTATCCTCAACTTTATTAACAACATATTGTGATAGGCAAATAGTAGCCAGAACCATTGTGGTGCAGTGATTAGAATACAGTATTGCAGGCTGATTCTGCTCACAGCCAGGAGTTTGATCCTGATCAGATCGAGATTGATCCAGCCTTCCATCTTTTGAGGTAGGTAAAATGAGAACCCAAAATGTTGGAGGCAATATGCTAGCTCTGTAAACCTCTTGGAGAGTGCCATAAAGCACTATGAATCAATATATAAGTCTAAGCACTATTCCTATTGCTAGTAATCATCAGCCCTGATATTTAAAATCCGCTTTGTTGTAGTCAGAGTATGGCCATTCCAAGATATAGAATAATTCTTCCTTCCACATGCAGAAAGAGTGGTCTGTGAATAGAGAGAGAATAGAGAGTGTCAGAAGCTGACAAGGGAATCCAACTCATTTTGGCAATTGGAAATTCCAGGAACAGAGGCAAATGGGGAGCATTACAGGATAGCAACAAAGATAGTTTTGGATCCAAAAGATTAAGAATTTCCTGTTTTCCAAAACATTCATATATTTTTAAAACACATTGACTGAAGAGTGCCTTCCAGCCTTATTATTTGCTAATAATGGGTGGTGTGCTTGAATAAATGTTCTTGAAACACTGAAATTATAACTGTGAGAACTGCATGTAAAATCTCCTTCCTTAATGAAAACCAGTTTTGAAGCATATTACTCCATAAAAAATGAAGTATACACTTTTAATGTAAGGAGAGGGAAATGTATTTGTTTTGCTGCAATAAGATATTCATACCTTGATGCAGTTAATTAAAGTTCAGGTATCTTGAACTTTGTCAGAGTGTCATTCCTGGCAAGTAGCTAAATGATATTTGATGCCCCTTTAGAAAATATGTAACAGTTTAATCAAACATATCTTGTAAAAGAAAGGAGAAATAAATTTATCTTATTTAATAAGAGAAATATGTCCTTTTGGGAAGCGTGCACAAAGAACAAAAAAAAAAACAACACCTCCATGCAGACTAGAACATGATATACTGCAGTTGTGGTAAAATTCTGCAGCAATGTTCACTTAACTATATTCAGCAGACATTCAATGCATATGGCTGTTGGCCATTATTATGGATTTATGAAATTTGGCAGTTGTGCAGCATAATTCCAGTTTCATAAATATAAAATTCTGTCTGTTCCATGTGGTGATTTATTTCATGCTGTGATAAAGTAAATTGCATTTACTTTCCTTAAATACTTAAACAGGAGTAATACTTTAAAAAGATAATTCAGCTTCAAATCCTGTTGTTTCTGATGGTGTTGAAATGCAACATTGACTTCAGCACATAAGGAATTTTTCATAAAACTGGGAAATTGTCAAGGGTCCAGATTCCCAACATATGATTTCAGCATATGTGTACTGTTAGAATTTCTATCCACCAAATATGGTAAACCTGATTTCAAAGTAAAATAAAACAGGACGTATTCTTTAGACTTTGTAACTAAAATGTTACAAAAAATCGAGGTTAACAAATATAATATTTTCATGAATGGACTATTCCTGTAATCAATGTTATTTGAAATCCAAGCTTTGGTACAAAATGTGACTTTCATATCATGAAAGGAAAGCACTGAGATATTGTAATATTTTATAAAATAGAATAGTAAAATCACAAGTTGGAAGGAACCATTTAGCCCAAGGGTGTCAAACTGGCAGCCCACAGGCCGGATGTGTCATGCACAGGCCATGCCCAACCCAGCTCCACAAAGAGGAAAAAATGTTGTGAAATGTCATGACAGCAATGTGATGCCATACATTTGATACCGTGATTTAAGGCTAGGTCACATTGGCCGACGGATGCAAAACGTATGTAAAAAGGACACAGCGGACGAGCAAATTTTCCATCCATTGTTATCCGCTTTCAAAAGTGCCCCAAATTTGCATAAAGAGAACCGACAACAACAGAAAGGAACAGATGTGGGGAGGACGTTGTGAGGATGTTAACCGAATGCTCAACAGAAGCCTAGCAGATGGAAGTGGATGAAAGCGGATAACACATCTTCAGGGCTTCCGTGGGAGAACAGCAAAGTGGACGTGCAGCAGAAGGACCGGATGCAGAGCGGATGACAAGCGGATGACGCGGATGCATCACGGACACCTAGCAGATGCCTAGCAGATGCCTAGCAGATGCCTAGCAGATGCAAAGCGTTCACTGCGCATGCGGGGAGGATGCATTACGTCAGCCCCACGGATATAAAGGGAAGCAGCTCACAAGCAGGTCACCATTCAGAGGAAAGACCTGCTGCCAGACACATCTTCAGCCAACAACCATGGGGAAGAAGAGGAAGCCTGTGTCTACTCCTGCCAGCCCTGGCAAGAAGGAAAGGACCACCATCCCACCCCCTGGCGCTGACTCTGCTTCTGCTGGGGCTTCTGCTGCTGGGACTGACTCTGCTGGTGCTGGTGCTTCTGCTGGTGCTACTCCTGGTGCTGGTGCTTCTGCTGGTGCTGCTGCTGCTCGTGCTACTGCTGGTGCTGCTGGTGCTGGTGCTTCTGCTGGTGCTGACTCAGCTGCTGCTGCTAGTGGTGCTACTGCTGCTGGTGTTGTTGTTGTTGGTGGTGGTGGTGGTGTGGTGGACCAGCCCCTAGAACCTCAAAGCCCTGCTGATGAGGGCCCAGAAGGCCCTGCCAGAGGGAGGAAGAGGCAATCGTGTGAAAAGGGGGAGAGGAGACAGTACTCCATTGCAGAGGAACATGAGGAAGAGGTGCTCGAATGGCTGAGGAAGGGACACAGGCTCTATCGAGACACCAAGCGGAAGCAGGCGGCTTGGAGAGAGAAGGCAGAGAGCCTGGGCTACACTTCGGATGTCCTCCTGGGGTGGTGGAAGCACATGCACACCTGGTACAGGAAGCTGCACCTGAAGAAGTCTGGCCAGGCCACGGTCAAGCTCACCGACTGGGAGACCTATGTCATGGCAAAGTGCAGCTTCTTGGAGGGTGAGATCACCACTGAGGAGCATCCCCTCTCTGAACCTTCTCTCTCAGGCAGCCCACAGAGAGCCAGTCCTCTTCTGGCCAAGAGTCAGCTCCTGTGTCCAGGCAGTTATCTTTGGAGCGCCCCACGACGGAGACCCCCCTGACAGCTGCATTCCCCGTGGCGGAGCGCATGGAGGACCCCCTGATGCAGTTGGAGCAAGAAGAGGCTGCTGCAACCAGAGACCAACCCACACCCACACCCAGCTCCACCTCCACAGAAAGCAGGCAGAGAGCCAGATCGGAGGAACAGAGCAAAACTGTCCTCTTGGAGATCAGGGATACCATCAAGAGCAGTGTAGATCTCCTCTCTCAGCTGGTACAGTCCGATATACCATCCTCTAACAGAAAGCCTTTTCTCACCTACATGAACCAGATCCTCATGGAAATGCCCGAATCCCAGTACCAGGTGATCAAGGAGAGGATCACAGGTCTTCTGCACCACCTCCAGGCCCAGCTGAACCTGCTCTTACCCACTCCAGGTCTGCTCCTCCACCTCAGGTGATGTCACAGCCCTTCCAAGGCTTTCAACAGCCCCTCACCTACCAAGGCTACGGCTTGGAGGCTAGGGCCTGGAACTAGGAGTTCCAGCAGCACAGGCAGCCCTTCCCAGTCCAGGCACAGGTAAATCGCACACCACAGGTGCCGATGCCACTGATACCACCAATGCCACCGACGCCACAGATGCCACCGATGCCACAGATGCCACTGATGCCACAGATGCCACCGGCACCTCACCTCGCTCAGCTGCAGACCAGACATCCCCACTACACTCCTCCTTCCTCCACCCCACAGCCAAGCCCGGCCTCAGAACATCTGTCATCGGTCTTGGGACTGACACCCTATGTCATGGAGGAAGGGGCTCTCAACATCATGGGACTGAGCCAGCTTTCTGAGAGCTTCTTCCACACACCATCCCCTGTTGTCCTCTCGGGGCCAGGCACCCCAATGGCGCCTCAGACCAGCACTCGAGCCACTGCCACCTCCACAGCACCTGGACACTTCACCCCTGAGACCATGGGCATGCCTCAGAGTGACTGAGAATAGTGCCAGAGTTGCTATTCTGTTGACTTTATCTTTGCTTGGGACACTCTACTTGGGTCATTTTCTTTTACAGTTTGTTATTAATAAAGGTTATCTTTGCTTCACACAGTTAGTTCAGTTCTTTTAGTCAATAAAGTTCTTGGTGGAAACTTTTAGAAAAAATGGTTTAAACCTTTGCATGCTTGTGGGATGGGTAAGGATAGCAATGGGGTGGGCAGGGATACCTGTGGGATGGGTAATAGCTGTGAGATGGGTAAGGATACCAATTGGATGGGCAGGAATACCTGTGGTATGGGTAATAGCTGTGAGATGGGTAAGGATAACAGTGGGATAGATAAGCCTCCAGGGCAAGCATAGTGGGACTGCATGGTCCACCCTCCCAGGTGCCACACCTATGGCCCTTTATTATCAATAACAACTTAATCATTCATCAACACATTTCAACATAAACACAACTCTTTATAAAATGCCCTGTTCATTGAAGGGGCCACTCAACATACATGGCAGAATCTCATCAGTGTGATGAGACAAGCTGAAGGAAGCATCCATTAATCATCTATCATCCTGTCTTGCCATTCCACTGCTCCAGCTGGGGAGTTGCACCAGTGTCTCAGGAGGTTGCACTGCTTCTTCCCTTCACGTGAAGCTTTGTTGGGGCCTGGCACATCCTCAGTGTCTATCAGGTTTACTCCTTGCCTCCATTCACCAGGCTCCATGTCCCCATTGCCTTGTTGGTGGTCCACGAGTCTGTTCTGCAACACTGGGTAGCGGGTGTGCATGAGATTTTGCAGGATGCAGTAAGCTTCCATGATGTTCCTCATGGTCTGTGGGTGATGCTGCATGGTGGTGAGAAGTACCTGGAACCTGTTGGCCAGGATGCCAAAGGCGTTCTCCACCACCCGCCTTGCCCTGGACAGCCTGTAGTTGAAGATCCTCTCTTCACAGTTGAGGCATCTGGAAGTGTAGGGCTTCATGAGGTAGGTTCTGAGGGAGAAGGCGTCATCCCCCCACGATGAAGTAAGGCACATCTTGTGTGTCATTGGGCAGGGGTTCTGGATCTGGAAAGCTCATGATGAGGTTGCGTTCCAGACCCTCCTTGAGGTGACTGGCATTGTATACCTGGGCATCTGAAGATGACCCATTGCCTGAAGCATCAATGTACATGAACTTGTAGTCAGCATCGACCATGGCGAAGAGGATGATGCTGAAGAAGCCCTTGTAGTTGAAATAAGTGGACCCCGACTTGGCTGGAGCTTTGCAGGCCACGTGCTTCCCATCTATGGCTCCAATGGCGTGGGGGAAGTTCCACTTCTGATACCACTGCTCTGCAACTTTCTTCCATCCTTCTTCAGTGGCGGGGCACTGGAGGAGCTCCTCCAGGTATTCTTCTATGATGGCCTGCAGCACTTCTCTGACCACAATGCTGATGGTGTTGTGTGGCACCCTCCAGGCGTACTGCATGTTACTTTACGTGGTCCTGGAGGCCAGGTGGCGCAGAGTCAGTGCCACCTTCAGTCCAGGGTCCAGGCTGGACTGGAAGTTGGTGCTCTGCTTGGTCAACCTGGGTCTCAGCCGCTCTACAACTTCATCAAACATGGCTGGTGGCATCCTCATGAAGTGCTGGAATGCACGACGGTCTTCGTTCCTCAGCTCCACCATCAGCTTGTCATACAGTCCGTACTCCTCTCTTCTCGTGATCCATCTTCGGACCCACACACTTCTTGGACGCCTCCTTTTCTTTGCGTAGAACAGGTGAAAGAGCCTGTAGAGGGCTTCGCACTGTTGTAGAATGATGGCGGCTACCAAAAGGAGTGTGCGACGATCCATGGTGGAGATGACTGGATGCTGTGGAAGAGCAAGAGCAAGATGAAGGCTGAAGAGGTCTTCACCCCAGGGCTGCTGGACTGAAAGTGAGATCAGGTGCACAGGGACAGGCTTTCTCCACTGCTGTCTCCCTTCTTTGGAAGTACATCATCTTGAGGTTAAAATCCAGCTGGGTCCAATTAAGCTATTAATATCCCTAAGGGAGGCTTCCGTTTGCAAGGCTTCAGCGGCAGCAGGAATCCGCAACTGTGTGTGGTTTCTGATGCACTCGCTGCTAGAGTGCCCCCGATCCAGCTGGATTTGGGGACTATAGTTACCCTGTAGAGGTAACTGAAGATAGGGGAGATCCACCCGTGGTATGGGGGAATCGCAACCCCCCTCCTCAGCTGGCTTAACTCCCTTTGCTGAAAGCGGTGGAGCGGCGGTCAGCAATGGCTGCCACAAAGAAGCCTTCATCTGGATAAGAATGTGCAGGAGGAAGCTGAGAAAGTGAAAGTTTTTGGCTAACCAGGATAATAAGTAACATTTAAATACCCTGGAATTTAAGTTTCATTAAAGATACATTATTCCCAACGAAGACGGAAAAAGCGGCAAATGAAAGTAAAAAGGCAACGTTTGTTTTTTCTCACTCTCCTTCCTTACGGTGATAGTAAATGAATGGAGAAATCAGAAAAACCCATTTTGGCATCAGCAGGTAATTAAATTGGAAAATTAAAGCCAAGGGAACAATAAAGATTTCTGAGCATTGGGAAAAAAACAACAACTCTTTTTTGCTATAAGTGGGAAGGGAGAGGAAAAGAATCAATATTAAGATTTTGTTGGAGGAAGCTGCTTGGAATTTATAAGATCAGAGCTAAACTGTAACAAGACTTCTAAAAGATATATTTTAATTGGAGCTTTGTAACTGAACTATAACCCCAGAAAGAGAAAGTATAAAAAGAAGAAAATGCTAAATGAAACAGTCTATGTGTATTTGGATTGCTTTGTGACTTTGTGACTTTTGGAAATCATTATTTGAAAGACTAAAAACATTTGGGTTGTCTAAAAACACTTTTCACAATGGCACTACTTGTTGATGAACTGAAAATTGAATTTAAAAAGCTAAAAGAAGAGGAACAAGAAGGGAAGGGCTCTTCTGGATCTGTTTTCCATTTTTTAGAAATGGCGATTTCTACTTACCAGAAACTACAAGAACAAGAAGACTGGGATGAAGAAGAAGCCATCTCTAATGAACAAAAAACTTTAGCTGGAGAAGAAAAGGGAAAGAGAATGGAGATCTTAAAAAAACAACCAAAAAAGGGAAAAATAAGGTGAAAAATCGATACAATGTCAGAAAGCAAGAGAAAAGGAATACAGAAGAAGGTGGAGATTAAGAAGGTGGAGATTAAGAGACAAGGGGGTAAAAAGGCAGGATTGGAGAAGAAAGGAAGGGGAAAAGGGAAGAGAAGTTACAAAGGTTTAAAACATGATGTAAAGAAGCAAGATTTATTCAGAGATAGTGGGTAAAAATATGATTAAAAAAGAGATTGTGCAAAAGTACATAAGATTGTATTGTTGTATATTTGAAATAATGTTAGAAAACTGGATTTAATAATAGAGCTTAATTTGCTATGGATTATTGTTTTAATTATATCATAAACTTATTACTCTTTTTTATTTTATAATATAGTACGTAGCTTTAGAATGTACTGAGCAGAATCAGAATGAAAAGTATATATTATTTTAAGTGTTAAATTTAGGGGAAAGATTTAAAGGCGTCATACTTCAATAAATGATTATAGGAGAAATTTTGTGTTAATGAGAAAAGATAATAGAAAATTGAAATAGAACAGACAAAAGATATACACATAATGATTTAAACTGAGATGAAATAAATAAAATAGAATTAAGAGAGTGAAAAGAGGGGAGAAGCTATATAGAAAATGTAGAATGGTAAATAAGATATGAAATGGGATAAAAAGTGAGCATGAATTTGAATTTATGTCTGGACAAAAAGATGTAACCCAGGATTAAGCCGCTTTCCAAAAAGAAGTTTTATGTTTTTATGTTTTGTGTTTTATTTGTGTAGGTTTGTTTATTGAAAATCAATAAAAAAATTATTTTAAAAAAAGCTATTAATATCCCTCCTATACTAACATTGTTCATTTGGTATAAATATTGATTGTGGCTAGTTTCTGCACTAGGAGATAACTGTTGTTCTTTTTTATTGCTTTGATCTTTTTACTATAACTGGAAACATAAGACACTTAGAATTGGTTTATGATTCCAATTCACAATTCATCCTTACTTGACCCTTTTATGTGATGTTGGGTTCAATGCATTCAAACTCTTTGACTGTTTTGATTTGGTTTGGTTTTGATTTTATAGTTGGTCTATTAGGCTACAACAATTCAAATACCCATATGATTTTAGGCTCAGTAAGTCTGGGTCAGTAGTTGTGTATCAGCCTAACAAACAGTCAGGAAGATAAAATGAAGATCCATGTGTTTGCATTTGTCTTGTCAAATGTATGAATACGAAATTCAAAATTATTTCTGATTTATTCTGAGGCTATTGATTTGCTTTAAAAGTTGCTAATTAATCTCTCCCTAGCTTTTTCTCTGGTAATATTACACTAATAACTAGAGCATACAATACATTTGCTAGACCAATACTCGAATACAGCTCATCAGTCTGGAACTCACATTACATATCTGATATTAACACAGTTGAGAAAGTCCAGAAATATTTCACAAGAAGAGTTCTCCAGTCTTCTATTCCTTGCAGAATACCTTATGCCACCAGAGTTGAAATTCTAGACCTAGAAAACCTAGAACTACGCCGTCTTCTGTCCGATCTAAGTATAGTACATAAAATCATACTTTACAATGTCCTACCTGTCAATCAATACTTCAGCTTCAGCCATAACAACACAAGAGCACACAATAGATACAAACTCAAGGTTAATCGCACCAAACTAGATTGCAGGAAATATGACTTCAGCAACAGAGTGGTCAATATCTGAAATATTCTACCTGACTCTGTGGTTTCTTCCCCAAACCCCAAAAACTTTAACCTTAGACTGTCTAATATTGACCTCACCCCTTTCCTAAGAGGTCTGTAGGGGACATGCATAAGCGTACCAACGTGCCTACCGTCCCTGTCGAATTGTTTCTTTTTATTTTTTTGATTTTTCTTATATGTATCCATGTATTCATAACTATGTTTTTACTTATACCTATTATCTTGTAAGCAATCGACAAAAATAAATAAATAAAATAAATAAATAGTTCTTATACATTGATTACTATGCTGGTTGAGATTCAAAAATTCTCAAATGTCTGTAAAGCATCAGATTGAGGAAAAGCTACAACATGTCATTTGTGTATGTAAGAAGAAAAAGGCCCATGTGCCACCTTGATTACCCACATCATCCTTGATATCCACTCCAAATACAGGACTGGATTCCTTTACCATCCAATTGTGAACACCTAATGCAGCAAGACTGGTTAACCCTTTCCCACCTATCCCAAAGATACTTTTCTAAAAGGCAATTGGACTTTCTTGGGATTTTTTTTCTTGAAAGATTCTATTTCACCTTGAATGACAACTGAAATGTTTTCAAGGAAAAAAAAGAAAATCCAGTTCCCTTTTAGAAAAACAACTTTGGGCCAACCATGACCTGGATTATTGAGAATCTTCACATATACTTTCCCATATATAGCTGAAACTAGTTAAGTGTTCCCCCATTAGGAAATTAGTGAATACTGGCAGACACTATCATAACTAATTTTCTTCCAGGTGTGGACTTACATAAGTAAAAGGGAACAAGGGGATTGTCACATTCTGTAGGATGAGATGCCTGTGCTTTTCTCCAAACTTTCCTCCTCCATTCATTCCCCAAGTAAACAAGCTAGTCAGCACATCCACAGAAATGCCAAATAACCTATTTCCCACAAGTATGACCACCTCTGTTCATTAAGGTATGTCCACCTTCAAATTGCTGTCCATCCATTTTGCTGCCCAGCTTTTCAAACAAAACTCTACTTCTACTTTAAGCAATTGTTCTGCATCCTTATTGGGTAATCCAACTTGAAATTGGACCAAAAAAAAATCTTCTTATACATGTGATGTCTTAAAAAGCAAATCAAGTAAGTTTTCCAATACTATTAGAAACCTTTCAATTCAAATGATGTACTGAAAAACCCCAAGATTCATACAATTAAATAATGCTTTCTAACACATAAGCAACACTTTATTAGCAACATTTTAAGGCCCTGTCACACTGGCCGATGGATGCAAAATGTTTGTAAAAAGGACACAGAGGACGAGCAAAATGTTCCATTTGTTGTTATCCGCCCTCAAAAGTGCCCCGAATTTGCATAACCAGAGCGGACAACAAGGAAAGGAACGGACGGGGGGAGGACGTAGGGTGGATGGAAAGCGGATGCTCCACAGAAGCCTAGCGGATGGAAGCGGATGGGAGTGGATGGCACATCCACAAGGCTTCTGGGGGAGCACATCAAAGCAGACGCGGAACGGAAAGAGCGGATGCAGAGTGGATGCCGAGCAGATGAAGCGGATGCAGAGCAGATGCAGAGCGGAAGCCTAGCGGATGCCTAGCGTTCACTGCGCATGCAGGGGGGATGAATTGCATCCGCCCCGCAGATATAAAGGGAAGCAGCTCGCAAGCAGGTCACCATTCAGAGGAAAGACCTGCTTCCAGACACAGCTTGCCAGCCAGCCAGCCAGCCAGCCAGCCAGCCAGCCAGCCAGCCAGCAACCCAACAACCATGGGGAAGAAAGGAAGCCTCTGCCATCTGCTGCTAGCCCTGGCAAGAGGGACAGGGCCACCCTCCCACCCCCTGGCCCTGACTCTGCTTCTGCTGGGGCTTCTGCTTCCCGGGCTCGCTCTTCTGGTGCTGGGGCTTCTGCTGATGCTGCTTCTGGTGGTGGTGCTTCTGCTGATGCTTCCTCTGGTGGTGGTGCTTCTGCTGGTGCTTACTTTGCTGGCGCTGCTCCTGGTGCTGGGGCTTCTGCTGATGCTTACTTTGCTGGCGCTGCTCCTGGTCCTGATGGTCCTGCTGGTGCTTACTCTGCTGGCACTGCTCCTGGTGCTGGTGCTTCTGCAGGAGCTTACTCTGCTGGCACTGCTCCTGGTGCTGGGGCTTGTGCTGATGCTTACTCTGCTGGCGCTGCTCCTGGTCCTGCTGGTCCTGCTGGTGCTTACTCTGCTGGCACTGCTCCTGGTCCTGCTGGTCCTGCTGGTGCTCCTGGTCCTGCTGGTGCGCCTGGTCCTGCTGGTGCTCCTGGTCCTGCTGGTGCTGCTGGTGCTCCTGGTCCTGCTGGTCCTGCTTTTGCTGCTACTGTTGTTGCTGCGGGTGGTGGTGGTGGTGGTGTGGAGGAGCAGCCCCTACAACCTCAAAGCCCTTCTGATGAGGGCCCATATGGCCCTGCCAAAGGGAGGGAGAAGCAGACGCACGAACGGGAGAGGAGGCAATACACAATCGAAGAGGAACATGAGGATGAGGTGCTGGAGTGGCTGAGGGAGAATGAATATCTTTGGTGGAAGGGACACAGGCTCTATCGAGACACCAAGAGGAAGCAGGCTGCTTGGAGAGAGAAGGTGGAGAGCCTGGGCTACACTTCGGAGGTGCTCCTCGGCTGGGGGAAGCAAATGCACACCTGGTACCGGAAGCTGCACCTCAAGAAATCTGCCCAGGCCGCGATCAAGCTGACAGACAGAGAAACCTACATGATGGCCAAGTGCAGATTCTTGGAGGGTGAGATCCGCCATCGAGGAGCAGCCCCTCTCACAACCTTCTCTCTCAGGCAGTCTGCTGAGAGCCAGTCCTCTTCTGGCCAAGAGTCAGCTCCTGTGTCCAGGCAGGTATCTGTGGAGCGTGCCACGATGGAGACCCCGCCGACAGCTGTACTACCCGTGGCGGAGCACGTGGAGGACCCCCTGATGCAAGGGAGCAAGGAGAGGGTCACCACAGCCCAACCCGTATCCACCCCCAGCTCCACCTCCACCGAAAGGCAGAGAGGCAGACCGGACGGGCAGAGCCACACTGTCCTGCTGGAGATCAGGGACACCATCAGGAGCAGCGTAGATCTCCTCTCTCAGCTGGTACACACCGACACCCCATCCTCCAACCGCAAGCCCTTCCTCACCTACGTCAACCAGACCCTCATAAACATGTCGGAACCCCAGTACCAGGTGGTGAAGGACAGGATCACCGATCTTCTTCACAACCCTCCAGTCCAAGCTGAACATGCTCCCACCCACTCCAGGCCTGCTCCTCCACCCCAGGTGATGTTACAGCCCTTCCAAGGCTTTCCACAGGCCCCTCCCTACCAAGGCTATGGCAACCAGGAGGTCCAGCAGCACAGGCAGCCCTTCCCAGTCCAGGCACAGGTACATCGGACGCCACCGGTGCCACTGATGCCACCCATGCCACCGATGCCAGCCACGCCACAGATGCCACCCATGCCACTAATGCCACCGACACCAGTCCTCACCCAGCTGCAGACCAGACAGCCCCACTACACTGCTCCTTCCTCCACCCCACAGTCAAGCCCGGCCTCAGAACATCTGTCATTTGAATTGGGGCTGACACCCTATGTCATGGAGGAAGGGGCTCGCAACATCACGGGGTTGAGCCAGCTGTCTGAGAGCTTCCTCAACACACTGTCCCCTGTTGTCCTCTCGGGGCCAGGCACCCCAGTGGTGCCTCAAACCAGCACTCCAGCAGCAGCCACCTCCAGAGCACCTGGACCCTTCACCCCTGAGATGATGGGAATGCCTCAGACTGACTGAGAAGAGTGCCAGAGACTGGGTGGCTACCTGTTGACTTTATTTTTGCTTTGGACACTTGACTTGGGTTGTTTTTCTTTTACAGCTTGTTATTAATAAAGATTATCTTTGCTTCATACACTTGCTTCATTTATTTTTGTGAATAAAGTCTTGGTGGAATCTTTTAGAAATGGTTTTAGCCTTTGCATGCTTGTGGGATGGGTAAGGATAGCAGTGGGATGGGCAGGGATACCTGTGGGATGGGTAATAGCTGTGGGATAGATAAACCTCCAGTCAAGCATAGTGGGACTGTATGGTCCACCCTCCCAGGTGCCAAACCTATGGCCCTTTATTATCAATAATAATGTAATCATTCATCCACACATGTCAACATAAACACAACTCGTTATTAAATGCCCTGTTCATTGTAGGCCCACCCAACATACATGGCCCAATCTCATCAGTGTGATGAGACAGGCTGAAGGAAGCATCCATTAATCATCTATCATCCTGTCTTGCCACTCCACTGCTCCAGCTGGGGAGTTGCACCAGTGTCTCAGGAGGTTGCTCTGCTTCTTCCCTTCACGTGAAGCTTTGTAGGGGCCTTGCACATCCTTAGTGTCTATCAGGTTTCACCCTTGCCTCCATTCCTCAGGCTCCATGTCCCCATTGCCTTGTTGGAGGTCCACGAGCCTGTCCTGCAACACTGGGTAGCGGGTGCGCATGAGATTGTGCAGGATGCAGCAAGCTTCCACGATGTTCCTCACAGTCTGGGCGATGCTGCATGGTGGTGAGAAGTACCTGGAACCTGTTGGCCAGGATGCCAAAGGCGTTCTCCACCACCCGCCTTGCTCTGGACAGCCTGTAGTTGAAGATCCTCTCTTCACGGGTGAAGCATCTGGAGGTGTAGGGCTTCATGAGGTAGGTTCTGAGGGAGAAGGCGTCATCCCCCACGATGAAGTAGGGCACATCATGCATGTCGTTGGACAGCGGATCTGGATCTGGGAAGCCCACCATGAGGTTGCTTTCCAGCCCCTCCTTGAGGTCACTGCCGTTGTATACCAGGGCATCTGAAGATGAGCCGTTGCCTGAAGCATTGATGTACATGAACTTGTAGTCAGCATTGACCATGGCGAAGAGGATGATGCTGAAGAAGCCCTTGTAGTTGAAATAAGTAGACCCCGACTTGGGTGGTGCTTTGCAGGCCACGTGCTTGCCAACTATGGCTCCAACGGTGTGGGGGAAGTTCCACTTCTGATACCACTGCTCTGCAACTTTCTTCCAGCCTTCTTCAGTGGCGGGGCACTGGAGGAGCTCCTCCGGGTATTCTTCAATGATGGCCTGCACCACTTCTCTGACCACAATGCTGATGGTGTTGTGTGGCACCCTCCAGCCGTACTGCATGCTCCTGTAGGTGGTCCCTGAGGCCAGGTGGCGCAGAGTCAGTGCCACCTTGAGCCCAGGGTCCAGGCTGGGCCAGAAGTTGGTGCTCTGCTTGGTCAACCTGGGTCTCAACTGCTCCACAACTTCATCAAACATGTCTGGAGGCATCCTCATGAAGTTCTGGAATGCACGAGTGTCTTCGTTCCTCAGCTCCACCATCAGCTTGTTGTACAGTCCGTCCTCTGCTCTTCTGGCAAACCATCTTCATACCCAGACGCTTCTTGGCCGCCCCTTTTTCTTCCCGTAGTAGAGTTCACAGAGCCTGTAGATGGCTTCGCACTGTTGCAGAATGATGGTGGCTACCAAAAGGACTGTGTTTTGATCCATGGTGGACATCAATGGATGCTATGGAAGAGCAAGAGCCAGATGAAGGCTGCAGAGGTCTGCACAGCAGGGCTGCTGGATTGAAAGTGAGATCCAGGTGAGTTCCTCCCCCTTTTTATAGGCAATATAGGTTTTCCACTAGGTGTCCTTTCGCATCCTCTAGGCATCCTCTAGACATCCTTAATATCCGAGATAGGTCCCCTCTGCAAACGTTTTTTCTGTTTTAAATGCTTTCTTTGTGAGCTGCATCCGCTTTCATCCTTTTTCCATCCGTGCTACTAACGCTGTGCATCCATTCCGCATCCGTTTCGCTTCCTCCCTCTGTCCGTTTTCTGCTGGAGCGGATGTGAGTTGCATAGATACGCAGTGGATGCCTAGCAGATATAGCGCACGCGTAATGGATGACGACGGATGTAGAATGGATGCTCCCCATATGCGTTGCAGATGCAGAATGGACGTGTTGGATACATTATCCACTCAAAAAGTTTTGAGCAGTTTAAACCTTTTTGAGCGGATGGAACCTCAGTCGACGGATGCTGGACGGATAGAGAGGATGAAAAACGGAGGCAGTGAGAACAGAATGGATGGATCGCGTTAACCAACGGATGGCAAGTGTTTCTCTCCATTTTACATCCTCTTTCCATCTGTTGGTGCAGTGTGACATGGGCTTTAGCAACACTTTCTAGCGTACTGTTTTGGCTACCATATGCTAGTAACAGCAACTAAAAAGCAGCTGGAAAGCAAAGTACTGTTAAAAAAAAAAACAAGATCAGAGAATTGGTATGAAATAATACTGAACTTCCGCAAAAGCCTTGTTTCAGAGTCTTGCTTAGATATAAAGTATATCAGGAGCTTTGTGGAAGATGCAATCGCTCATAAATCACACAGTTTAAATGCAATGAGCTCCAATGGCTTGCTGAATGAGTCTCAGCCAGCTGAACTTATAAATCACACCAAGCTATTTACCATGCCTTCCAAATCACATGACTGAAACCCCTGTGTAAATGACAAATAACTGTTATGGCTTAAGATGATGTGTGAGTCAACTAGTCTTTCCATCTCACTTCATTGAAATTCTGTGAAGTAAATTAAGATAGATGGTATACATATGATAACTCAGACTAACTATCCCAAAACTCTTGGAGGCTATTAAACTTAGGATAGCATCCAGATGCCCTCTTGAAGAGACTGTTGTCTGTCAAAACAAATATTTTCACCCTCAGGATAATCCCATCAGCAATGTGCATAGCTCCTAAGGCATCAAAACGAGAGATGAGAGAAATTTAGCAGTAGAATTGGCCTCATAAAAATATTCCCTGTTCCATCTATAATTTCTCACTTGGAACCTTGCAGACCCCTGAGCAGACATTACAAAAATTGTTTGGGAGCTGAGAGTTCAGCATCTTTCATACCGTATTTCACACAGAAGCATGAAAAGTTTCAAAACCACTATAAGTATACCACTATGTCTAAAGAATGAACAATGCCGAAAGAATGAATGGCTTTGTTTTCTTGAAATACTAGTGAGGAATAAGTGTTTGTGAGGAGAGAATGTAAATTAATTAAACCTAATACTCTGTATATTTGTCGCAATTTTCTGTATAATGTCTCCCATTTAAAAAAAAAAGTTTAACCTAGCTTAATAATGGATTCATTCCTTTGGTTACTTGGTTATTTTTGCAGTACTACAATTATGTATCATTCTCATCTTACATTCTTATCTTACCATGGTTATTTCTAACTAACTAGAAATATAAAGCCCACTGAAACTCACCATCTGCTAGCAGTGACAGCCCCAGATTCACATTCAGGATTTTCACTTGTAATGATTTGTATGTAGCACAGCAAAATCAACAAATGTGTGTATTTATATGAGATATTTCATAAATTCTACAGTCAGAGCCTGTTATTATTAAATTAGATAATTAATAAATTGTTTTAAATTAGCTTTCTCATCAATAAAGATTTATACTTTCATCAAGTATAGAATGTGAAAACTTATTTTGTACATCCTTCCTTAAACATAGCTGAAAACAGAATGGTAGAGAACTTGCTAATAGTCTGGTGTCAATCCTGGATTGGACATTTAGAAATTCTGGGCTAGATAAAATATTACCTAAAATATACAAACACAATAAATCCTTACAAATTCAAGGATACGGGAACTAGAGCTCAGCCAGCCAAGCCTCAGGGCAATATGGAAGTAGCAATATGTCTTAAGGGTCCATTGGAAGGTGTAGGAGAATGATGAAACATGCATTTTGAAATCACAGTGCAAACCCCTTTCATTCAAGTTGCATGGCAAAAGGCCACAATTCCACTGGAATGTCACAGTGCATATTTCATCTTTTTTTTCCTTCATCCCAGCTAGTAGTGGACACTTATATATGTGATCCTACTGGTTCTCTACATAAATCCTTTATCAAAGAAGGGACCTGGCTCTGCAAATAAAAATGTGCTTAAAAGTTTATACAAGAGAATGATTAAAAAACACAACATTGCCAAATATTGGCTAATCTTTTTTAGGCTTTATAAAACAAATTATTAGAGGAGTAGGAGTGTGTTGACAAAACAGAAACATAGAATGGCACTTTTAATGGCACACTAAAAGGCAATCTTGAAATGCCTTGGTTTTATTAAAGTTTCTGTGGGAAGGTAACTTATGTTTTTTTATTGAGCTAATGTTTATTTTTTGAAGTTAGAAACAATAGAAAGATACTTGAGTTTGGTGAATTATAATCTTTTCTGAAAATGCATAAGTAAGAGTGTTTTCTTTTGTCAGGAGGAGTTTCTCCCACTATTCTCTAAAGGGAATTCTTCCTATTTTTAACAATAAATACTGCATTGACCTTGGATTATTAGTTTGGTGTCTTATGTTTGATTCCACATAGGTCAAGTGTTTTACTTAATTAAGCTCTAAATAGTAAATTAAGTTAGTGCAGAAATATATCAGGAATGGCTAGTTACATCCTTCTTGGATGAGAAGGAAAAGAAATGGGTTTAATCTAGAGCTACAATCAAAATTTTTGTAATAGTAGACTGCAGCCTTCACATCTAAATTCCAGGGCCATAGTCTCCAATATGAACCAATGAACCCTGTGCTTGAGAAAAACAGCAAGATCCATAAATGGTTAGAATATTAAGTCAAGGGCTCTTGAATGCTTGGGAAAAATATGTGGCTTACCTGAAGTTTGACAGTCTCATAAGTTTGTAATCAAGACAACTAGCATCAACCATATTTGTGTGGACCAAAGAGAAGTGAGGTGATTTTAAGGGTCACTCTAAAATAGGGCTGTAAAACTCTCGGCTCATGGGCTGGATGACCCTCACACTGGCCATGCCCATATCTGGTTTAGGAAAGTGGGGGTCCTGACGCCATGAGTTTGACACTCCTGCTCTAAAACAAGCAATTTCTATGTGATTTGTTTTTATATTGAGCTCTGGCTATCCTTAGGAATCTCTGTATGATTTGCTAATACTATCTGCCTTGCTTTTCAATCACTAGTAGGGAATATTTGAATTTGATCTATGACAGTATTTGATTAGATTGCACAGTATTCTGTTTGTAATATATATGCAATTGATGTAAAGTACATTAAGCCAGGAGAAAGGGGAAAAATAGTATATCCAGGAAGAAAAATGCTTTTCAAAAAAAAATTATATATTGCTTTCTATAATTCCTTTCTTTCAGATGATAAAATATCATTTCATTAAGCAACAATATTTTCTTGTAAATAATACATTGAGGAAGGGGCTCTGGAAAAGGAAATTGTGGGGAACCACATTGGCCACAAACTATCTAGTCCTGATCCAATTCTTATACCTGAGCAAATATAGTATTTCCTATGGCAGACCAAAGCCAACTTGTAAAATAGTTGAGTCTGAGTGCAGAGGCAGATTTAATTATTCTGTTTCATTCATTTGTACTTCCAAATTGAAAATGTAAATTGTCTGCTTTAATAATACCAAATTTGCTTTCTTTTTTCTGTAATGTCCATTTATACATGCTTTTCACACTTGTACTGCCCTTTAAGCAATTTAATTGCTTTCACCTTTTGAACTTGTGGGTTGTTATGTCTGAAATATGCATGACCTCCATGCAGAATTTTGAATTTTCCAGTAGAAACAATAAAATCTTGACTTGTATGTCAGATTTTGAAGATAATTTGTTTTATTTTTTTACCCTTTTGTTTCCAAGCAAAGAAAGCTTTTTCCAAAATGTGACAAAATGAGGGGATTCATTCTTTTTAACAATTATTGTTAATTGGTTTAAATGTTTGTATGCTATATGACTTTCATCTTCATTGTGGTGTCATGTAAACCCCTAGGCATATATGTATATTGGAATAACACAACTATGAAATAACAAATCTTAAATGTTTTCAGAATTTTGAATGATAGTTTCATCATACTTCATCTCAAGGGAAAGGATGCTCCACAGAACAGTTACTCTGATGGAAAGAAGTCCTGTCCCTCATTATTGTCAAATGACCATCTTCTGGCTCATTAATGATCTCACTGAAGTGGCAGATCTATATGAAGATTTGTTTTCTCCCACGTATGCTGGTCCCAAATTGATTAAAATGTTATGCCAAATCTTTAAATCTGGTCCAACAGCAGGTTGGCAACTACTGCAGCTATTTCAAGAATTATTTTGTGTGAGGAAGGATCTGAGCACTTTGTCTGGTTACTCCCAGATAATGCATGACAGCAGCCAGCTCTGAGGATATGACAGTACCTAAGGATCTGGATATCAAAAAGGATTTGTCATATAATTATTTAACTGGTCTTTGTTTTGCCACACAAAATAAATTTCTGGGGGTCTTGACAAACAAATTAGTTTGTAGGTCAAACACCATGAGTCCCAAAATATTGAAAAATCACATATACCCTCTGTGATATTGCTAGAAGAAGAAGGAGAAGAAGAAGAAGACTCACGGACAGCACCGTAGCATGGTATTATGAAGTAGATTCCAATGCATTTTCTTTCAAAGGGAAAAGCCCCTACTTTTCCTAAAACTTACATAATAACATCAAAGATTTTTTTAAATTGCCCTTGCTATATCTTATATAGACCCCCACAAGAGATTCTTTAAGGTTATAAATATAGATCAGTGTACATTACTCTCTAACTGTTGCAGCATAGTACCGTGTTTCTCATATAATAAGGCCAGGTCTTTTTTTTTTTTTTTTGAGCCCCGAAAAAACAGCTAGGATGTCTTTTGAGTGGTAAATTAATTTCTCCCTCTCCCTGCACACCAATATTTGAATATCAATTCATCATTAAAATAATTGTATAAAACTCAATTTCTAAATATTCAGAGTAATTCTGAATCATATACATCATAACACTTCCTTCATTATTAAAGACTATTTACATTACTGTGTTTCTCCAACAATACGCCTCCCCATATGAAGACCCAGCATGTTTTCTAGGCATAAAATGAAATTAAGCCCTCCCCCCAAATTTAGGCCTAATTTAAAACATGCAAAATTGGGGGGGAGGCAGGGGGGAACTTGCCATGAGGAGTGCCCCGCAGGCAGCTACGCTTCACCATCAGCCGTTCGTAACAGCCAATCATGGTGGAGCACAGAGGGCTCCCTTACCCCCAAGCACCTTTGCTGCAGACTCGGAGCAGCAGGCAGGTAGCATCGGCATGGATGTCCGGCAGCGTTTCAGCTGCTTCTCAGGCCTCCGGCGCTTCCATAGTTCCCACCAGTGCTGGCACCTCTCTCACCAGCGCCATCTTCAACAACAGCATCTGAGTCACTCCCACTTTTCCCCTGTCCCCATAACAAAGGAAAAAAAAACATTTTGAGGTACCTGGGAGCGCCATGTGCTGCGTTTTGGTTTTATCCCAAGCAGCTGGGTGGGCATGAGAAGAGCTGAGCAAGCATCTCTGCTGCTGCTTCCCTTGGTGCTCCAGCCTCAGGCTCTGCAAGTTTGCAAAAGTCCCGGTGTGCAGCCTGTTCCTGCATTCCAAGCGCCCAGGCCGAGCTGCAGCTGTCCTGTCCGTCCTTCACCAGTGCCATCTCCAACAACAGCAGCAGCAGTGGGAACTGTGGAAGTTACGGAGGCGGCTCCCCCACCCAAGAAGCGGCTGAAATACTTCCACAGTTCCCCCCCCAAAGACAAAATACATCTCAATAACTCAATAAATGAAAGAAATAGAATTCCTAAGCCCAAATAAGTAATAACTAACACACATTCCCATATACCTATATGTATGTAACATTATATTACACCAGTATAAACATGTTGCATATTGTGCTGGCCTGCAAGTCTATCATATTAAACTTAATTGTGATCTTATGTTGCATTCAGAAGTCCGACAGTCCATAGATAAAAGCTATTTTTCAGCCTATTCATTCAGAAGGCTATGCTTCTATATCTCCTGCCCAATGGTAAACTAAAGATAACAATTACTGTAAATAAGAACACTTAGTACCAGCAGAAAAAAAATGGTCTATGGATAGACTGTGTCTAAAAGACATTAAGGGAAGGAACAAGCTTGAGACTGAGTTGAAAGTAGATTTACAAATGATAGGCTACAATGATAGAGAAAAAAGATGTTACACTATACACAGTGGTATGATTCAAAAATTCCAGCAACCAGTTCCAGCTGCCTGGTTGCTGGGTGGGCATGGTCATGATGGGCATGGCCTAATGGAACTTCTGGGAGAGCCATTTTTGCCTTCCCCAGGGTCCGGAGGTTTCCATCAAGCCTCTGAGAGGGTGAAAATGACCTCCCCTGGGTCTGGAAGCCCTCCAGAAGCTGGAAACAAGCCCATTTCTGGACTTCCAGAACTTCCAGGAGGGTATTTTTTTTGCCTTCCCCAGGATCTCAGAGACTTCCCTTGGGTCTCTGTTAGGGCAAATATGGCCTCCCCCGGGATCCAGAGGCCCCCCCAGAAGCCAGAAACAGGCCCATTCTGGACTTCTGGAAGGCCCATTTTTTGACCTCCCAGACCCTCCATGTGGACCCTACACTTACCTACATCCAAAACAGGCCATGTGGAGACTCCTGGGGGGGAGGGGTGTGCGGGGCCAGTCAGTTGGTTCAACTACTGGTTCAATGAACCAGATGTAAATTTAGCATCCGGTTTGCACAAACCGGTCCAAATCGGCTGAATCTCACTCTTGACTATACATAGTGGCTAATGGCTTAATGATTTAAAGGAATATGTAACCAATACATCAAAAACATGATAATGATATTTTTTCTACCCTGGATTTACAAAGAAAAGCTTGGTAATTTTTTGAAGAAACTTATGAAAAGGGACAAAGAACAAAATTAAAAGAAATTGAGTTCTATGACATTATTTGAAGAGTGGTGTCTCTTATGAAAGTGCAAAAATTGAAAAAATGAAGTCTTAAAGATTGATGGAAATGGAGATTGGAGTTTTGCTATTATTGTTTTAAAGTAACTGATAAATATGATCTCAAGAAGGGATATCTGGTCAGACTTTTATGATCTTTTGGGAATTCTCAGTCTCCAAGTGAATCTACTAAATGTTTTATAAAGAGCTATTATTAATCTTGTTATTATAAGGTCTCAAGTGTGAATCTAAAAGACTGTATAAAAGCATCAACAAATTAGCTTGATTCATTCTTCTGTTTTGTCCCTGAAGACAATTCTTTTAAAAGATTTTAATAAATCAACCTGACCACACTGTGCATTTATAACAGGATTTTACTTCAGAAAAGATTTCCTTAAATGTCTCCTCAATAAGTTTGTAATAAATGGAAAAATTACTTGATAGAAGAAAAAAAACATTTCATTAAAAATAACTGTACAATCCTTTTTGTCTGGCAAACTGTTTAGTACAGATGTTTACTTCTATGTGGTATTTCCATGATTGTTTTCAATATGATTTTTCGGTAAATAGAGAAAATCAAAATGAAAAGTGAATATTTCCCTAAATTGCTTCCATTTCTCAAATGAATTCATATTGATTGTGTAAATTCATCTTCCAAAGCAGATAGTCTATTCCTGCCAGTTTAACTTGTCAGTCATCACTTACATTTAATTGCCTTGCAGAAAATGTCAAAGAAAAGAATAATGGCTAGATTCTTCACATTTCAGATAGCTGGTCCCAGTAAAAATGTGGAAGGGGGAGGGGGAGAAGGGAGGAGGGAGGAAGGGAGGGTGGGAGAGAGAGAGAGACTCCAATAGTAAAGTCCTACTGAATATTATACTTTTGCATTTTTATATCACCTGTTTTTAAATCTTATAAGCTAAGATTGGATTTCTTTATTTGAAAACAAAATAAAATACAGTACTTGGTTTTAGATATTTTTATGACTAGGATCTTAATAAAAACCTGTAACTCACTAATTTAAAAATGTAGTCAGACATACAGCTATTGTGACCTGCTGTATCTGAACACTTTTATTTTTGTGTTGCAAAATAATTATGAAGATGCCCAATCTGAATCTCCTACCAGTGCCACCACTTAATGTTCTCACCTTGTCCACTGCAAATCTCATGCCCCCAAGGTATGTTTAAGTCCTACACACTACCACCAGAAACTTTTCTGCCCTTTCTCTAACATCCAGAGACAGCAAGGGAAAGAATCTTAGCAGGATGATATAAAAATAGCTGGACCAAACAAACTAATCTCAAAGTCTAATGCAAAGCCACTTTATAAAACCAGCCACTCTCTATGACTTTCCCAGCCAGATACATCTTTCCTAGCATTTTCTGCTTATGCAGCTCTTCCTGTCCCTGAAGAAATAAGTTCTGAACTGATTTGCAGACCTTTAGGATCTCAGGTATGATGTTCCAAACCTTTAATTAAAATCTCAACCACAGAAACCACTTTTCTTGGCTTGCTGGACAGCCAAGAAGCAATTGCAGGTTTGACTTTTAACATAATTGGTAAGGAGCCCTAGTTTTTAACATCGACAAAATGAGTTGGCTGCTTCTCCTGGCTGGCTGCTCTGAATGTTCATGGTGCCAGTGCTGAGCTTGAAAGCATAGTACAGCCTGTAGTCAGCAAAATATAAGAGCAGGGGAAAGTGCAACTCATGGCAAGGAAGGCATCAGCAATCACTTAATTAATATGCAGATTCTTAATGCATTTAACAATTAAACTTTAATTTACTTTATTTTCTAATTCTTTTAAATATCACTTTGGAGCAACTAATTCTTTTAAATATCACTGTGTGATACACAGATACCATGAAGTTTTGGCGGGGGGGGGGGGGGGAAGTAATATAATTTGGAATATTAATATATTTGAAAATGTCTTTTTCTGCAAAAAAAATGTTTTTGTTCTCCAAACAAAACTTAAATATGAAAGTAGAATTGATGTCATCTCTAATAGAGAGTGCATAAACATACTGGACAGAATATCTAATCTTATTTGCTAATCTTCAAATCAATAGGACTTCACCGAATTTTTGTGGTGAAAATATTTTCCCCCATTTTTCAGTACTCATGTACCTATCCTGGTGGTCTTTTTTTTTTTTTTTTTTTTTGGTGAAGGGAATCTTCAAATCAGTCTGGACAAGTTCATAACATAGGTAAAAATCAAATGCCTATTGAACAACCACCACAAACCAAGGCATTATTCTCAAGCTACTCTTGGAAGATTATGCTAAATGCATTAAGAAATGTTGACATATTGTTGAGAAATCTGGAAATTGCTGTTAAAAAGTATCTTGAAGGAAAGCTTGGGGAAAGTTTCAGAAGACAGCACTACAGGATATTTTTTTCCTAAGAAGTCAAATTTTATACTATTAGAATTCATAATCTTTTTTTCTACCACAAAAAAATCATTTATATAATAGAATATACTATAGTATGCCAAGATTAAAATGTTTAGAGGAAAATCAAATAAAGGGTGAATTCATATATTTGGAGATCAAATATAATTCCCTAATTTAGCAAAAGCAGATTTGATTCCTCTGGGCTAAAAATATTATAAAACCAAATTTACATATGAATATTAAATGGAATTATAGCAAGTTTTTATTTGAAAAGTATCAATTTGTGTCTTTATTTACAATTTTATAGTGTTTCCCAATATCATCATAATCATCAATTAATAACAATAATAATAATAAACCAACCATGGCAATCCTCATGATTATCACTGGGTGTCATCACAAAAAATTATTGGACAGCTCATAAAAATATTGACAAAATTTTATCTGTCAGTTACAAAAAGCCACATTTCTTAGATCCCACATATATTATGCCAATACATTATGAAATCCTAGGTTCTTGGGAAGAATTCAGTACATATGAAGGCCAACACCTCTTGCTAAAGAAATAGCAGGTGTGACTTCATATTGTTGTGTATATAGCAATACATATTTTAGAAGGATATCCAAACAACAAAACCAAATTCAGAAACAATCACCACTGAATGTCAGTGTCAGGCCTCCCTCCATTTAAAACCCAAGAAAGAAAACTCCTGACTCCACTGAGATAAAGAAGAGGTACTTTTACTGAGTTTGAAATGATAGCAGCAAAAGCAAATCAAGATCTGATTCAAAAGGCGCGAAAGTTACAGTTGAACATTTTCCAAACCCCTCCCTGCAGGGTCGAATGCTGAATGTCCAATCCACATCCCACATTTCACTCATCTGGAGTTCTAGGAGAGTTGGCCTTGACAGGGTGTAAACAACTCCATTCAGCAGCACAGTAATTCTTGAGAGCAAACCTCCCTTTAGTTTACATGGGCTTTCACCTCACCAGCTCACTTCCCAAACCCAAACCCAAATGCCATGCCCCCCCCCCTTCCTGTTATTATGGGAGCCAATAGCAAGCATGCATCAAAGGAAAATCCCATGCTGGGAATCTGGATGACAGTCAGCTTGACTCCCAAGTTTGAACCATATTGCGTCTAACTGATATTGTAAACCAAGTCATACAGTTTACTTCAACTCTGGAACTTTGAAATGCATTTGAGCATTTTTTGAAATTCAGGTTGGCATTCTGTGTGAAAATTTCTGAAAAAAACTATCTGCAGAAACATCTTTTATTTTATTTTATTTTTATTTATTTAGATTTCTCAATCACTCACAAGATAATAGGTATAAGTATAAACATACCGTGGTTATGAATACATGAAATGGGTATATATAAGAAAAATAAAAGAAACAATAAGACAGGAACAGTAGGCATGTTGGTGCGCTTATGCACGCTCCCTACAGACCTCTTAGGAAAGGGGTGAGGTCAATAGTAGACAGTCTAAGGCTAATGTTTTGGGGGTTTGGGGAAGAAACCACAGAGTCAGGTAGAGTATTCCAGACACTGACCACTCTGTTGCTGAAGTCGTATTTCCTGCAATCAAGTTTGGTGCAGTTAACCTTGAGTTTGTATGAATTGTGTGCTCTTATGTTGTTATGGTTGAAGCTGAAGAATTCATTAAGAGGTAAGTCATTCCAATGTATGATTTTATATACCATACTTAGATCAGACCGAAGATGGCAAAATTCAATGTTTTCTAGGTCTAGAATTTCAAGTCTGCTGGCATAAAGGTATTCTACAACAAATAGAGGAGTGGAGAACTCTTCTTGTGAAATATTTCTGGACTTTCTCAACTGTGCTAATATATCATATCATATCATCATATCATCATATCATCATATCATCATATCATCATATCATCATATCATCATATCATCATATCATATCATATCATATCATCATATCATCATATCATCATATCATATCTATCATATCATATCATATCATATCATATCATATCATATCATATCATATCATACATAATGTAGGTTCCAGACTGATGAGCTGCATTCTAGTATTGGTCTAGCAAATGTTTTGTGTTGTGTTCACGAAGAATGAGACTCAAGACCAGCGTAACTTCAGCTCTTTATTTAGTTGTTGGATTCCATCTGAACCAGGAGCGGCAGTAGCCCTTTTTTATAAAGAGGCTGCATGCGGCTCGTGGCTAATGATGGCTCCTTGATTCTCCTGCCGCTGAGGCAGCCAATCATAGGCTAGTTATTTTTGACCAATCACCGTCGAGTAGAGTACCAATGAGATTTGAGTATTTGTGGACCAATGGGAATAGAGTATTTGGAGTATGCTAATATGTAACACCCCTCCCCTCTCGGTTTGGTCCTACATTATGTAGTCATGTAAGTAGGTGGGGCTTTTATGTTGTCTAGTTGACCTGTGCAGTTTAGTCGTGCTGTTGTCTTCGGCGGGTTCGGACGGGATCGCTGTTTCTCCCATCCTTCTCTGTGGAACCTCCTGGAGGGTGGAGTCAGCCATGCCACTCCCACCTGGCCTACCCAGGCTGGTAGAGTCAGCTCGGCTGCTCCCTTCCAGAGTGGCTTCTTGGTATTCTTGTGCCTCCTATTCCTCTTTGCCAAAGTCTTCTTCAGGTAAGTAGTGTTTCTTTCTGGGTTTATTTGAGAATTTGGTTTGTAGGTTGTGTTTTGATTTTGCTGTGTTTCTTGTTCTAATGGAGGGTCTTCCCCTCCCCTCTTGTTTGTGTTTGAGAGGTCTCTCCCCTCTCTTGTTTGATTATTATTATTTTTGTTTAATGGTTGTTGTGTTACTGAAGTGTGTTGTTGTGCTTCGTGCCTGGGTGTGTCAGTGGTTCATTCCAATGTTCTTGATCTTAATTGATCTATGTGTCTCCTCCAGCTTCTTCCATAGTCCGTTTCTAATCTGTACGACTGAGGTCCTGTTACCTGTGTTATTTTTGCCGGTACCCATAGTGGGTGTCTGGAGAGTTTTTTAGCATATACTAGGTCCCCTGGTTCGAATGTGCAATGTTTGCTGGAGGATTCTGTTGGTTTTTCAGGGCTGTATGTGGGTGTAATCTATCCAGATATGATCTTAATTTTCTGCCCATTAGTAATTCTGCTGGGCTTTTATTTGTAGTGGAGTTAGGTGTGATGTGTTGTATGGTGAGCATTTTGTAAATTTTCTCTTGTTTGTCTCCCGTGACTAATTTTTCTATGGTTTCTTTGGTATACGGACCATGGGTTCTGCCCGCCCATTCGTAGCCGGCAGCCCGGCGCTGTCAAGGCATGCCCTATGCCGTGTTCAGCGAGGAACTTTTCAAATGTCAATGCTGTGTACTCTGGCCCGTTATCTGAAACTAATAAGTCCAGTAACCCATGTGTGGCAAAAAGTTTCCTCAGTTGTCTGATAACTGCTTCTGTAGTTGTTGAGTTAATGACGCTTACTTCCAGCCAATTTGAGTAAGCATCTACTATACATTAAAATGTGTAGTATTAATTTGTCTACTATAAACATTAAAAATGTGTGTCCTTTTGTGGGACCAGCGAAATCTATGTGTATTCTTGACCAGGGCTCCCTCAGTGTTTCCCAGTTGAGTATAGGTGCCGCAGGGGGTGCAGGTCAGGATCTTTGGCATTTAGTGCAGGTTTCTACCCATCCCGATATCCTTATCCATCCCTGGCCACCATACAAAACTCTTGGCCAGGGATTTCATTTGTATGATACCCAGGTGTCCTTCATGTAAGATATTCAGTACTTTCTCTTGTAATACTTCCGGTATGACCACCTGATCCCCTCATAGAATACAACCTTTTTATAATGAAAGTTCAGTCTGCCTGTTCTTGAATGGTTTAAAAATTAGATCTGTCTCATTTTCCGGCCACCCTTTTCCTACCCAGTTTAAAACCTGTGAAAATTTTCTGTCTCTTGTGGTTTCTTTCGCAATGTCCACTGCAGTTATGGGTAGGTTTGGTAGTGCCTCAATCTCTAGGGTGGATGTAGTTGGTGCCGGGTCACTTCCTAGTTCAGGTAGGGGAGTATGGCTCAGCGCATCAGTGTTTGAAATGTCCTTGCCTGGTTGGTGAATTAATTTGTAATTGTATGCGGCAAGGAACTTGGACCATCTTGTCATTCGTGGGGAGAGTATGTTTGGGGTGGCCCTGTTCCCTGCTAGTATTCCCAATAGGGGCTTGTGGTCTGTAATGAGTGTAAAGGTCCTACCGTAGAGGTATTCATGGAACTGTTTGATCCCGGATATTGCTGTAAACACCTCTCTGTCCAACTGGCTGTAGTTCCTTTCAGCTTTGGACAGTGTTTTGGAGTAGAATGCAATCGGCGCTTCTCTCCCATCTGGCAGCATGTAGCTGAGTATGGCTCCAACGCCGAATGGAGATGCGTTGCAGGTGACTGTCAGTGGCAGTGTCTCGTTGTATTGTATTAATACAGATTCAGATGTTATTAAATCTTTTATTTTCTGGAATGTGGTTTCTTCTCATTGTCCCCAGGTCCAGGTGGCTGCCTTGTCCAGTAATCTATGTAGTGGTTCTACTGTCGTTGCCTTCTGTGGCAGAAAAACATTATAAAAATTGATAAGTTCCAAGAATGCTTGTAAATTTGCTTTGTTTTTTGGTCTGGGTGCTTCTTTGATTGCTTTGATTTTTTTATCTGTGGGGTGGATACCATCTTTATCGATTAGATACCCCAGGAATTCAACTTTCGAGGTGGCTAGCTGACATTTTTCTTTTTTGACCTTAAGTCCCGCCTTTTGGGATCTTTGCAATTGTCAGCCTTCAAGATCTTCTACTATCGCTTTGCATCTTTCGGCTGTCATAAGAAATGGGGGTAGGGGAGGGTGGGATGAGTCTGGGAAGTGAGCTGGAGGTGTTACATTTTTCTGTTGTGTAAATGAAGGGGGGGAAGCATACATCAGAGTTAGGTTTCTATTTCTCGCTTAGCTTTCTTTTCTCTGCGCAACTGCAACCCGTTATCAAAGTATGCCAAGGTCAACGGACAGAGGCCTCATCATCACCTGAAGATGCCCACATGATCATATTCACAATTTCTAATTGGAAGGTTCATCTGAACTATTGGGGGTGGGAACACTTCCATAACTTTGTATATGTGATTTACGTGCCTAATTTCTCAGATTCAGAATTCTCTGGTTGCTACCACTTCACTTTCAGTAAAAGATAACTTTTCTCTAAATTAAAGAGTCTCAGTATTTCTTTCTTGGATTTTGAATGGAGCACCACATGACATTATTCTGAATCTCCCTCCACCAGCCCACCCAGAGAAAACATCCAATTTTCTTCCGAGGGGGCCTGAACATCATGTCATCTTCAACTAGTGACCAGGAAGATCTAGGAGCCATTGGAGGGCAAGATTCTTTGCTGGTACAGGAAGCCCAATCGTTAGCAGAGCTCAATGTGGAAGAGGATCCAGCTGTGAAGCCCAGGTGGTCAGTGGGGGTTGGCTGGAAAGATCCGGAGAAGGACACACACCCCTGGATCACCACCACCTGCCGGCGTGGAAAAGAGGAGCCATGGTAAGAGAGGGAAAAGAGAGAACTCTTACTGGATGAAGCCAGGAGACTCCTTAATGAAGCCTTTGAACAACCCCAAGCTGCACAAAGGTATGAAGGGAAAGGGGGAGTAGCCCCAGCTAGAAGAAGCAGAACAGCCCCCTCTCCCATAAATCAACCCGATCCAGCAGCAGCCCCGGGGCCCTCAGCTGGAGGTGTAATTCCAAGAAGGCGTAGAGCTCCTAGGCTGCCTCCATTAGAAGTAAGATACGGGAGAGATCCCAAAATCTTGGGATTTTTCCTAGCCCAAGTTTGGAGCTATATGGAAGAATACGGGGAGGATTTTCCCTCAGAAGCAGCCAAAGTGAGATGTGTTACCAGGCTCTGGAGGGAACAGCTGCAGAGTGGATGATGACCCTGCATAATGATAATGCTCCCCAGTTGATGAATTATAACCTGTTCATGACTGCACTGCGAGCTAGATTTGAGGACCCATTGACAGAGCGCAAGGCCCGGATCAGGATGAAGACCATAAATCAGGGGTGGAGGTCAGTGGCTGACTACACCCAAGAATTTAGACAGTTAGCAGGTCATATCCGAGGCTGGTCCCAGAAAGCTCTGATAGAAGCATTTAAAGATGGTTTAAACGAAGATGTGTACCAAAGATGCATTGTTAGAAGAAATCCAAATGACTTGCAGATGTGGTACTTGCTGGCAGAAGAAGTGGAAATTGATTTAACCCAAAGCAGATGGCGGGGAGGTTCTGGGTGGAGCAAACCTTCCCCCCCCCCCACGTCCTCAGGAGATTCCCAAACCTCAGAGGGGAGGAGTGACAGCAAGACCCAACCCCTTTGCCTGTTTTCGATGTGGGAAGGAAGGTCACCGGGCTGTGAACTGCAAAGTCAAGCTGGAACCAAAGGGGACACCAAAGGAAGGGAAGAAACGTGAAAAATCCCCAGCGAAGCCTCGTGAAGCAGCACTAAAGTCAAAAGAGTTGGCAGAGGTCTCCCCTCCCACGGGAGAAGAGTCATACACTCCGGTTACCACTGAGGAAGACGATTTCGACTCGGAAGACGACTTCCTGGTAAGTCCAAGCATGGGCCCTATGACCATTCCGGTGAAGTTGAGGGTACCCAATTCAGGGGTCGAAGGGGAAATGCTAGCCCTATTAGATTCTGGGTGCACAAGGTGTATAATCAACACGGAAGTAGTGGAGAAAATGGACTTAAAACTAAAACCTTTAAAGGTGCCCATTTCCTTTGCCCAATTAGATGGATCAGTGGCTGGAGGTTGCCCTGCACGTTTTATCACAGAACCTATAGAAATGATCATGGGAGAACATGATGAGACTCTGTTCTTTATTGTGGTCCCTGGGATGGAGCAACCATTAATACTGGGATTGCCCTGGCTCCGGAAATGGAACCCCCAGGTTCATTGGAGAAAGGGGTTGTTGCGCATACGCACCAAGCAGCAACCGGAAAAAGAGGGGAGATCTCAGCCAAAGCTTCAGATTCCGATTGAAATAGCTTCCACAGGTACCAAACCCATGAAAGGAGAGGAGAAAATTCCAAAAGAGTATTGGAATTTAAAGGAAGTGTTCAGTGAGAAAGCCTCAGATGAGCTCCCACCTTACCGGTCAACAGACTGTGCTATTCAAATTTTGCCTGGGGTGAAGCTCCTGAAACCGAAGTTGTACTCAATGACACCACAGGAATTAGAGGAGCTAAGACTGTTTATAGATAAAAATCTGGAACGTGGTTTCATCCAACCTGCGAGGCCCCGGGTAGCGGCCCCCGTGTTGTTCCATGAAAAGAAAGATGGCTCCAAACACTTGGTGGTGGACTACAGAAATTTGAACACCATTTCCATGGAAAACGTGTACCCCCTTCCTTTGATGAAGGACATGTTGGCCCACCTAGCCAAGGGGAAGATTTTCACAAAGTTGGATTTGAGAGAAGCATACTACCGGATTCGAATTAAGGAAGGGGATAAGTGGAAGACCGCTTTTAACTGCCCGATGGGTTGCTTCCAATTCAACGTTCTTCCTTTTGGTTTACAAGGGGCTCCAGCTGTATTCATGCAGATGATCAATCAGGTGTTACATGAACTTTTATACAGGAGAGTTCTGGTTTATCTTGATGACATTCTTATCTACACGGAAACTCTGGATGAACATGTGAAACTGGTGAGGTCGGTTCTACAGAAACTGTGTGCCGCTAAGTTGTATGTTAAATTATCCAAGTGTGAATTCCACCAAGACAAAATTGACTATTTGGGATATCGCATTTCACCTGAGGGCATAGAAATAGATCCAGAGAAAGTGCGTGCCATATTGGAATGGGCTCCACCACGTACCAGAAAACAACTTCAAAGCTTCTTGAGATTTGCAAATTTTTACTGCAATTTATCCCGACTTTTGCTAAGATAGCAATGACCATCACAAATTTCTTAAAAACAAAAGGGGAGGTGAAGCCAAGGCTGAGTAAGCCATTGGAGTGGTCCATGGAGTGCCAAGCAGCTTTTGAAAAGCTAAAACGACTGTTTGCTGCAGAACCATACTAAAGCACCCGGATATGGAGGCTCCTTTCAAGATCCAAGCCGATATGAGTGATGTGGCCATTGGAGTGGTGTTACTTCAAATCAATGAGAAAGGGACCTTACAGCCTTGTGCATATACCTCCTGTAAACTGTCTGAAACCAAGAGAAGGTGGGCCATCTGGGAAAAAGAAGCTTTTTCAGTTTGTTGGGCCTTACTGATCTGGAGACATTTCCTGGAATGAGCAAAATATCCATTTGAGGTATGGACTGATCATAAAACTTTGGAAGCCTTAAAAACGCCCCGGAAGCTGTCCCCTAAACAAGTTCTCTGGGCCCAGTATTTCAAGCGGTTCAATTTCTCACTGAAGTACATTCCAGGAGGGAAGAACTTCATGGCGGATGCTCTCTCTCGACTACCCCAATATAATAGTATGCACCAGGAGGTGATAAGCCCAATTGTCTCAACCAAACATCTAGCCGCCCCAGTGATCACCAGAGTTCAAAAGAAGAAACAGGAAGTGGATTTATCGAATGACCTAACCGAACGACTAAAAGAAGCTTTAAAACTGGACGAATGGTTCCTGGCTCATTCAAGTGACTATACAGTTAGAGATGGTTTGGCTTGGGTGGGGACCAAGTTGTTTGTGCCACAGGTGCTGAGGGGCCAAATATTACAACAAGCTCATGATTCTAAAGCAGCTGGTCACTTTGGATTTGTGAAGACCTTACACCTGGTTAAGCAGCAATTCTGGTGGCCTACTTTAAAGAAGGACATTGAAGCTTATCTAGCTAGCTGTCCAATTTGTGCTTCGGCAAAGAGACCTCCTGGTAAGCCAGTAGGGTTGTTACAAAATGTAGCTAGACCAACGGCCCCCTGGAAGGAAATCTCTATGGACTTTATAGTAGAATTACCCGAAAGCGGTGGAAACACAGTCATCTGGGTAGTAACCAATTTGTTTTCCAAACAAGTACATTGCATACCTTGTTCCAAGATTCCATCTGCTAAGACACTGGCTAAATTATTTATTTCAAATATCTATAGGTTACATGGCGTTCCAGAACGCATAATCTCTGACAGAGGGGTCCAGTTTACCTCAAATTTTTGGAAAGAGTTCCTGAAGTTGATAGGCTCCGCCCAGGGCTTAAGCTCCACCCACCACCCTCAAACCAATGGGGCCTGTGAGAGGACTAACGCAGTGTTAGAACAGCATCTTAGATGTTATATAAATTATCAACAAGATAACTGGTCTGACTTACTACTATTTGCTGAAGTGGCATATAACAACTCCGTACATAGTAGTACTGGATTCACTCCATTTAAAGTGGCTTCAGGACAAGATTTTGTACCCATACCTGAACTTCCTCATGAAAGGCCTAACATCCATTCGTTGGATGAATGGATAACTCAACTCCAACTTAACTGGCCAGTAACACATAAAGCATTAGAGGAGGCCCATCAAGCTCATAAGAAATTTGCAGACAAGAAAAGATCTCCACAGAAATTATATAAAGTAGGCAACAAAATTTTCCTGTCCACCAGATACCTGCAAACCACTCAAAAGTCAAAGAAGCTTGGTCCTAAATATGTTGGTCCTTTCACGATTGAACGGATTATAAATCCTGTAACAGTCCAGCTGAACTTACCGAAAACTCTTCGACGAATTCACCCAGTATTCCATGTTAGTTTGTTAAAACCTGAACATACTTCTGATTTAAGACCCATCCCGGATGACCCTCCCATACCAATACTGATTGAAGGTGAACAACATTTTGAAGTTAAAGAAATTCTGGACTCTCGCAAATGGAGGGGTCGGCTCCAGTATCTTGTAGCCTGGAAACATTTCCCTTCTTCACAAGCCAAATGGGTTAACGAAACTGATGTTAAAGCCCCTAAGTTGATCAAAGCATTTCTTTCCAAGTATCCTGATAAGCCCTAGGAGTGTATTCCTTTGTAATTGTCTAATGATTAATTATTGTCTTTATATTTTCTCCTTTCTCTCTCCTAGGACTGACGGTTTTCCTTTTTCTAGGAGGGCCAAATGTCAGCCTTCAAGATCTTCTACTATCGCTTTGCATGTTTCGGCTGTCATAAGAAATGGGGGGAGGGGAGGGCGGGATGAGTCTGGGAAGTGAGCTGGAGGTGTCACATTTTTCTGTTGTGTAAATGAAGGGGGGGAAGCATACATCAGAGTTAGGTTTCTATTTCTCGCTTAGCTTTCTTTTCTCTGCGCAACTGCAACCCGTTATCAAAGTATGCCAAGGTCAACGGACAGAGGCCTCATCATCACCTGAAGATGCCCACATGATCATATTCACAATTTCTAATTGGAAGGTTCATCTGAACTATTGGGGGTGGGAACACTTCCATAACTTTGTATATGTGATTTACGTGCCTAATTTCTCAGATTCAGAATTCTCTGGTTGCTACCACTTCACTTTCAGTAAAGTGATAAGTAAAAGATAACTTTTCTCTAAATTAAAAAGATTCTAAGTATTTCTTTCTTGGATTTTGAATTCTGAGACGGGCTTCTAGTTGTTTCTTGTCGCTGGCTGACACTAGCACGTCATCAAAGTATGGGACTACCCCTTTTATGCCTTGTAACAACCGCTCCATCAGGCTTTGGAACACCCCTGGGGCCATGCTGACTCCAAATTGCAGTCTTTTGCATTTGAATGCTCCCCTATGAGACATGATCATTTGTGCCTCTGCTGTTTCGGGATCAACTGGCAATTGTTGGTAGGCTTGTGCAAGATCGAGCTTTGAGAAAACCTTGTCTCTCCCCCATTAATGTAACAGGTGTTGCACTATCGGAACAGGATATGCGCTTTGCTGTAGTGCATGGTTCAGGATGGCCTTGTTGTCACCACAGATTCTCACGGACCCATCTGGCTTAATTGGGGCTACGATTGGGGTTTCCCATTTAGCGTGGTCAATTGGTTCCAATATTCCTTGTGCTATGAGTTTATTTAATTCCTCATCAATCTTCAGTTTTAATGCGAAGGGAACTCGCCTCACTTTTAACCTAATTGGAGCTATTGTCGGATTTAAATTAAATGATATGGGGGACCCTTGGTACTTGCCTAGTTTCCCATCGAAGACGTCCTGGAACTCCCTCATTAGGTTCTCCTCCCAGTCTGTTTCGGTGATGCTGATTCCGGTCACTCCGATTCCCAGGGGTTCGAACCACTCGAGTCCAAGCAGGCTTGGGTGGTTCCAGTCTACGATGGTTAAAGGCAGAATTTTTGTGTGTTTCTTGAATGTGACTTGGAAGTATCCGAGTCCGACTGTGGGGATCCTGTTTCCTTGGTAGTCTTTTAGTATCAGTGTTTGGTTTTCTAATTCTGTTCTGCATATCTGTGGTATCAGTCTTTGAATGGTATTTCATGATACCATTGATAGGTATGAGCCGGAGTCCACCTCCATCTCGCATTTTTGGCCTTCGATGCTAACTGCCACATGTACCTTCCGGCCATTGGTTGCATTTGAATGGCTGATGGTTATAGTTTGGTGAGTTTCTTCTTTTCTGTCACTTTCGTTTAGCCATTTGCCTCTGCTTTCTCGACTCTCACGGCTCAATGTCTGTCTTTGTTTTATTCTTGATGGGGTGTTGTCTCTACGTTGGGGGCTGTAGCTTTTCCGGTTTCGGCAGACCCTTGCTATGTGTCCCCGTCTCTCGCATTACCTGCAAATGGTGTCTAAGAAACTGCACTCAGAACAGGGGTGGTCTCCTCCACACCCGGTGCACTGGAACCCTGACTTACATCCTTTCCTCTCCTGTCTGTTTCATTCTGACTGGAGTCTGTGGATTTCTTCCTCTTCATCGTCGGTCTCGGACAACGATTCGCTATCCTCGTGGTGCACGATGGTCTTGTGTGTGTTCTCTGACTTCTTCTCTGGAATTTGGCATTCATTTGTTGCATTTTAGCTGCTGATTTTTTAGCGGCTTCAGCTGCCGTGGCCTTAGCAATAGCCTCAGTGAACGTAATTTTTAGTTGAGTTAGCAGTTGGCTCTGCAAAGTGAGATCTCTTAGGCCAAGGACCACGCGATCCCTCATGGCTTCATCCATGTTGAGGAACTCGCATGCTCCTCCAATGTCCCTGAGAGCTGCTACGAAGTCTGCGATAGTCTCACCTTCTCTCTGGTCCTGTTTGTAGAACTCATGTCTCCGAATAAGGCTGGACACGGTCGGTGTGTAATGAGTCTTCAGCAATTTTTCCAAATCTGGCCAGGTCATCTGCTTTACATCCTCTGGTCCGGCCAATGCCTTGGCCATCTTGAACACTGTGGGCCCACAGTGCGTCAGGAACATGGCTCTCTTTCTGTTGTCGGAGATTCCTTGCAAGTTATTGCTCTTGAGGAACATGAGGAATATGTCGATGTATGATTCCCAGTCCTCCATCGCAGGATTGAATGGATTGATTCCGTCTGAACCAGGAGCCACGGCAGCCCTTTTTTATAGAGAGGCTGCTAGCGGCTCGCGGCCAATGACGGCTCCTTGATTCTCCCACCGCTGAGGCGGCTAATCATAGGCTAGTTATTTTTGACCAATCACCATCAAGTAGAGTACCAATCAGATTCGAGTATTTGTGAACCAATGGGAATAGAGTATGGAGTGTGCTGATATGTAACATTTTGTATGCTCCAGTTAGTAGTGTAATATTACCAGAGAAAAAGCTACATACATTAGGTTAACAACTCTTAATGCCTTTTTGTAGTTACAGTGGGGTCTAGCACTTAGATCATTAGAGGTGAGTATTCCAGTATATAGAGCTTGGATCATCAACAAGGTCTTGACTATTCAGCTTGTGTTTTATTTTCTGAGTTTTTTTGCCAATATATAAGACAGAGCATTTATTTGTTGAGATTTGAAGTTGCCATTTTTTTGACCATTCTAATACATAGTCAAGATCCTTTTGGAGGGTAGCAGTGTTGTCTGTGGTATTGAACAGCTTTACATCATCAGCGAAGAGAACACAGTTTGTCTTGATATGATCACAGAGGTCATTTATGTAGAGTATGAAAAGAGTTGGTACTAGAACACTGCCTTGGGGGACATCACTGTTGACAGGTACAGAATTTGATAGGACACTCCCAATTTTGACCATTTGTTGTCTGTTTGACAGGAATGCTTCTAGCCACTTATGCAGGTGTCCAGAGATACCGTAAGATTTTAGTTTTAGGAGTAGTTTGCTGTGTACCACTGAATCAAAGGCTTTACAGAAATCTATGTAGATTGTGTCTATTGTTTTGCCCTGATCGAGTTGTGTAGTCCATATGTTTTTGCAGTGTAAGAGTTGCAGATTATAGGATTGTTTTTTTCTGAAACCAAATTGTTTATTCAAGAGTAGGTTGTTTGTCTCGAAGTGGATGATAATGGATTAGTTAATAATTGATTCCATGACTTTACAGATGACACAGCATAAAGAGATTGGTCTGTAATTTTCAACTAGACTGGGGTCTCCCTTTTTGAAGATGGGGATGACCGTGGCTTGTGACCATAGGTTAGGCAAGGAGCTGGTCCTGAAAGTTTTTCAAATATTATGCTTAGAGGTTCAGCTATGGCAGTGAATAGCTTTTTAAAGAAGTAGGCATATATTCCATCCGGTGCAATAGAAAGAGATGGTTTTAGATTGTGTAGTGCTTTTTCAACATTGTCTTCTGTAAAATCGATATGTATTAGATCATTGTAGTTGTCTGTGGTTCGACTAGGAAATACTGGGCATGATCCATTGCTGTTTACAAATACTGAGCCAAAGAATGTGTTAAAGAGATTGGCTTTAATGGTGTTGTCATTGCAATCTTTACCAAGAGGTCCTATCAGAGGTGGAATGGACCTTGAGTCTTTTAGTTTGTTGTTACAAAATTGTAAAAAGCGTTGTGCGGTATCTGCTATCCCGCATCAGATGGGCGTCTCATGATAGGGAGCGAAGGAGAGAGAAACGACAGGAGACGAAGTCCCTCGCGATGAGTGCGCCCCGAATGTCCGGGTACACGCTCTTTTATTATACTCATTCAAAAGGGGGTGATTGTTTATTCAGAACCTAGGTTAAGCCTAGGTCAGACGGAATATACAGAATTAACAATGGCTCAAACAAAAGCAAGATACCAGGACAGACAGGATGGCAAGATTTATATTTGATCAGGATATTTCTTCTTCACAAAGCTGCATTCCAGACAATGTAATCCCAAGTGAATAAACCATTTCTGCAAATGTTTGACTCTTTTTGTCTCTGTACGTGCCCTGTAAAAGGTCACTGAGAAGACAGAAGCTTAATGATTACACGTGAATGATACAATGTTGCAAATGTCTGAATGATACATAGTTGCATTGATACACAGTTGCAAACACATAAATGATACATAGTTACAACAGCGTTGGTGGAATTTCTGTGTAGAAGGTTTTCCTCTTGCTTAATGTGACAATTGGTCCATTCAGTCTTTATCTGGTGGCATAAATTTTTGTATCGGCTTTTGAAGTTGGCAACGTGACCAGATTTGTTTTTCCGTCAGAGTGATCTCTTTTTGGATTGAAGGTTCCTTATTGTTACGGGTAATCTGTTGTGGTTTTTTTTTTTTTTTTTTGTTACATATAGTTTGATGACTCTTTTGACTTCAAGTAAAAATATGTTGTCATGGTCTTCAATAATATTGCATCCAGTGAATGGAGATTGCCAATCAAGGGATGAGAGATCATTGTCTATAAGATCACAGTTGCCTTTTTTGAAGTTATAATTGCAGATTATGTCATTGAGATGATTTTGTGTGGGCGTATGTTGAGACAAAAGTCATTGTGGTCATTGTTGGAAAAGGGTTTTTTAGTTTGTATTCCATAAATTAAATTCAAACTTTTGCATAAGATGAGATCTTGAGGGTTGTTTTAAAACTTCAAGATGGCAACCAGGAGTGGTTTTCAAATTTTTTAACAACCAGTTCTGTGGACGTGGTTTAGTTGGTGGGCATGGCTTGGTAGTCATGTGACTTGCTGGGTGTGGCCAACTCAACATCACTCACATCGAGGCACGCATCTCCTCGCCTGGCCTCTCATGACTGCGGGGACGCTGCAACAGTCGTAAGTGTGAAAAATGGTTAAAAGTCACTTTTTTTAGTGTCATTGTAACTTTGAATGGTCATTCCACACAAGCAAAGGTTCCAGCAAAGGAGGAAAAAAACACTCCAGAGAAATTCCTGAGATAGGAAGTCCAGTTCTGCCAAGAATGTAATAAGGATGAGGCAGTTTCTGTAAGGAACACCAGAATGTTTCTTTCCTGCCTTCCTTACAGGATTAGGCTGGTAATTTCTTCTAACAACTGGTTCTCCGCACTGCTTAGAATGTTAACTGGTTCTAGCGAATAGGTGCGAATCTTTAGAATCCCACCCCTGATAGCAACTGATCAAAATTCCACTCCCTTATATGTGTTTCCTATGCAATATGTGGAAAGAAAAACAAGCAACAGAAAGAACTGTTCCTATTATTTGTGAACAGCGTAAACAGTGTAAACAGAAATATAAAACATATTACAGTGATCTAGTGAGCTGTGTGCCTGTTTAGTCTGCTGTCCAGGTGCTGATTCCAGATAAGTAATTCCAGCAGAGTCTAGTGTTGCTTTTATTTATATGACTGATGTAAATTGGAAGCATTGGAAGCTCCTACTTCTGTTGATACACAAGAGACAATAATGGCAAGTATTTCATATTAATAGTGATCAAAGGGATATTTATGTGAATCTAATGGCTTCTGCAAAGAGATCTTAGCTTTTTCTAGTTTTGTTTTATGACTATTTGTGTTACCCAACTTTCATATGAAAAGCCTTCTTGAGAAGCAGGTGCTGTGATCTTAACTTAATACATTTCATCATGGGATTTGTAGTCTGCCTTTATCACATCAATAATGCTTTCCATTTCCTAATGATATTTCAGATATGAAATGAAAGCTAGAGGAAGAAAAACAGATGCAGAATAACCTTGTAAAATTAGCATATTGATTAACCTATTTAAATACACACATTTTAAAAGAAATTTGCATGAAGAGTAATCTTGGAATACTTCAATGAGTATTAGACATCTATTCTGACATGCCTTGAACATTAGAATTGACCCTCAAAAGTGTGCTATGATAATTATGGCTCATTATAACTGAGAGGAATAACTTTGCAGTGAAATAATAAGCAATGTTCTTAAATCCTATTATTTTTGGAGATTACTGGAAATGGAGTAGACTTAAATATAAAAAAATTGCCTTTTCACAAATTGCTTCTTGTAATGCTAATCATTTGGGTTTGCTCATAGCCATTCATTCTACACTCTAGAAATTATTTCAAGAAGAAACTTTATACCAGAAAAAGCTGGTATTCTACTTGTTTCTAGTTTAATGAAAATGCATGTGTTTTTCTATTTCTTTATCACAGTTGGGTTTTTTTTTCCAAGTGCATTAGATTTGAACTGTATGATAAGGCACTTTAAAGTAGTTGCTCTGAAAAAACACACAAAAATTTAGAAAATGTAGACTCTCTATTTTTGAAAAAGCAAAAAGCAGTCTGCTAAATAAATGTACTTTTTTTAAAAAAAAGGTAATAATATAGTATCCTAATTTCTCAGTCAGGTGTAGTTTCATTAAATGTTTAGCCATCTATTCATTCCTATGTTGTTTCAATAATCCATGTCTTCCTATACTATGCCTACATTAAATCTTAAACTAATTCCTTAGTTTTTTTTTCCATTTATAAAATGTTATGCGCACTAATAGCACTGTAAATGCAAGTTTGTGTCTGACTGTTTGTGTAAGCATGTGATTTTTAAAGTGTTAAACTACCATCTTTGGTATATGCTAAAAAACAACAGCCTGTCATTAGCATTACACTTTATTGTGATGAAGTCAGAAAGCGATTAATGTTTATATTAATTTATGGCTATGGATTTTACATTGCTGAACTACAACCACAAACCCTCAAATCCCTTTCCATAAAACTTTGCTTCCCAGGGAAAGCCTTTTTTTTTCTGTACAAGAAATATTATAACTGTCCTTCTGTGCACAGCAGAACACAAATCTATTCTTTTTCCAAATACAACAAATTGTCTACTCCTTCAGTGGAAGAAAGGAAGAAAGGAATCATTACTACTTGCTTTTTTTTTTTTGCAAGGATTGCTTGATTCCTCCCCAGCCTTTTCTCAGCACAGAAAAAAAAAACTTTATATGAAAAGGAGATTCTGTGAGGAAGCAGAGCATGGTAAAAACATTGGGGATTCAGCAGATAAATAGGGCTTTGGGAAGAACTCTTTTTATTTCTAGAGTTCATTTTTAGATTACTGTTCAAGATATATTTTTTTTTTGTTTAAACATATTTGTTTTTCTCAGTATATATATTTCAATATTTCTAGTTTGAAAAATACTTTCATTATGGAAATAACTGAGTCCCAATTTACATTGCATATTCTCCCTCAACAAATCTTTTACCAAGAGCAGTTATAAAAACAGCACAACTTATTTTCCTTTCAAAATCCTTGAATCAGATTAAAAATTATAACCAAATAGTCTACTCTCAAACAGGAATACTTTCAGCAGGAGTATTGGTGCTTCTGTCCAATGAAGTACATTGGGTTGAATTTGGGATCCAACTTTATTTGCAAAAATCAACCAGCTTTTTCTTTTAAAAATAATGGAGAGCACAAAGACTATATGAAAATGAATAATTTAGCCATCAGCCAAGCTTAAGCCTTAGTTCCCAGAATAACTGCATATGATTTAATAGACAACTGTTATAGTATAGCACTCAATAAAAATACTTGCCTGCACTGTGTACCAGACTGTATAATCAGCAGAAATTAAAACAGTCAAAATCTGTAAGTCTACCGCCAAAAGAACCTGTCCTGGATTATTCATTTCTTACCAGCTTTCTCTGGAAAGTAAATAATTATTACTAAGTGGTTGCCTGCAGTCTTAAAGCAGGATCAGGATACTCTGCGGAATCATGTAAAGTTGTTGATTTTATACCATCCATGAAATTCACACTGATTTGCAAGAAAAAATAACTACCTGTTCAATTCCTGTGCTTTCCAAGATCCTTTTAGGTACTAAAAAAATTGATATATTTCTTTAAATAAAGGGAAGTTATATTAATGTATATTAATATCAAAGTTGGCATATCTAAACTAGTACTTTTTTATTGAAAGAACTTCTTTATAATTGCACATTGCCAATTATTTCCTGTACAAAGTAAAATGAGGTGATTATAATAAGGACAGAATTTTATCTTACATCAGTGACAGACAGCTTACAGATACATTTAGAATTAAACAGCAGCCTTATTGTGTGATAGCTGAAAGATGCAAAGCCCATGTCACACTGGCCAACGGATGCAAAAAGGACACAGCAGACGAGCAAAATGTTCCATCCGTTGTTATCCGCTCTCAAAAGGGGCGAAAATTTGCATAACCAGAGTGGATAACACAGACGCAGGGAGGACGCAGGGCGGATGCAAAGCGGATGCGGAATGGAAGCCAAGCAGATGGAAGCGGATGGGAGCGGATGGGAGTGGGTGGCACATCCGCAGGGACTCCGGGGGGCCTCAGCGAAGCAGACGCAGAACGGAAAGAGCGGATGCAGAGCGGACGCCGAACGGATGAAGCGGATGCACAGCGGATGCACAGCAGAAGCCTAATCAATGCCTGGCGTTAATTGCGCATGCGGGGAGGATGCATTACATCAGCCCTGCGGATATAATGGAAGCAGCTCGGAAGCAGGTCGCCATTCAGAGGAAAGACCTGCTGCTGGATGGATTGGCTGCCTTGCCTGCCCTGCCTGCATGTCTACCTGCAAGCCTTGGTGCCAGCCTTGGTGCCAGCCTTGGTGCCTGCCTGCCAGCCTGCCTGCCAGCATTGGTTCATGTGTGCCTGCCAGCCTTGGTGCCTGCCTGCCTGCCAGCCTGCCTGCCAGCCTGCCTGCAAGCCTTGGTGCCAGCCTCCCTGCCAGCCTTCCTGCCAGCCTTGGTTCCTGCCAGCCTCTCTGCCAGCCTTGGTTCCTGCCAGACTCTCTGCCAGCCAGCAACCCCACAACCATGCAGAAGCACAGCAAGCCTCAGCCATCTGCTGCCAGCCCTGGCAAGAGGGACAGGGCTACCATCCCGCCCCCTGGCCCTCACTCTGGTTCTACTGGGGCTTCTGCAGCACGGGCTCGCTCTTCTGGGGCTGGCGCTTCTGCTTCTGGAGGAGCTGATGACAAGCACTCCAGCACCAGCCACCTCCACAGCACCTACACCCTTCACCCCTGGGACTGAGCGACCAAGAGGAGTGCCAGAGACTCATTTTTGTCTTATGGCTTGTTGTTAATAAAGTCTATTTATGATTCACACACTTGTTTCATTTCTTTTTTTAAAAAAAGTCTTGGTGGAAACTTTTAGAAATGGTTTAAGCTTTTGCATGCTTGTGGGATGGGTAAGGATAGCTTTGGAATGGGTTAGGATACCTGTGGGATGGGTAATAGCTGTGGGATGGGTTAGGATAGCAGTGGGATAGAGAAACCTCCAGTGCAAGCATAGTGGGACTGTATGGTCCACCCTCCCAGGTGCCACACCTACGGCCCTTTATTATCAATAATAATGGAATAATTATCCACACATGTCAACATAAACACAACTCTTTATTAAACGCCCTGTTCGTTGTAGGCCAACCAAACATACATGGCCCAATCTCATCCGTGTGATGAGACAGGCTGAAGGAAGCATCCATTAAGCATCTACCATCCTGTCTTGCCACTCCACTGATCCAGCTGGGGAGTTGCACCAGTGTCTCAGGAGGTTGCGCTGCTTCTTCGCTTCATGTGAGGCTCTGTTGGGGCCTTGCACATCCTCAGTGTCGATTAGGTTTTGCCCTTGCCTCCATTCCCCAGCCTCCATGTCCCCATTGCCTTGTTGGAGGTCCACGAGCCTGTTCTGCAAGACTGGGTAGCGGGTGCGCATGAGATTTTGCAGGATGCAGCAAGCTTCCATGATCCTACTGACGGTCTCTGGGCAATGCTGCATGGTGGTGAGAAGTACCTGGAACCTGTTGGCCAGGTTGCCAAAGGCGTTCTCCACCACCCGTCTTGCCCTGGACAGCCTGTAGTTGAAGATCCTCTCTTCACGGGTGAGGAATCTGGAGGTGTAGGGCTTCATGAGGTAGGTTGTGAGGGAGAAGTCATCATCCCCCACGATGAAGTAGGGCACATCTTGTGTGTCGTTGGGCAGGGGTTCTGGATCTGGGAAGCCCACGATGAGGTTGCGTTCCAGCCCCTCCTTGAGGTGACTGGTTGTATACCTGGGCATCTGAAGAGGAGCCGTTGCCTGAAGCATCGATGTACATGAACTTGTAGTCAGCATCGACCATGGCGAAGAGGATGATGCTGAAGAAGCCCTTGTAGTTGAAATAAGTGGACCCCGACTTGGCTGGAGATTTGCAGGCCACGTGCTTGCCATCTATGGCTCCAACGGTGTGTGGTAAGTTCCACTTCTGATACCACTGCTCTGCAACTTTCTTCCATCCTTCTTCAGTGTAGGGATACTGGAGGAGCTCCTCCTTGTATTCTTCGATGATGGCCTGCACCACTTCTCTGACCACAATACTGATGGTGTTGGATGGCACCCTCCAGCCGTTCTGCATGCTCCTGTAGGAGGTCCCTGAGGCCAGGTGGTGCAGAGTGAGTGCCACCTTGAGCCCAGGTTCCAGGCTGGGCCGGAAGCTGGTGTTTGCCTTGGTCAACCTGGGTGTCAGCCACTGCACAACTTCGTCAAACATGGCTGGAGGCATCCTCATGAAGTTCTGGAACGCCCGAGGGTCTTCGCTCCTGAGCTCCACCATCAGCTTGTTGTACAATCTGTCCTCTGCTCTTCTGGCGAACCATCTTCGGACCCAGACTGTTTTTGGGTGGCTCCTTTTCTTCTCGCAGTAGTGTTCACAGAGCCTGCAGATGGCTTCGCACTGTTGCAGAATGATGGTGGCTGCCGAAAGGACTTTGTTACAATCCACAGTGAACATGACTGGATGCTGTGGAAGAGGCAGAGGCAGATGAAGGCTGCAGAGGTCTGCACCGCTGGGCTGCTGTTCTGAAAGTGCAATGCAGGCAAGTTGCTCCCCCTTTTTATGGGCAGTATAGGTTTTCCACTAGGCATCCTCTAGGCATCCTGTAGGCATCCTCTATACATCCTTAATATCTGAGATAGGTCCCCTCTGCGAATGTTTTTTCCGTTTTAAACGCTTTGTTTCCATTCTGCATCCGCTAGGCATCCGTTCTGCATCCGTTCTGCATCCGTTCCACTTCCTCCCCGCGTCCGGGTGGATGGAGTTCCGCGGATGTGTAGCGGATTCGTAGCGGATGCGTAGCGGATGCGTAGCGGATGCGTAGCGGATATAGTGGATGCGTAACGGATGCCTTGTGGATGCCTAGCGGATGCAGAATGGACGAACTGGATACATTTTCCGCGCAAAAGTTTTAGGCAGCCCAAAACTTTTGGAGCGGATGAAACGTCCATAAACGGATGCTGGACGGATAGAGAGGAAGCAAAACGGGGGCAGTGAGTACAGAACGAATACATCGCGTTAACCAACGGATGGCAAGGTTTTTTTTCCGTTTTACATCCTCTTTGCATCCGTTGGTTCAGTGTGACATGGGCTTAACTGTCAGTTCTCCAAAATTTACAGTCCTACTTGAAAATGTTAGAATTTGAATAGGGAATCTTCAACAAAATATATCTGAACTATATCTGAACTACAGTGCTTGAAACAACAGGACTTTCCCTCACTTCTTATTTCAAGCAGTATTGTGTATGTGTGTGTGTGTGTGTATCTGTGCATATTTACATGAGGAAGCATTCCATTTGATGCAGTGTGGTGTAGAAATATATTTTCACTCATCTGCACTTTGAAATAAATCATAGGGTGAACTGTTTAATAAAGACACTTTATTGAGATGGAAAAGGAAGTCTGCCACTGAGTTTTAAACTGTCCCTTATGATATAAGGACAATAATGGCAGAGTGCAAGACAACTTTAAAGCTCAAATACCAAGAAATAGCATTATAATATCATTCATGATGATGCATACAGCAGACCCTTGTTGTGATTGCAAGGGTTCTTCAGGTTTGTGGTGAATCATATACCTTGCAGATCATGAGGACTCCTGATGGTGCTCAGATCTATCCTTATTAGACTATATTAGAGATTTGCATCCATTTATTTGCAGGACATTCTTGGCAACAACGTGGTTTGTTGTGCATGAAAGGTTAAGTGCTAATGGAGAAACCTGCCAGAAGAAGTCTCTGGCAGTGTTTCACTAGATGCACCTGTGTTATTATATTAGCAGAGATGAAATCTCTAAAACTTTTGCTCAGAATGTTTTTTTTTACAAAGCATCTGTAAGACCTAGATAAATGCAAGAAAACCGAGCACATATTTCATCCAAATGTTGCTATAAGATAGTTCAAGGTTATTTATAATTGGGTTGTAGGTGGGGGGCTGATGGTTAAAGACACTGAACTGAAAGTTGAAAGCTCAGATTTGAGACGTGAGTGCCACAAGATGCAGTGAGTTCCTGTTACTTGCCCCAGCTTCTACAAATCTAGCAGTTTGAAAGCATGCAAATGTGAGTAGACAAATAGGAACTACTTCAGTGGGAAGGTAACAGCTCTCTGTATGTCTCTGGAAGTAGTCATGCTCGCTATATAACCACAGACGTGTCTTCAGACAATGATGCCTCTCTTGGCTAAGAAACAGGGAGGAGCACCGCCCCCTAAAGTCAAATATGATTGGACAAGGGAAATCTTTATCTTTCTTTATAATTGGATTATACAATATTAGGAGAAGTTACAGCTCTAATGGATCACAGGAGAAGTAAATATTACTGGAAGGAATGAACAGTAAAAGTTGGAATCATTTTTTTTTTCATATTTTTTGAAATAAAGGATGGAAATTGGAGTATGATGCCTTTAGGAAGTAAACTACTTTCATTCCTATTTTGAATTCTCCTTTGCTATGTGTTTACTGATCTGAATACTCAGCCTGTGTGTCCAAAAATATGTGCAAATTAAACATATATAGGCAAAAAATAGGGATGTGCAAATCAGTCTATGGTTTGATTAAGGCACTACTGCGTGTTCTCTGCATGGATGGAAATATGCATGTTTTATTCAGGCACAAATATACAAAATTGGTTAGTGGATAGTTTTAGAGTTTGTGTGTTTTTGCTGAAGTTTCACAGCAAGAGCTAGAAAGTCCAAGGCTGGTGGAAAGCTAGGGAAGGTCCATGACATGGCAAGTGAAAGACAGCCACACAACAGCAGCAGCAACATAGACATAGGTCGGAATGGATTAGTGCAGGGTTAGAGTGGAACTGCAGGAAGAGATTGTAGAAGGATGAAATGTAGTACAGTAGCCTTATTCCATTTGCCATTTAAACTACCTGGGATCTGATTCAGCTGGATTTCCCAGGCATAATGCATATGGAAAGAACACTTTTTAAAACTTCATATCCCTTTACAAATTTACTTTTTAAAATGATTGTCTTTCTTTAATTGGGCATAATTAAAGTTGTGATTACTTTTTAAGAAAAGCAAACACATATATTTTCAGTGTATCAGGATTCATATTTACATAAACAATACTTAAGACTAACTAGTGTGAAATACATTTTATTGATTTTTAACATTTTTTCATCAATTCCATAATTGGATATATGAATATAATGTTATGGTATGTTGATATCTCTGTCAAGTTACCTAAATGCTTGTTTCTAGTTTTAATGAAACACCTCTATATAATTTTGTCTTGACTGAACCATTCCTAATTCTGGTATGTTCAAAGCCAAATATAACAACTTCTTTCTTAACAGGCAGCTCAGATAATAGAATGAAATACTACAGTTACCTAAGAAACTGATACAATTTGGAATCCATTAAAGGGATTGCTGAGTTCAGTATTAGTGTCTTGATTTTTCAGAGTGAAATACTATGAAATCCAAATTAAATTCATGACAGTAGATAATCTACTCAGTCTGGTTTTTTAGACTATAGGTTTTCTCCTATTCTAAAGAAAAAGAAGTTTACACCTTACACAAATAGAGATATCATACTGCAGTACCATCTCTGTTAAAATATTACAATTTATAGATATGTCAGTGAAAGAACATTGAATTATTTGACAAACAGAAATTCTGGATATTATGAAAAAATGGAAGGGAGGGGAGGAGGAGGAGAAGGATGGTGTAGTGTTTGCATGTTGGACTAGGGTCTGATTCAAAATTATCACTATCCTAGGAAACTCGTTGGGTGATTTTGGGTTACTTATTCTTTCTCAGCCCAGCCTATATCATTGATCTGTTGAAACATTCCTTTCCACCCAAACTGCCTTAACAGATTAAAAAACATACAATGATCATCATCGTTATCATCACCATCACCATCATCAGTCACAAATCAGTCACAAATTCCCCTTGACATGGACTCTTACATTATTTTCAAAACAACTAAGATGTACCACATAAGCCAGGACTTTTCAATATCGTAACTGTGGCCAAAAATCTTATGATACAGGTAGTCCTGGACTTACAACAGTTTATTTCATGATCATCCAGTTACAATGGCACTGAAAAATGTGACATGACCATTTTTCACACTTAACAACCATTGTAATATCCCCATAGTCATGTGATCAAAATTCCAACTCTTGGCAATTGACTCATATTTATGATGGTTGCAGTGTTCCAGGCCATGCAATCACCTTTTACAACCTTCTGACAAGCAAAGTCAATGGAGAAGCCAGATTCACTTAACAACAGTGTTACTAATTTAACAGATGCAATGATTCACTTAACTGTAGTAAGAAAGGTTGTAAAATAGGGCAAAACTCATTTAACCAATGTCTCACTTAGCAACAGAATGTTTGGGCTCAATTGTAGTCATAAATTGAAGATTACCTATATTGCCAAATCCGTATGATTTCACCTTCTTGTCCAATTCTTATGATAGTTAACTATGTTCTGAGAGTTTGGTGTCACATATACTGGTACCTGCACCTGGAAAGCACCTGTAGTATCCTCATAGACAATTGAAGCCCTCCAGATTCAAGACCAGTCTTGCTAGAATAAATTTTCATAATCTCAGATCAGAGATAAACTGTTCATAAATATGAATAACTAAGATACCTGTGCCTTTCATAATTTTGAAGTTTGACAATAATTTCTTCCCAAAAGTTAAATGCTTTGTAGAAGTCATCTGAGAATTATCACATAGATGTCAAAACTGTTATAAAGAACTATAACACCTTTCTTTTATTCATTAAAATTAAACTCCTAGTTGAAGGCTCAGGGATAGATTTCTTTTCCACTTCATTTAGAGAGATCTGAATTTTAGTCTAATGAAATTAAATGAGCTCCTTCCTTTTGTTTCAGATTGTTAAATGCTTTTGTCCCTACTTTGCTTTATTCTGAAATTGCTCTTGGCTCTTTTCTTGTACTTACATTAAAGATTTCCATTACATTTTTATATTGTATGGATTATTTCCAAGTGCTTGATAGATTGGCTCATTCTATGCAAGAAACTGCAAGCTCACATAATTTTTCATTAAAATACTCAGCTTCACTGAAATTCATTAATGCACTTTGCTTTACAAGTAAGTATGGATCTTATATACAGTATATACCCCCACTTTGGGGAATCTCCTCAATAAATTACATGATTAGCACAATGAGCTTTTTTCCATATTGTGTGAGAAGTTGCACCACAAGACAAATTCTTTACCAAGCATTACAAAATACACTAAAAAAAGGATTCATTTAATCAGAACTTTTTTAGACAGATTTATAGAATACTTCCAACCAGAGGTATTATTATGGTTCTGTCTTGGTTTGTTTCTTTGCATTCTTCAAGAACTGTGCATGTTGCTGAACCACAGCCTCTCATATTTATTCTCCAACACGACTGCCTTTAGCCATTGAGGGGAAATCTGATGATTTTTATTGTGGCTAAACCATATGAATATTAGAAAGAAATTATATAAAGGGTCTCAGAATTCAGACTGTCAATCTGTCCATCAGCAACATAACTGTTCTGAAAAGTGAACAAAAGGGGACCAAATATGGTGAGAAATGAGAAACCAGTAAAAGCAGATTGGGATGGGGAGGTTTTGGAAAAAAAATCCCAAAGCAAGTTCCTCCATGAATCCCTAGGGGAAATGTAGTTGTGCAATGGCTCAACATGTTGTCAACTGTTCCTTCTAATCCTGACCTTTCTCTTTCCCCATTACATGACCAAGAATGGAAGCATATAGACTACACCATGCTTTTCAGTGCACAAATGCACAGAGATGTAACACATGGGGAGAGCAGAAACACACATATCCATAGATCTTAGGGCCCTGTCACACTGGCCGACGGATGCAAAATGTTTGTAAAAAGGACACAGCGGACGAGAAAAATGTTCCATCCGTTTTTATCCGCTCTCAAAAGGACCAAAAATTTGCATAATCAGAGAGGACAACACGGAAAGAAACGGATGGGGGAAGGATGTAGGGCGGATGGAAAGCAGATGCTCCATGGAAGCCTAGTGGATGGAAGCGGATGGGAGCGGATGGCACATCCACAAGGCATCCGGGGGACCACAGCAAAGTGGACGTGGAATGGAAAGAGCGGATGCAGAGTGGATGCCGAGCGGATGAAGCGGATGCACAGCGGATGCCGAGCGGATGAAGCGGATGCACAGCGGAAGCCTAGCGGATGCCTAGCGGATGCCTAGTGTTCACTGCGCATGCGAGGAGGATGCATTGCATCAGCCCCGCAGATATAAAGGGAAGCAGCTCCCAAGCAGGTCACCATTCAGAGGAAAGACCTGCTTCCAGACACAGCTCTCTAGCCAGCGAGCCAGCCAGCCAGCCAGCAACCCAACAACCATGGGGAAGAAACGGAAGCCTCTGCCATCTGCTGCCAGCCCTGGCAAGAGGGACAGGGCCACCCTCCCACCCCCTGGCCCTGACTCTGCTTCTGCTGGGGCTTCTGCTGCCCAGCCTCGATCTTCTGATGCTGGGGCTTCTGCTGATGCTGCTTCTGGAGGTTGTGCTTCTACTGGTGCTTACTCTGCTAATGCTGCTTCTGCTGGTGGTGCTTCTGCTGATGCTGTTTTTGCTGGTGGTGCTTCTGCTGGTGCTTACTCTGCTGGCACTGCTCCTGGTGCTGGTGCTTCTGCTGGTGCTTACTCTGCTGGCGCTGCTCCTGGTGCTGGTGCTTCTGTTGGTGCTTACTCTGCTGGCACTGCTCCTGGTCCTGCTGGTCCTGCTGGTGCTCCTGGTCCTGCTGGTGCTCCTGGTCCTGCTCCTGGTCCTGCTGGTGCTGCCAGTGCTGCTGGTGCTGGTTGTGCTGCTGCTGCTGGTCCTGCTGGTCCTGCTTTTGCTGCTACTGTTGTTACTGCTGCTGGTGGTGGTGGTTGTGTGGAGGAGCAGCCCCTACAACCTCGAAGCCCCTCTGATGAGGGCCTATATGGCCCTGCCAAAGGGAGGAAGAGGCAGATGCATGAACGGGAGAGGAGGCAATACAACACAGAAGAGGAACATGAGGAGGAGGTGCTGGAGTGGCTGAGGGAGAATTAGTATCTATGGTGGAAGGGACACAGGCTCTATCATGACAAAAGGAAGCAGGCTGCTTGGAGAGAGAAGGCGGAGAGCCTGGGCTACACTTCAGAGGTGCTCCTTGGCTGGTGGAAGCATATGCACACCTGGTACGGGAAGCTGCACCTCAAGAAATCTGGCCAGGCCGCGGTCAAGCTGACGGACAGAGAGACCTACGTGTTGGCCAGGTGCAGCTTCCTGGAGGGTGAGATCTGCCACCGAGGAGCAGCCCCTCTCACAACCCTCGCTCTCAGACAGCCTGCTGAGAGCCAGTTCTCTTCTGGCAGAGAGTCAGCTCCTGTGTCCAGGCAGGTATCTGTGGAGCGTGCCACAACGGAGACCCCCCCCCGACAGCTGCACTACCCATGGTGGAGCGCGTGGAGGACCCTCTGATGCAGAGGGAGCAAGGAGAGGGCACTTCCACCACAGCCCAACTCGCATCCACCCCCAGCTCCACCTCCACAGAAAGGCAGAGAGGCAAACCGGAGGGGCAGAGCCACACTGTCCTGCTGGAGATAAGAGACACCATCAGGAGCAACGTAGATCTTCTCTCTCAGCTGGTACACACTGACGCCCCATCCTCCAACCACAAGCCCTTCCTCACCTATGTCAACCAAACCCTCATGAACATGGCGGAACCCCAGTACCAGGTGGTGAAGGACAGGATCACTGATCTTCTTCACAACCCTCCAGACCAAGCTGAACCTGCTCCCACCCAGTCCAGGTTTGTTCCTCCACCCCAGGTGATGTCACTGCCCTTCCAAGCTTTCCACAGGCCCTACCCTACAAAGGCTACGGCTACCAGGAGATCCAGCAGCACAGGCAGCCCTTCCCAGTCCAGACACAGGTACATTGGATGCCACCGGTGCCACTGATGCCACCGATGCCACCCACGCCACTGATGCCACCGACGCCAGTCCTCACCCAGCTGCAGACCAGACAGCCCCACTACACTGCTCCTTCCTCCACCCCACAGCCAAGCCCAGCCTCAGTACATCTGTCATCGGTATTGGGGCTGACACCCTATGTCATGGAGGAAGGGGCTCTCAACATCACGGGGCTGAGTCAGCTGTCTGAGAGCTTCCTCAACACACCATCCCCTGTTGTCTTCTCGGTGCCAGGCACCCCAGTGGCGCTTCAGACCAGCACTCCAGCAGCAGCCACCTCCACAGCACCTGGACCCTTCACCCCTGAGACTGGGCACGCCTCCGAGTGACCAAGAAGAGTGCCAGAGACTGGGTGGCTGCCTGTTGACTTTATTTTTGCTTTGGACACTTGATTTGGGTCATTTTTCTTTTACAGCTTGTTATTAATAAAGATTATCTTTGCTTCACACACTTGTTTTATTTATTTTATTAAATAAAGTCTTGGTGGAAACTTTTAGAAATGGTTTAAGCCTTTGCATGCTTGTGGGATGGGTAAGGATAGCTGTGGGATGGGCAGGGATACCTGTGGAATGGGTAATAGCTGTGGGATGGGCAGAGATACCTTTGGGATGGGAAATAGCTGTGGGATGGGCAGGGATACCTTTGGGATGGGTAATAGCTGTGGGATGGGCAGGGATACCTTTGGGATGGGTAATAGCTGTGGGATGGGCAGGGATACCATTGGGATGGGTAATAGCTGTTGGATAGATAAACCTCCAGTGCAAGCATAGTGGGACTGTATGGTCCACCCTCCCAGGTGCCACACCTATGGCCCATTTTTATCAATAATAATGTAATCAATCATCCACACATGTCAACATAAACACAACTCTTTATTAAATGCCCTGTTCATTGTAGGCCCACCCAACATACATGGCCCAATCTCATCAGTGTGATGAGACAGGCTGAAGGAAGCATCCATTAATCATCTACCATCCTGTTTTGCCACTCCACTGCTCCAGCTGGGGAGTTGCACCAGCGTCTCAGGAGGTTGCGCTGCTTCTTCCCTTCACGTGAAGCTCTGTTGGGGCCTTGCACATCCTGAGTGTCTATTAGGTTTCGTCCTTGCCTCTATCCCCAGGCTCCATGTCCCCATTGCCTTGTTGGAGGTCCACGAGCCTGTTCTGCAACATTGGGTAGCGGGTGCGCATGAGATTTTGCAGGATGCAGCAAGTTTCCACGATCCTCCTCACGGTGGGCGATGCTGCATGGTGGTGAGAAGTACCTGGAACCTGTTGGCCAGGATGCCAAAGGCGTTCTCCACCACCCGCCTTGCCCTGGACAGCCTATAGTTGAAGATCCTCTCTTCATGGGTGAGGAGTCTGGAGGTGTAGGGCTTCATGAGGTAGGTTCTGAGGGAGAAGGCGTCATCCCCCATGATGAAGTAGGGCACATCTTGCGTGTCATTTGGCAGGGGGTCTGGATCTGGGAAGCCCATGATGAGGTTGCATTCCATCCCCTCCTTGAGGTCACTGGCGTTGTATACCTGGGCATCTGAAGCTGACCCATTGCCTGAAGCATCGATGTACATGAACTTGTAGTCAGCATCGACCATGGCAAAGAGGATGATGCTGAAGAAGCCCTTGGAGTTGAAATAAGTGGATGCTGAATTCGCTGGAGCTTTGCAGGCCACATGCTTGCCATCTATGGCTCCAACGGTGTGGGGGAAGTTCCACCTCTGATACCACTGCTCTGCAACTTTCTTCCAGCCTTCTTCAGTGGAGGGGCACTGGAGAAGCTCCTCCATGTATTCTTTGATGATGGCCTGCACCACTTCTCTGACCACAATGCTGATGGTGTTGTGTGGCCCCCTCCAGCCATACTGCATGCTCCTGTAGGTGGTCCTTGAGGCCAGGTGGCGCAGAGTCACTGCCACCTTGAGCCCAGGGTCCAAGCTGGGCCGGAAGTTGGTGTTTACCTTGGTCAACCTGGGTCTCAGCCGCTTCACAACTTCGTCAAACATGGCTGGAGGCATCCTCATGAAGTTCTGGAATGCACGAGGCACTTCGTTCCTCAGCTCCACCATCAGCTTGTTATGCAGTCCGTACTCTGCTCTTCTCCCAATCCATCTTTGGACCCATACACTTCTTGGACGCCTCCTTTTCTTCACGTAGAACAGTTGAAAGAGCCTGTAGATGGCTTCGCACTGTTGCAGAATGATGGTGTCTACCAAAAGGAGTGTGTTACGATCCATGGTGGACATCAATGGATGCTGTGGAAGAGCAAGAGCCAGATGAAGGCTGCAGAGGTCTGCACAGCAGGGCTTCTGGATTGAAAGTGAGATCCAGGTGAGTTCCTCCCCCTTTTTATAGGCAATATAGGTTTTCCACTAGGTATCCTTTTGCATCCTCTAGGCATCCTCTAGACATCCTTAATATCCGAGATAGGTCCCCTCTGCAAATGTTTTTTCCGTTTTAAATGCTTTGTATGCGAACTGCATCCGCTTTCATCCTTTCTCCATCCGTGCTACTAACGCTGCGCGTCCGTTCCACATCCGCTCTGCTTCCTCCCTGTGTCCATTTTCCACTGGAGTGGATTTGAGTTGCGCGGATGCGCAGCGGATGCCTAGCGGATATAGCGCACGCATAACGGATGACGACGGATGTTGAATGGATGTTCCCTGTGTGCGTTACGGATGCAGAATGGACGCATTGGATACATTTTTCGCTCAAAAAGTTTTGAGCAGCTCAAAACTTTTTGAGCAGATGGAACCTCAGTCGACGGATGCTGGACGGATAGAGAGGATGAAAAACGGAGGCAGTGAGTACAGAATGGATGAATCGCGTTAACCAATGGATGGCAAGTGTTTCTCTCCGTTTTACATCCTCTTTCCATCTGTTGGTGCAGTGTGACATGGGCTTTAGCTCATATATGCCCAACCTGATCAGATACTGGATGCACAGAAGTAACTATGTACAGTATATTTTTCAACCAATCCTTCAGTTATCATTTTTGCAGATCTGTAAAGCAAAGGAAAACTGAAATAAGATTATAACCACAATTGCAGTTCCACTTAGTGATCACTTCACTTAATGCACCACTTCATTGGTTACTTTGTAGTTACTAAACAAGGAATGTCAGTTGAATTCTTGGTGGTCTCTGAGCTTGGTTGTTTTCTTACAGATGTTTCATTACCAGACAAGGTAATATTGTTAGTACTAAAAGGGAATGGGGTTTGTTCTAATTATATATACTATGGCCTGCCCTCTGTACTAGTGATAAAGAGCATGGAGAAAAAAATTGGACTCCATGCTAAGTCAGATTTTCCTGACTTAGCAAGATGGATATTATAAAAGTATAGAGTCATCCATTCCACTTTGAGAACTTTATTTTGAGCTCCATAAATGACAAATTTTTGATTCCCTTCAGGGGTAACTCTTGGACCTGGAGCAAGCGTGATACTAAAACTTTATTAACATTTGTCTACAATGGAAAGCATTCAACTGATTTTTCCCCATTAGAAGGAGATGGAATTTTGAGAAATGAGAAATACTTATTAGGTTATGAAGCTTTCAAAATGTCATAAAAATATACCACAGCTTTTCAGGTTGTAGGTTTTTTATCTTTTAAAAAGTGCTTTTAACTTTATTGTTTTGGAATAGATGGTATTGGCAGTAAAAGTAGTTCCAATGGTCATATCTGTGGCAATTTTGAGAAAGTTTGATTAAGGGAACTTTGTGCAAAGGGAAAGGGTGATTGGAATGAATAATGGTGCCAATCAAAATGTAATAAACATGATTTTGGGGCTGAAATGTTAATATATAAGGTAACCCATCTGTCTGAGACAACTTAGAATAAAACAATTGTGAAAACTAAGAATTTCTCTTCCAACATCTTTAAGACCTCAGATGTTGCAGTTGCTGATCATACTGTAAAGATTTCTATTTGGGTGCTACAACTGTCAATCACTACATTCAATATTCCTCTATTCACCATGGTGTTTAACAACCACCACAAAAGAATAAAAAAATATGTGTGCTGCGTGACTTCCAGCAACTCTGGGAAAGCATTCCCCTATACAGTAGAACCTCTGGTCATGAATGCTTCTGACCATGACCAAATCGGGTTCTGACCAAAAAAAATTCACATTTTTTTTCCACAGCCGATTTCCCCTTCCACATCATTTTTTTTGTAACTGCCAAATTTCCAAAATTAGGTTCGGGTCACGATCAGATTGGGTTGCAAACAAAGTAATAGAATGAATTATGGTCATAACCAGAGGTTCTACTGTACTTCCTTTTGAGGAAAAGAATGCTGTTTTCACAAAGGCACTATTTATTATATATTAGGATTCTGGAGAAATAGGTCACAAAGCAAAAGTTTCTAGAAGACTTTGATTTGGAAGCAACTAGTTTATATCCATCTATTCCTGGTCAATAATGAAAATGTATTTGATTAAAGTAGATAATCACTGTTGCTTCTAGAAATACTACCCTCAGTTTGGAGAATAATCATGGATAGGGAGAGACTTATTTATTATTTATTTATACAAGGGAGACACTTATTTATTTATAATTTTTTATAATTTTGGCCACCCATCTTACCACAGAGTAACTGTGAAAGATGGGATATGCATATTCATGTATGTATTTCACTTAATCTATAAAACATATATAAACTATAATCTGAATTGAAGATTTATAATAGAAGGAAAAATTATATCTTCTCCTAGCCCAATCTAATGAATCCAAAGGCACTGTCAGGAATCCAGTTAGCGTACCCAATGGAATCAAAGTATAGATTTATTAGGTATGTCATACCTAATATGGGGGCCATAGAAGGAACGTTCACGTCGCGGCCCCTGTCAGGTATCTGTTTACCTGCGAATCCTTCTACCATGCTACACCAACCTACACCAACAGTGTTCTACAGTGGCTGGGAAAAGTGTAGCAACACGAGAGAAGAAGATACCTAATATGGGAAAAACTCGACTCTGGAGGACTCGAGGTTTTCCCCACCCAAATAAAATCCCAAAGTTTTCCCCACTGGTCACATGTTCATTACATAATCCAACCAAGTCGCAGTCATCATCTAGGCTGGCTTTGGTCCACACCTCTCCAACACCTGATAGACCATCCTTAGCTCCCATGGGAAAGAATGTTGTTTGGCTAGACATCTCCAGCTATCTCCGTCTCCTCCCTTTTTCTCACATTCCAACTGGCTCAGCTGTGGCAGGCCTTAAGATGTTCCCAAAATGGCTCCAGCATAAAAAATGGCTTCAGAGCTGACAGGTACCAGAAATAGTCACAATCTCTAGTGGACACTCTTAGTTATTCAGAATACCACAAATAAAACCAGCAGCTTTCTCTTGGGCAAAGTCCCCATGGTATTAATTTTATGCTATTAATTCCTTCAGTGAAAAGAAGGTTGCCAGATTTCTAGAACAGGTTTTTGGTTCAAGAACTTTGGTCCCTTACTAGAGTTTCTAACCATAATCATATTTATATCCATATGCTCAGACAATTATGTAAATATTAAAGTTATTTATGTTTAATTCAATATTGGATGAATTAATGTTTAATTCATGTTTAATTCAATATTAGAAAATACAGCCTCTAAATATATATGAGGATCATATATAAATTGAGGATCATTTATTGTAAGGCTCCACTTATATGATTAAACATACCTTTAACCAATTCTGTAGGAGTATACTCACTTATGCATCACTTTTTTCCCATTTTTATCATTCATATATATTTATTTTTTTATAATGGGAAAGCATAATTTTCTTTCAAGTATCATACTTCAAGAAAGCATCATAATTAAGTAGCCTGTAAGTATTACCACTTTAGGTTTTCTTATTAGTGTTTTCATTGATGTACATATATTTTCTTTGCAAAAATTATACAACCGGCTACTAATCTAGTTGCTCAGTATGTGAACAACAGAATAATGTTGCTTTTGCTAAATAGTGCTGTATCTTGATCAATCACTCATTTATGTTTATTTGAAATTGTGCTACTGCAATTTTCATAAAAATTACTTTCATTTGCTTCCAAGCAATTAACTGATACACAATATTTTTTCCAAGATAGCAACTGTAATATTCCCACTACTTCCTACTGCCAATCATATTCATCATCAAGAAAAGCAGGTTTCATCACCTTTTAAAATCAGCATGCACCCAAATGATAAATGATGTTTAGCTGCACAGAAACACTATATAAGTGTGGAAGAGAAAAAAGGCAATGAAACATGATGCAGTTAAGCACAAGGTATTTTTTAAAGACTCTCCTTCAATGTTCCATTTTATCATCTGACTAAGGTTGTTTTAACACCACTGGTCTTTCATTCCCCACCCCTTCAAAGAAGTTTGAAGTTGATTGTTTTCATTTTTACTGACCTTAAAATATGGAGGACAACATTATGGCAGCTGAATCTCTATGGAAGGGGAGACAAAAGAGCCAGGGCAAATTGTAAAACAATATTCTTGCACCTTCCTTGACCCAGTGTCAAGTTGGCTTGATAATACTTTATTGAAGACAATGGAGCCTCACTCTCTTCTCAGGGCCAATCTAGCACTGGAACAGGTTGCAGTCAGATCAAGCAGAAGAGTGATGTTTTCCACCAAAAAGTGCAATTTTGCAAAATTACACAGGCATTCTGATTCATATGGAAAATCCATGGGAGGTCAGTGAGGTCTCCAAATGTAAGATATCAACTGACAGTTCTCCTCCTTCCCACTGAGTCATGGAGCCGCTTCTTCCTTGAGCATTTATGCTTTAATTGCTAGAAAGATCAAAGACTTTCTATCAACCAGCTGTTAAAAGTTATTTGCTGTAGGCAGCCCTGCCTCCAGCTAGGGTTTTCTTTTGTTCTATTCAGAAAGCACAGAAATATTTTGGAGCAAAAAAAAACAACCCAAAACCCAAAACCCTAAGGCAAAAAGATATTTTGCTCTTTGTGCTATTTTCCTTTTTCCTGCACCTGCCTTCTTATACTAACTTGCTTGCATTTCCCAAGACTACTTGCAATCATATAGACAGATTTTTCCCTGATGTCTCTGACCTGGTTCTTCAGGTCTTTGTCATTGTGACAACAAAATCCATCTATGTTGCTACTGGTTATTATCTTTTTCCTTCCATCTTTTCCAGCATTAAGGCTTTCTCCAGAGAGTTAGGTCTTTGTATAATGTGTCAGAAGTAGGATAATTTGAGCTTTGTCATTTGTGCCTAAAGTAAGAGCTGTGAGTTGATTTGTATTATAATCCATTTGTTTGTAACTGCAGAGTGATTTATTGAATTAATCCATTGCCTGCTTTTGTACATTATAAAACAATGTATGCAGTTCGAGACTGATACTTACTAAACCTTACTAAAAACTATTGAATTCAATAAACTGAGGTTTAATGGACGTTCAGGGCAACATCTGATTGGAATACAGCATTTTCCTAAATTTAAGATCACACAATTGAATAAATGTTGAATAGGATTGGTTGTGAGCATGTTTGTTTTATTTACCCACCCCCAAATGGGTTCTCTTTCGTACAAATGAAGAATTCAAAACTACATCATTGATTAATTTGACTGAATAATCACTGCAGAGATCAAATTGGGCAGGATGTGAGAATAAACAGTGAAGTTAATAGAGCTGAAGCTTTCTGCATTTCAAATTCAAAGGGAGAAAAGAATGCAGGAGTGATCATGGGACACCTATCAGCAACTCTTTAAAGCGAGTAGTACTACTATTCCAAGTAGTACAGTATTATGTCATCATGTCATGGAAACAAAATTCTGAGGAAAAATGCAGTTGCTTTAATGAATTCCTGGTAAACGCTGATACACAAATGCCAAAATGTGATCCAAATCACCTTTTTAGTTTGAAATCAGAGGAAAAAAATACTGTCCTAACAACAAACACATCTGTTTCATGTTTCTAATTTAATTTAATAGAAAATAACTTGTTTTTGTAATTACTTTCCAAGTAGAATTTTGATTAATTATCATGATAGTTCCATTACATATTCAGTAATGAGTTTGACAAAGTTGTGTATAAATGTCCCTTGTTTTATTCTATGATCATCTTTTCTGCAAGCTTCATCCTTTCTAATCTTCTATATTTTAACTAAATGCTAAAGAAACATCAACCTAATGAAGGGTGAAATTCATCCTATTGGGATTTTTATAGATTGCAAAGTTTGAGTAGCCAGGGAACCTTCAGAGTGATTGAAAAAACGAGAACCCAGCTAGACCTGCATCTGCAATAGGATCTCCATCTTCAATAAGAAAATAAATTCAAAATTTCCATCAATAAAAAATAGAAAGATATGATATTTGGAATAAAATAAAAAAATAGAAGCCTCTTTTGCAAGCCAAAAAAGAGCTTTAAAAATAGCTAGATTGGCATGATATGGGTAAAAGTGAGCATATTGGTAAGCCTTCAAATGTAAGGTTCTACAGCTTCTCTATAAAAAAACTTCTTTCTGTAGTTAAATACACTGTTAAATATAGCATCCCAAATAAGATTTTTTTGCTTCATATCAGATATGACTACCTTTTACTGGTGGGATGAGGCTCTGATTCAAGCTCAATATTACAATTTCTTTCTAATATAATTTTGACTAGATTGCTACTGACCCTATGAACTGTCATACATATGTCACACAAAGCCAAATGAATATTCTGTGACTAACTGCAAGTATTATTCTTGTTATTGTTTTTATGCCAGGCTTGTCCTGACTTGGACATTTAAGAAAGACCCTCAACTCCATTTCTCAGAGTGAAATGTGCTTTAACTAAAGGCAAGTTGGATCTGAGTATTCTCTCACAAAGTTTGCAATTTTCTCTTTTCCCTGGCCCTCCCCTTTGGCCTATGTACCAGTGTCCACAAAAACATTTTTGGTTTTGAACTTTTGGGAACAGCTTTGAGGTTTGGTGCCTCTTTGATGTAGTTTCACATTCTGTTCTCAGGCTCTGTCCTTGATTGACTGGTTTATTCTGGATTGAGACCTCTGCTTCTTGTCACCCTGTAATCTCCCTCCCTTTTCCCATCCATTCCCATGCCCGCTCCTTACTTCTTCAAATGCCTCCTCCTTCCTTTCATTTTATAGCAGAATGCCAGTGAAGCAAAGTATACTGAAGCTGGCAGGCCTGACATTTTATTTATATGCCACCAAACTCCCAACTCCAAGGCAGGGGCCCTCAAAGTATAAATGTATTAGGCCTGTCATATTGGCACAGCTGGTGAAAACCTGAATCTGAAGTCCCCCAGGTTTTCCCCACTAAATTTAAGGCCGTGTCACACTGCCCAACGGATGCAAAACGGACACAACGGAAGAGAAAAATGTTACATCCGTTGTATCCGCGCTCAAAAGGGGCGAAAATTTGCATAATTGGAGCGGACAACACGGACGCGGGGAGGACGCAGGGCGGATGCAAAGCGGATGCGGAACAGAAGCACAGCGGATGGCGTGTCCGCAGGGCTTCTGGGGGGGCCTCAGCGAAGCAGATGCGGAACGGAAAAAGCAGATGCAGAACGGATGCACAGCGGATGAAGCGGATGCACAGCGGAAGCCTAGCGGATGCACAGCGGAAGCCTAACGGATGCACAGCATTAATTGTGCATGTGGGGGGGATGCATTGCGCAAGCCCCCCGGATATAAAGGGAAGCAGCTCGCACGTATAGCATTCCGAGGAAAGACCTGCTGCTGGACACTTCGAGTTCCTTGCCTGCATGTCTGCCTGCAAGCCTTGCTGCCAGCCTGCCTCCAAGCCTGCCTCCCAGCCTCCTGGGCAGCCTCCCTTCCAGCCTTGCTGGCAGCCTGCCTTCCAGCCTCCCTGCCAGCCTGCCTTCCAGCCTCCCTGCCAGCATTGCTGCCAGCCTGCCTTCCAGCCTTCCTGCCAGCCAGTCTGTCTGCCAGCCTTGGTGCCTGCCTTCCTGCCAGCCTTCCTGCCAGGCTTCCTAACAGGCTTCCTGCCAGCCTTCCTGCCAGCTATGGTGCCAGCCTTCCTGCCAGCCTTGGTGCCTGCCAGCCTTCCTGCAAGCCTTGCTGGCAGCCTGCCTTCCAGCCTCCCTGCCAGCCTGCCTTCCAGCCTCCCTGCCAGCATTGCTGCCAGCCTGCCTTCCAGCCAGTCTGTCTGCCAGCCTTGGTGCCTGCCTTCCTGCCAGGCTTCCTAACAGGCTTCCTGCCAGCCTTCCTGCCAGCCTTGGTGCCAGCCTTCCTGCCAGCCTTGGTGCCTGCCAGCCTTCCTTCAAGCCTTCCTACCAGCCAGCAACCCCACAACCATAGGGAAGAAGCGAAAGTCTCAGCAACCTGCCGCCATCCCTGGCAAGAGGGACAGGGCCACCCTCCCGCCCCATGTCCTTGACTCTGCTTCTGCTGGGGCTTCTGCTGCTTGGGCTCGCTCTTCTGTTGCTGGAGCTTCTGCTGTAGCTGCTCCTGGCGGTGGTGCTTCTGCTGCGTACTCTGCTGAAGCTGCTCCTGTGGTGGTGCTTCTGCTGCTGCGTACTCTGCTGAAGCTGCTCCTGGTCCTGCTGGTCCTGCTGGTTCTGCTCGTGCTCCTGGTCTTGCTGACCCTGTGCTGGTGCTTACTCTGCTGCTGCTCATCCTGGTCTTGCTGCTGCTGCTGCTGCTTATGATCCTGCTGGTGATTATGATGATGATGATGATGATGATGATGATGATGATCCTGCTGGTGAGGATGCTGATGATGCTGCTGCTGATGATGATGATGATGATGCTGTTGGTGTGGAGGAGCAGCCCATACAACCTCAAAGTCCCTCTGATGAGGGCCCATATGGCCCTGCCAGAGGGAGGAAGAGGCAGACGCATGATAGGGAGAGGAGGCAATACTTCATTGAGGAGGAACACGAGGATGAGGTGCTGGAGTGGCTGAGAGAGAACGACTATCTGTGGCGGAAGGGACACCGGCTGTACAGGGACACCAAGCGGAAGCAGGCTGCTTGGAGAGAGAGGGCGGAGAGTCTGGGCTACACATCAGAGGTGCTCCTCGGCTGGTGGAAGCACATGCACACCTGGTACGGGAAGCTGAACCGCAAAAAATCTGGCCAGGCCAGGGTTAAGCTGATGGACAGAGAAAAGTACCTCATGGCCAAGTGCAGCTTCCTGGAGGGTGAGGTCCGCCACCGAGGAGCACCAGGAGCCCAAATCTCTACCCTCTCTCTCCAGCAGCCTGCTGGGAGCCAGTCCTCTGGCGGCCGAGAATCAGTCCCTGTCTCCATGCAGGTATCTGTGGAGCGTGCCACGGTGGAGAACCCCCGGGCAGGTGTTGAAAGCATGGTGAAGAGCGAGGAGGACTCCCTGGTGCGGTGGGAGAAAGGAGACATCAAGTCCACCGCTGCCGAAGCCGCATCCACCCACACCTCCACCTCCACAGTAAGGCAGAGAGCTGGACTGCAGGAGGGGCAGAGCCACAAGGTCCTGGTGGAGATCAGGGACACCATCCGCACCAGCATAGGTCTCCTCTCTCAGCTGGTCCCCATTGAATCCTCCTCCTCCAACCGCAAGCACTTCCTCAATTATGTGAACCAGACCCTCAAGGAGATGGCGGATCCCCAGTACCAGGTGGTGAAGGAGAGGATCACCATGCTGCTTAACAACCCTCCAGACCCAGAGGCACCTGTTCCCACCCAGTCCAGGTCTGCTCCTCCACCCCAGGTGATGTCCCTCCCATACCAAGGCTTCCCACACCCTCTCACCTACCAGGGCTACAGCTACCCCGAGGTCCAGCAGCACAGACAGCAGCCCTTACAGATGCAGGCACAGAGTCATCGGGCGACACCGCTGCCCCCGGTTCCAATGATGCCACCGATGCCAACCTCGACAGTCCTCACCCCGCTGCAGAGTAGGCAGCCCCACTACACTGCTCCTTCCTCCATCCCACAGCCAAGCCCGGCCTCAGTACATCTGTCCTCAGTACTGGGGCTGACACCCCATGGCATGGAGGAAGGAGCTCTCAGCATCGCAGGGCTGAGCCAGCTGTCCGACACCTTCCTCAACACACCGTCCCCTGTTGTCCTCTCGGGGCTAGGCACTCCAATAACACCTCAGACCAGCACTGCAGCAGCACCCACCTCCACAGCACCTGCTTCCTAAAATCTTAGCCTGGGCACACACCTCCGAGTGACCAAGAGGAGTGCCAGAGACTGGCTGCCTGGATATTTGTGGACTTTATTTGGACACTTGACTTGGGTCATGTTTATTTTACAGCTTGTTATTAATAAAGTTTATCTTTGTTTCACACACTTGCTTCATTTATTTTTTTCAATAAAGTCTGGGTGGAAACCTTTAGAAATGGTTTAGCCTTTGCATGCTTGTGGGATGGGTTAAGATAGCTGTGGGATGGGTTAAGATAGCTGTGGGATGGGTTTAAGATAGCTGTGGGATGGGAAGGGATACCTGTGGGATGGGAAGGGATACCTGTGGGATGGGTTAAGATAGCTGTGGGATGGGTTTAAGATAGCTGTGGGATGGGAAGGGATACCTGTGGGATGGGAAGGGATACCTGTGGGATGGGTTATGATAGCTGTGGGATGGGAAGGGATACCTGTGGGATGGGTTAAGATAGCTGTGGGATGGGAAGGGATATCTGTGGGATGGGAAGGGATACCTGTGGAATGAGCAGGGATACCTTTGGGATAGGTAATAGCTGTGGGATAGATAAACCTCCAGTACAAGCATGGTGGGACTGTATGGTCCACCCTCCCAAGTGCCACCCCTATGGCCCTTTATTATCAATAATAATGTAATAATTATCCACACATGTCAACATAAACACAACTCTTTATTAAATGCCCTGTTCATTGTAGGCCAACCAAACATACATGGCCCAATCTCATCCATGTGATGAGACAGGCTGAAGAAAGCATCCATTAAGCATCTATCATCCTGTCTTGCCACTCCACCGCTCCAGCTGGGGAGTTGCACCAGTGTTTCAGGTGGTTGCACTGCTTCTTTGCCTCACGTGAGGCTCTGTTGGGCCCTTGCACATCCTCAGTGTCGATCAGGTTTTGCCCTTGCCTCCATTCCCCAGCCTCCATGTCCCCATTGCCTTGTTGGAGGTCCACGAGCCTGTTCTGCAAGACTGGGTAGCGGGTGCGCATGAGATTTTGCAGGATGCAGCAAGCTTCCACGATCCTCCTCATGGTCTCTGGGCGATGCTGCATGTTGGTGAGAAGTACCTGGAACCTGTTGGCCAGGATGCCAAAGGCGTTCTCCACCACCCGCCTTGCCCTGGACAGCCTGTAGTTGAAGATCCTCTCTTCTCGGGTGAGGCATCTGGAGGTGTAGGGCTTCATGAGGTAAGTTGTGAGGGAGAAGGCGTCATCCCCCACGATGAAATAGGGCACATCTTGCGTGTCGTTGGCAGGGGGTCTGGATCTGGGAAGCCCATGATGAGGTTGCTTTCCAGCCCCTCCTCGAGGTGACTGTCATTGTATACCTGGGCATCTGAAGATGAGCCGTTGCCTGAAACATCAATGTACATGAACTTGTAGTCAGCATCGACCATGGCGAAGAGGATGATGCTGAAGAAGCCCTTGTAGTTGTGATAAGTGGACTCTAAGTTGGCTGGAGCTTTACAGGCCCACGTGCCTGCCATCGATGGCTCCAACGGTGTGGGGGAAGTTCCACTTCTAATACCACTGCTCTGCAACTTTTTTACATCCTTCTTCAGTGGAGGGGCACTGGAGGAGCTCCTCCTTGTATTCTTCGATGATGGCCTGCACCACTTCTCTGACCACAATGCTGATGGTGCTGGGTGGCACCCTCCAGCCGTACTGCATGCTCCTGTAGGTGGTCCCTGAGGCCAGGTGGCACAGAGTGAGTGCCACCTTGAGCCCAGGTTTCAGGCTGGGTGGGAAATTGGTGTTTGTCTTGGTCAACCTGGGTGTCAGGCACTGCACAACTTCGTCAAACATGGCTGGAGGCATCCGCATGAAGTTTTGGAACGCCCGAGTGTCTTCGTTCCTGAGCGCCACCATCAGCTTGTCGTAAAGTACGTACTGCGCTCTTCTGGTGAACCATCTTTGGAGCCAGACTTTTTTTGGGGGCCTCCTTTTCTTCCCATAGTACTGTTCTCAGAGACTGTAGATGGTTTCGCAGTGTTGCAGAAGGATGTTGGCTGCCGAAAGGATTTTTTCGCAATCCACGGTGGACATGACTGGATGCTGTGGAAGAGGAAGAGGCAGATGAAGGCTGCAGAGGTCTGCACCACTGGGCTGCTGGTCTGAAAGTGCGAAGCAGGTGAGTTGCTCCCCCTTTTTATAGGCAGTATAGGTTTTCCACTAGGCATCCTCTAGGCATCCTCTAGGCATCCTCTAGACATCCTTAACATCCGAGATAGATCCCCTCTGCGAATGTTTTTTCCACTTTAAATGCTTTGTTTCCATTCTGCATCCACAAGGCATCCGTTCTGCATCCGTTCCGCATCCGTTCCGCTTCCTCCCTGCGTCCGAGAGGATGCAAGTTGCGCGGATGCACAGCGGATGCCTAGCGGATATAGCGGATGCATAGCGGATGCGTAGCGGATGCGTAGCGGATGCGTAGCGGATGCAGAATGGACGAACTGGATACATTTTCCGCGCAAAAGTTTTAGGCAGCCTAAAACTTTTGGAGCAGATGAAACGTCCATAAACGGATGCTGGACGGATAGAGAGGAAGCCAAATGGAGGCAGTGAGTACATCGTGTTTTCGAATGGATGGCAAGCTTTTTTGTCCATTTTACTTCCTCTTTGTATCCATTGGTGCAGTGTGACACGGGCTTTAAATCCAAATTTCTTCACCACATTACACACAACCATCATGTGCCCCAATCAAGTCTCTCTCTCCCCTCCTGGATGCCTCCCATCCAGATTCCTCCAGGTGCTGGTGAGAGTGTCCTTGGTTCACAGAAGAAAGAATGTTATTTTGGCTACATATTTCCCTCAGCTATCTCTATTCCCACTTCCCTTTCTCACAGCTGCAGCCAGTGGTAACCCTAAAAGATGTAACCTTGCTGTGGTAACCCTAAAAGATGCTCAAAGATAGCTCCAGGGTTGACAATAGGTTGTCCCATCTCTCAATAGTTTCTAGCTTTAGAACAATTGCTATAGTTGTTTGTATTGTGTGTGTGTTTGTGTGTGTGTGTGTGTTAAGTTTTCGTGGGTGTTTATATGTATGGCATTCAGCTTTGTTCGGGTATTTTCCCAAGTGATTATAGTTGTGCTCTTAAAGTTGTAGCGACATTTCAGCAGAATCTCATCTGCCATCATCAGGATTCCGTATTGTGTTCGGTGAATATATATATATATATAATTTTAAGTTAAATCTATAAAACTGAACAGTTTTTTTCCTCCTCTTGGTTATTTTTTCCATTATCATATTCCAGGAAGTGTGTGTGTGTGAGTGAATGAGTGTGTGTGTGAAGAAAACAATTTACATATAATGAGTTATGTTTGTAAAGATTGCTCTAATTATAAAACTATAAAATGTTTGGTTCCCAGGAACATTTCTATCTTTAAAAAAAAAAAAAAAAAAGCAATAATGTGCCATTTATGGGAAGCAATGTAAAATATACCAGCATCCATTTACATTTCCTTTTATATAGAAGCCCTGAAGTGCTGATGAAGTCATGGTATCAGCAAATCTGCCATTTTATTGCAGTTATTCACTGCCCACAACATTCAACTGAAAATTAATTAGCAATACCCTACCATAAATCTCCATAGTATTAGCTAAAATGCCAATCCTGTAATCACTTTCCATTAAAGCCAAAAGTAGTAATTAAAATTGACTTTCCCTTCCCTTTCTATGTTTTGGTAAACTGCTTTTAGTTTTGACATAAAGCCATAAGAAGCAAGACCTTTCCCTGAGTAGATTGTATAATCTCTCTCCTGCTATAAAGATAACAATGCATGAAATGAGAATGAGCATTTAGGAACAGAAACTGATATGCACACAATGTGAGGACAGGAGCATGTGGGTATGGAAATAATAAGAAAATATTTCCTCATTAAAACCACAGCTCTAACTATAAAGAAAGCTCACAGGCAGGATGTCATTCTACTGATCTACTGATTCAGAGCAGTTTGGTAGAAACAGTTGTTACTATTCCCAGTAGTTTGGAGAACCATTAAAACAGGTCCCTGGATAGCCCTGTCCCTCTCTGCCCACTTCTCCACTCTCTGCTCAATCAGTCCTTATCACGCATGTGCAACATCACGTGCATGCGCAATAAGATGACTGCATTCTAAACCTGTCCACCATGTCCCTCCTTACCTCGGCCATGCAACATTGCTGCCTGCAGTCTGCCTTCACCCACCTGCCAGCCATCGTTGTCTGCCTTCCACCATGATCTCCCTAGGTGAGTGAGGTTCTGCAAGCCCCAGTTGCCTATATGCTGCTTTTGCTACCAGCCCCAGTTGAGTCCTGATTCCTGGGCCAGCCCAGGCTGCCACCACTGCACTACCGCTGCTACCCTTGCCCTTGCCACCACTGCCACTATACCCTGGTGGAGTCCTGGCTGCCCTCACTGCTGTGCCACTGCTGCCTTCAGTGCTCATTGCCTAGCCAGCTTTCCCCCCACAACAGTCCCTGTCTGGCTTGTTTAGTTACCAGTGTCACCAATGAGGTACTCGCGGCCTAGCAAGGTTTCCCAACTCACCTCACTTGCTTGGCTTGCTTAGCTGCCAGTGCTGCCCATGTGGCACTTGCAGCCTAGCAAGGTTTTTCTCCCCACCCCACTTTCTGGCTTGCTTCGCTACCAGTGCCCCCCAGTCGGGATGCTGGCAGGGTGGGTGCTTGAAGGAGGGGAGGATGTTCCACCCCTGGCCCCTTTGTTGGACTTGGAAGCTTTGCCTGCCAGCTTTTCCAGGCAATGGGGGACCGGGTGCGAACAGACAATCGCACCCAGTCCCTGGGATTCTAGGAGACTGGCTGGGAAGAACATAAGTTAACCAGCGACGTTGGAAGTGTGTGTGTGTGTGTGTGTATGTCTGTGTTTCAGGTGGGTCTCCTAGCTATAGAAGGAGAGAGGGAAGGAGGAAGGAAAGGGGCAAAGAGAAAAGAGAGATGGGGAAGAGAGAAAAAAAGGGAGAGGGAGAGGGAGAGGGAGAAAGAGAGAGAGAGAGAGAGAAATACAAAGAGGGAAAGGGAGGGGAGGACAGAGAGAGAGGGGAAAGAGAGAGAGAGGAAGAGACAGAGAAAGAGAGAAGGAAAGGGGAGAGAGAGAGAGGAAGAGAGAGAGGAAAGAGAGAGGGAAAGAGACAGAGAGGAAAAGAGAGAGGAAGAGAGAGAGAAAGAGAAGAGACAAGAAAGGAAAAAAGAAAAAGGGAAAGAAAGAAAAGGGAGAGAGAAAGGAAGACAAAGGAAGAAAAGGGATAGACAAAGAAAGAGGAGGGATGGAAGGAAGAAACAGAAAGAAAGAGAAGGAAGGAAGGAAGGAAGGAAGGAAGGAAGGAAGGAAAGAAAGAAAGAAAGAAAGAAAGAAAGAAAGAAAGAAAGAAAGAAAGAA
>BLBF01000006.1:55490846-55506450 GCA_015471245.1 Laticauda colubrina | reverse complement strand
GAAAGAAAGAAAGAAAGAAAGAAAGAAAGAAAGAAAGAAAGAAAGAAGAGAAAGTGAATGAGATGCATGAATGGACAGATAAATACATGGAAGGAGGGAGGGAGAAAGAAGAAAAAGGATAGGAAGGAAGGAAGGAAACCCTGGCTTCAGAAGACTCTTTGAAGCAGCACAATCTAGGGCTGGCCTGGAAGGGATCTCGGAGGTCATCTTCCAGTCTAACCCCCTGTTCCAGCAGGAGATCCTTACAGAATCGTAGAATAGCAGGGTTAGAAGGGTGTCTGTGTGTGTGTGTGTGTGTGTGTGTGTGTGTGTGTGTGTGCTCGCACATGCATGGCTGTCAAATTCCAAAAACAGGTCAAGTAGCTCTGGGGAGGTCAGTCATAAATTAGAATACTTGCTAAGCAACCAGCCATTAAGCGAGGACCACTTGTATTTAGTTTGCCAGTCACATGGCCACCTGGCCACGCCTATCCAGTAACATGACCACCAAACCATGCCCACCCAGTCAAGTGACAACCAAGCCGTACCCACAATTAAAACCATGCCCATAGAACCGGGCATGTTGTTACAAAATTTGAATCCCACCCCTGCTCACAGGTTTGTTTGCTTCTGATACTTGCATAAATCCCATAATAAGTCCTTTAGATGGTTGACAACTGTTAAAAATCAAATCTCTTTCCCTCTCTCTCTCCCTCTCTCTCTCCCTCTCTCTCTCTCTTGTGTGTGTGTGTGTGTGTGTGTTTGTATGTACTTTTATATATTTTCACAAACATACTTAATATTCTTGCTTCACATTTGCTATAGAACAGCAACTTTTTCAGGTGATTTGGGTTGGGACTGATTGTCCCACAATCACTCAACCAGCTGTCACATCCTCATGATTTCTAGGCCAGCATAGACAGTCAGACAAACAGATAGCAGATGATAAACAAACATTTGTATACCCAATGGATTTTGCTTTGTTATTTTGCATACATTGCTAGAGTAGTTGAAATTAATAAGTTCCTTTGAATGGTCACTAAACAAATAGTTGTAAGTCAAGGACTAGCTGTAAAGTGCATTAATAAACCATTCATTATCAAACGTAAGGAGCAATATATTAATATATTGCATATATTAATTATGAAAGCTGTCAGGTTTCTTTAGACAGTGCTAGACTAGCAGACAGCAGAAGCAAGCATTTAAGGATATAAAGCTCTGTTCTGTACAATTTTTTTTTGTAAAAATGCTATAAAGGTTACAAAAGAATTCCAGCAATTCCTATATGTCAAATTTCAAAGTTTATTTATAGAAAAATCAATTCTTAAATCCTTGAACATCTTGGTGATATGAATCTGACTCTACTTTGGTAACAGAGTGGTTTGGTATCCAGTGGTTTTCTCTGATTTTTCATAAACACTGCAAACATGTAATGTTTGCATTAGTAATTTGCATTCCTCAATTCAGTGTAATTGCCTTTCTGAAAATGTAGTTATTTACAATTTCTTAAGATAGAAAAAACTGCGTACAATTCTCTTCTGTGAATCCCAAACTATACAACAGTATTAAAAGACAAACAATTAAAATAACAAAAATAATAATCTCACTACCAGCAGCGATAACCAGCTGAAGGACTGCTTAGGTTCTAACCATGAAACCATGCAGAACTATTTTTCACACATCAATTATTTTTGCAGTCACATTATCACATTGTGGTTAGCTGTAATATAGTGGGAAAAACAGACTTCCTGTAGTTCTTCCTCAAATCATGAACAGCTGGAGCAAAGGAACATAAACTGTTGACCATTTGAGAAAATATCAAGCATGTAAAATCATTTTTCCAGAATATATCAGAAGTCACTAAGAAATTAAAAAAAAAAAAATGAGAATAATTCTGATTGCATGTATATGTGTGCGTGTATATATGTATATGTAAGTATACACTCACATACACACATGTACACTGTATATATGGTAATTTCTTAAAATTCAATTGTTAAATGACTCATAATTAGTGAAAAATATCAATAACAAAGTTTAGATTGATCTGAAATTTTATTTAGTTTTACCATCCAAGAAATTCATTAAAGTATACATGATTTTAAGAGATTACGGCTGATCCAATTACTAATTGAATTTACTGAGTAAAGATTTTAATCCCTTGCCTTATATGAATACTTTGACAATATTGAACCATCTAAATGAGTTTGTAAGTCCATTTTCATACTTCAAGCAATATGCAGTTGCCTTTCAAATGGAGAACTGCACAAAACTCATGTGAAATATAACTTACAAGCCATGTAAAACTGTCTTCAAGTGATTTAATTTTTAAAAATCACAGTTTTTGTCACCTTTTAGAGGCATTCAAATCTGATGATTCTGGATCTCATATAGGTATGATGTTGGAGATAAGTAGGTCAGTGGGGAACATATTCTGGCCTCCACTTCTGCAAAAAAAACAAATTTTGGTAGGTGTCAGCCCTTGAAGGAATTTCCAGAAATGTTGCCAAGAAAGCTTTATTTTGGGCTGTAGACATTGCCTCTATTACATAAAACAAACAAAAGAACAAATTCAAAAGGTTACACCTTGAAATTCTAGAGGAGAAAAAAGCTAATTAAAATATACTCAAATCAAACAGGAAAAGTTTAAAAATCAGAGATAGGGAGCCTTAGAGGCCACTCTATGCAAAATTTTTCAATTTTTTTTTAGACTAAATCAACCAAATCCCAACCTTTGAGGTATTCTAATATGTAAGATATTGACTATGTCGTGTAATATAAATAGAGGAAGAATTCTGAAAATCTAATGCCATGCAAGGACTTTTTCTTTTTAAAATTCATCTTATGCCAATATCTAATAAGAAAGAACCCCAAAATTATCACATTGAAATACTATGTTGTCTAACAGCATAAATGTTTTTTGCTGTAAGCCTCCAATTGTTCCTAAACCTACTCTGCTACTATGGGAAAACCCACTAAAGCCAAGCAGAAAACTCATGTAGTAGAGGCAAATGAAAAACTCATTATTTGAGTGAAAACATAGATGATAGCATTAACATCGATCATTTGTACAGAAAAAAAAATTTGCTTGGAAAAATGCTCAGTGTTTGTAACTCTAGTTATAAGTAGTCCTTGCTCAGAATTGTTCAGAAAAGTTACAGTGGTTAAAAACAACAACAACAACAACAACAACAACAACAACAACAACAACAACAACTTTGTGACCAGTCCTCATATTTACAGCCATTGCAACATACTGGGTATTGTGATTGCATTCAGGGGTTTTAGTTTACTTTACTTTATTGTCATTGTACTTCGTACAACGAAATCAAACACCATCTTCAGTGCACATCATGACCATGAAAATAAACACAAACACACAATCTTCACCCTTCACACATTGAACAGGAAACCCCCAACACCACACCAACACTGCACTATACAGCAGAATTCAAAAGAGCTACTGCCCTGGGATATCACCTGTTTTTCAGCCTATTTGTCCTTGTTTTTATTATTCTGTACCATTTGCCAGATGGTAATAGTTCAAAAAAAGGATTCCCAGGATGAGATGGATCTTTGAGAAAGTTTTGAACGTTTCTTAAGGCAGCGGGAGTAAAGCTCTTCCAAAGAGGGGAGAGGGCAACCAATGATCTTCTGGGCAATTAATTAACCCTCTGGAGTGCTTTCCTATCTGCCACTGTGCAATTGACAAACCATACAGAAGTGCAGTATGTTAAAATGTTCTCTATGGTGCAGCGGTAGAAGGTCACTAACAGTTTCTCATTCAGTTGTTGTTTTCTGAGAAGCCTTAGGTAATATAATCTCTTCTGGGCTCTTTTGACCTGGGCTGCAATGTGGGCACCCCAGGTCAGGTCCTCCTTTAGGGTAACACCCAGAAACTTAAAATTGGCCACTTGCTTCATTCAGTCTCCATTGATAAGCAAGGGCTGGATGTCTGATCTGTTCCTTCTATAATCCACTTTAAGCTCCTTGGTCTTATTGGTGTTGAGGACCAAATTATTGTCTCTACACCATGAAAGCAACCAGTCTACCTCATCTCGGTAGGCAGACTCATTCCCCCCACTGGAGATAAGTCCCACCACTGTTGTATCATCTACAAATTTAGAAATAGCATTACTAATATGAGTGGGAATGCAGTCATGCATATAAAGAGTATAGAATAAGGGGCTCAACATGCAATCCTATGATGTACCAGTGTTAAGAATAAGGGTTGAAGAGGTATGATTACCTAATCTGATGTTCTGTGAGCGGCCAGACAGGAAATCCATAATCCAAAGGCAGATTGAATTAGAAAGCCCAAGGTCCAAAAGTTTAGACACTAGTCTATGTGAAAGAATTGTGTTAAACACAGAACTAAAATCCACAAAAAGCATCCTCACATAGCCCTCTTGCTATTCTAGATGAGTCAGAGCAGTGTGAAGAGTGATGGCTAGAGCGTCCTCTGTAGATCTATTTTTTCTGTGTGCAAACTGGTGTTTATCAAATGTACGCAGAAGACCAGAAATGATGTGCTGGCAGACCAATTTCTCAAAGCACTTCATGATGATAGGAGTGAGTGCCACTGGTCCGTAATCACTGAGGTTATTGATAGGGAATTTCTTTGGCAGTGGAAAAATGGTAGAAACTTTCAAACAAGATGGAATAGTGGACTGGGATAAAGACCGATTGAAGGTCCTGGTAAAGACTCCGGCCAACTGATCAGCACAGTCTTTAAGCACTCGGCCAGAGATACCGTCTGGACTGGCAGCCTTTCTAGGGTCCACAGCCCTCAGAATGCTCCTCACCTCCTGTTCCTCCACAGTGAGGTGGGGGCCACAATTGTTTGGTAGTTGTGTTTTATCTGTCTCTGATTTTGCAACTGACTTGCAACAAGCAAAATTAATACAGAATGTGAACATGGTCATGAATGTTTCATGTACTATCTTTGGGATTTGCTTAGTAATGGAAGCAAATGTGAGGTTATAAACCTAGTGTAGTCATATAATTTTTCACTTAGCAACTGCGGCATTTAGTAACAGAGTTGCCTGTCTCAATTGCAGTCAGTAAGCAAAGACACATTTGCATATTTACATGGGAAACAAAGTACAGCTTTGTGGGATTTCTTGCCTCAGCATACTTCCATGGGAGCAAGAACTGATCTCCCAGGATCACTTTCTTGGAACTCATGGAAAGTCACAAACTTATTTGTCACAAAGTGGCCCCTCCAAACTTTAGCAACCACAAATGTAGTTAAGCTTCAGCTTCTTTTTAAAAATATAAAAATAATATAAATAAGTGAACCAGTTGGCTTTATCTATATATGTCTATAACTTTGCTGCTCATGTTGTCTAGAACAGTGATCCCCAGCCTTTTTTGTACCAGGGACCAGTTTCACGATTATTCATTCTTCCACGGACTGGTACCTGAGTAACGCGAGACTCCATGGCCATCGGGACGGCTTTTCGTTCGAAGCCACCACCCCCTTCAATGAAACTAAGGCATGAGGATTCCTTCAGCACCCAAACGCCGCTTTCCAACCGAAAACCCGGAAGCACCATCAAAACAAGATGGCAGCGCCCAAGCTTTGCGGTCCAGTAAAAAATGATCCACGGACCAGTACTGGTCTGGGGACCGGTGGTTGGGGACCCCTGGTCTAGAACACTCAGTTTATGTGACTTTGATGACATAATTGAAAAGGCTCCAGTTTATGTGACTTTGATTATATAGTTGAAAAGAATCATGTATTCATTTTATCACTTATGATATTAAATATGTGTTCCTTTGGGAATTGATCCCACAATCTCCTAAAAGTAATCAGGATAGCCAAGAAACTTAATGATAGCAATGCTCAAATGTAAATCAAGTAACAGTGCAAATTTATTTGGAAGTCTTTGGATTGTCATGGTAGATGTACTAAAGTTCATTCCAGGGCTACAAGTGTTTTTTATAATCAGCCTCCAGAAACTAAAACAGCTGTGTTGAAGAGTTTGTTGAACAGCTGTCTGCTGGCTATTTGAAAACCACACTTAAAGTACACAAACAACTCCAGAAACTATTATCATAGGAAGAAACAGGAAAAATTACCTTCAATCTACTCCAAAAGTCAGTAATTTAGAATGTATGCAAATAATATTTAATTTCTAGAGCAAGGGTGCCAACCCAAGGCCTGCAAGCAAGATCCAGCCTGAAATGTGGTTAGATCTGGTCCATGGAAGCACACTGGAAACAGTGAAAGATTGGCCCATAGTGCCTCAGCCCCACCCATGCCGACCTGGCGCTGATCTACAATCTGGCAGCAGCCATCCAGGCTGGAATATCGTCAGCCTTAGATCTGCAAGGTAGGCCTGGAGACAGTGAGGAGTTGCTCTACTGCCTAGGCACCTGCACAGGAGGCAGGGAGCATGCATGGGGCATGATGTCCCTGGGAGCCATCTTACCCCACAGGCTGACAATATTCTGAGCACTCACCCAGGACACCATTGCTCGCCACCTCTTGTGTACATGCCTGGGAGGCAGGGCCAAGGCAGCGGAGTGGTCTCTCACTGGCTCCAGAGCAGCTACATGAATCAGATCTAAGGCTGACTGCATTCAGGCCCAGATGGCTGACACCAGTTGTGGATGATTGCCTGATTGAAGTGATGCAGTCCTTCGCTATTTGCAGGGTGGCCCCATGGGCCAGGGGGAGAGTTTGGCAGCATGGCCAATGGTTGTGCTGCCACTGATTATGACATTCCCATGTGGAGGTTGGAGCTGTCCCAGTGAAAGGGAAGCTTCACGGGCTGCAAGACCAGGCTCAGAATGGGACAAAGGGAGGGAGAGAGACTGGTAGCAGTTCTCTTTTACTGTCAGCCCCTGCCCCCACCATTGGATAGCTTGTGTCAGTGCCTGCCCCTGGCACCTTTGGGCTCTCATGTCCTTTAAACCTACCAGGCAGTAATTCCATCAGCAAAGCTGGTCTGGGTTTCCCAATCTGTGGGCAGAATAAAGGCTGTCAGAGCCTTGCCCCATGCCCTGCACTCCGAGGTGATGCCTGCAGATTGGGCTTGGCCAGGGGCATCTGTGGGTGAGGCTGCAAACCATCACATCTGGAGGGTGCCATGGGGCAAAGGTGAGGGGTGAGCTGGAGGGGCTGTGCCCTGGCCCGCTGCTTGGGTGGGTAAATCAGAGCAAGACTGCAGCCTGAGCATCTGGTGAGGGAGCCTTTGAAGAGCACCCCTTGCTTGTTTCTCCTGGGTCAGGGTCTGAAAAGTCCTGGTGGCAGCCATCTGGGCTGGAACAGGTCACGTCTGACTTGAAAGGCCTCCCTGCTGCCCCCACCCCAACTCACAGGAGGCGGTAAGCCTTGCAGCCTGACTGCATTCTGAGAGCCTCTTTTTCATCCAGTATGCCAGTGCTTGCCAACTCCTGTGTACATGCCCAAAAGATGGGGTGAAGGCTGCAGGGTGATTTTTGCTGGCTCCAAGGTGGCCACGCAGGTCAAATCTACATCTGACCATGTTCCTGCTGGATGGCCGCACTAAGCTGTAGATCAACACCATGCCCCACCAGTTCTCCATGACTCATTCACCAGCCTGGCCACACTGTCTCCTTTCACTGGAGCTGCCCTATGCTTGCACGGGAAAGCCACATCTGGTGGCACCACTGTTAATCTCTATCCCTTCCTTCATCCCTTCCTCAGCATGGAGGAAGACTGGGACAGCATGAAAGGCGTTTGCAGTCCGATGAGACTTTGGGGCAGTGAAATCCCTTGCTTGCTCCCATTGGTTTGCAAATGCATTTTGTACTGTTGCAGTCTTGTTATGAAGAGTGTTTGCAAGCTGATGAGACTTTGAGGCATACAAATTGCCTTGCTTGAAACTTCCCATCTTCCTACTTGTAAATACTCTGTGCTGAGACTAGAACAGTGCAAAAGGCATATTCAAGCTGATGGGAGGCTTCAAGCAAAGCAATTTCATTCGTTGTCTTACAAATGCTCTTTGGCCAGATCTGGAAGAAGCCTCAGTTAGCTGAGAACAGAAGCCTAAACTAGTGTGATGCAAGATCAGTAGTACAACATACAGAGGGTTGTAGGAGGATGGCGCAGCTGAAAATGGAGCTTTGGAGCCCAATTTCACTAGCAGAGCACTCGAGACAGTACAGGCACCCCCGACATCAGTGACTTCAAGCTGGTCATGCCCACCCCTGTCCCCCAAGGTCAAACACAACCCTGATGCAGCCCTCAATGAAATTGAGTTTGACAGTCCTGGCCGAGTATATAGACATCTATTGTTCTGGAAGTAGAGTGATATAGCTGAGAGGGTTTTTTTTTTATATTCTCCTTGATATACTGTTTATGATATGTAAGATATGTATGATATACAATGTTGAAAGGCTGAAAGTACCTTTCTCTGAGGGTTCAAATTTTCCTGCTGGGAGAGCTCTGGTGCAAGGATACAGACAAGCTGCTTGAAAGCTGGAATCTTTTATTCTCAGGAAGGCTAGAAGCATGACTGCATTCCCGGAGGTAGCTTGCTCTTTTAATCATAAGTTCCCAATTTTATTCCTTTTTCCCTCCCTTTGTGTATAAGGTTTTGACACTAACATCCTGTCAGTTTGTTTTTCTTTCTGCCAAAAGGCAACAGATTTAAGTGATTTGTGAACAGAGGTGCGAAAAGAAACTCTGCGCGGGGGGGGGGGGGGGGCAGCTTCCTGTATTACCCGGTTTTTCTTCTGATCTCTTTTAGTTTTTTATGGCTTTTGTAATCTTCTGTCTGTAGTTCCTGCCTTTTGACTTGTTTGGTATGTTATGGCTTTTGTCTTGGGGCATGTTTATTAGATTTCTTTTCCTATGCAAGCCTGTTTCATGGCTGGCCTGATGTTCCCTTTCTACAACAACATGATACATGATATCATATGAGATATATACGATATATGGTATGCTGAAGAAGAGCAAGACAAAGGATAAGAAAAAAGCAGAAATCTCTGTTCCAAACATCAACCCCCATAGAACATGAGAACCTCAAGAACCTCAGAAGATGTTCTGAAGTAAAAGGGGATGAAGTTATGAGATAAAGAAGGGAGCTGGCTGTTGGAGATATGGGGGTGTATAGCTGAGGGGACAAGTCAGTTTTCTTTCCCCAACCTGTTGATATGCTGCATCAGGAATGGTGATAATTACTTGGTCAAGGGAAGAGAGAAAATAGCTATGTTACTTTGTACTCTAGTTGTATGAAACCTATGCCTTTCAAATATATGTGCTTTCTGGGCTGGTGCCACACTGCCTGAAAGAACTCTTGCTAAGCAAAAAGTCTCTGCCAAAAGCTTAAGTACCTGCCATTAAGTCCCTATCGGTTTTGAAGACACCATTATTTTGTAAAAAGTGACACCTCTCAAATGTTTGGGCTAAATTTGGTCCAGTAAATCAATTAACTTAATGGCTTTGTAAATTAAGCCATATTCTTTGTGCTTTAGATATGCTGGATAATTTTAAATCCTACTGAGAATTTCTTTTAACTGTAATAATATTGCAAAGAATAAAAGATTATAAAGGATCAGTAGAAAGAATTTAGAAAAACTGAACACTATATTTTTCAGTTATTCTATCTATACGTGTCTAAAATATTTGTGAAAATGGTCAGCAAAGATGGCATTGAGCACATATTATGAATTATAATCCCTTACCAATGGAACTTGAACTTCAAAGCATCTGGAGGACACCAGATTCCCTAATTAATGTTGACAATATATATAAAAAAATCCTAATTCCATAATTGCTGCCACCAAATTATATAGATATGATTATAGAGTCAACAGGAGTCAAAACTCAAAAAAGTCTCTACCTTCATTACATCAACATTTCATATTTCTTTTTCTTGGCAAGATTTTGGACATTGTTTGCCATTGCTTGCTTCCAAAGCCAATGTTTTATTTCAATGTAAAACTGCTATCATAAAGCCCATGTCCCATTGAACCAACGGATGCAAAGAGGATGTAAAACGTTAAAAAAAGCTTGCCATCCATTGGAAAACACGATGCATCCATTGTGTACTCACTGCATACGTGTTTCATACACTCTATCCCTCCAGCATCCGTCCACTGTGATTTCATCTGCCCAAGAAGTTTTGAGCTGCACAAAACTTTGTGAACTTTCCACTGTGTATGATGTAAATCCGTGACATCCAAGCAACAAACGTTCTATGTCCGTTTATCATCCGTTAAATGTCTGCTGTATCCTCTCTGCATCCTCTGGGCATCCTCGCAACTCACATCCATTGCAGCTGAAAACGGAAAGAGGGAGGAAACAAAAGGTACACGGAACGTCTACACAGCGTTAGTACCACGGAAATAGAAAGGATGCGCAGTGAACAGTTTGCATCCAATGTATATCCGCTAGGCTTCCTATGAATATCCGTTTAACATCCCCGCTACATACTACCCACGTCTGTTCTTTTCCGTTCTTTTCCGTTCTTTTCCGTTCGGTTTATGCAAATTTTCACCACTTTTTGGAGTGGATGACAACGGATGAAGCCACCCCCGAAATTTTGCTCATCCATTGTGTCCTTTTTGCATACGTTTTGCATCTGTCGGCCAGTGTAATGCAGGTTTGGGAAGGCATAGCTGTATCATAACAATGTCTTATCAGTTCAAACTATTCCTATTTTATTTGCCTGTAAGTTTCTCTCCTTACCCTCTCTTGGTATTATTTTTAGGGGGAAAATCCTTCTGTCTGTTAATATTTGGATCAGTTTTCAAATTGCTGAAAAGAAATACCAGCATTCTATTGTTTTAGTGATTTAATTTATTATATAGTAACCTGTCCTTTTGCTGAACAGGCTACAAAGAAGAACCATATGAGCCTCAGAACAATTCTTAAAGGTAAGTTAGGCTGACATACAAATTTTTAGCTAAGATCATCCAAAAAGGCTGGTGCAAAAGATTAAGTACACACTTAATATTAAGTACACACTTAATATAGAGCAACAAAGCCAACTACAAAATTTAGGATTTTTTAAAAAAATTCTCACTATCTTTACACTCTAAGATTACTGTGATTAATGATCTTTTTGATTTTGAAGGCAGATCATTCAGCCATTGAAATAGAATGCTTTTCCTGTTTGGTTTCTTCTGGTTGTTTCTTTTGACTATACTTCTTTACAGCACCAGAAAAAGATAACAGAAATGGTGCTTCATTGAGAACCAGAATCAAAGTACTTAGGCTCAGACATAAATTGTCACAAGCAAATGAAAATCAGATTTGAATTAATCCAAATTCTGAATTTGGCAAGTGCACAAATACAATGTTTGCATATCAATAGTATCTAAAACAGGGGTGTCACATTCTATTTAATTGAGGGGCCACATCAGGGTTGTGTTTAATTTTGGAGGCCCAGGATGGGCAATTTTCTTTATTTACTTTACAACAGGGCTGTCAACTTCTGGCCCATAGGTCAGATGCATCATGTGCTGGCCATGGCCACGCCTGGTTTAGTGAAAGGAAAAAAAGTCCCAATACATCACGTGACAAGACTGTGACAACATGAGTTTGACACCCCTGCTTTGCAATACTATCATATAAAGTGAATGAAGAAAGACACACAAAAATAAAACTATTCAACAACTATTTGCTGTGAAGCATCTTTATTTGTTAAAGATCAGCTATTTGACACACCAAGTAAAAATTGGCATGCAAAGTATGTAAAACATAGGTATATATGGACTGATAAATGACACCCCACCTCCTCAAGCTAAAACATTTAATAAGCAATAATAAAAACAAATGGACTATTATATATATATATAGCTCCTGATACTACAGCATCTCGAGATTGCAACAGAGAAATCTGATGGGATAAAATGACAAACATGGAGTTTTTGCCAGATGACATCTCCATTTCTGCTATTGGGCCACCAGGCATAGAAAAATGGGGAATAGAAGATAGCTGAGTACTGTGTTGAATATGTTTATCACTTTGAGTTGCTTCTAAAAATAAAGGCAGGAATAAATAAACAAACAAAACAAACAGTATTGACTTCAAAATGCCTGGTTATTGGTCTGTATCAGGCAAGGATTGGAGGGAAAGGAGGAGTCTCGACTGTGTGCCATCAACTCTTTTTCTGAGCAGCCCATGGACTGCAATGGAATACTTTAGTTCTATGCCTTCTAGTTCATGCTAAGGTTGCCTAGTCAAAAAAAGCTCACTGTTTCGTATCTGAGGTTCCTTCTCTCTTCTCCAAGAAACTATCAGCACCCTTAAATGTTGCATAAGCTTGATTATGGCCAGGTTGAGAATAAGATTACATTAAATCCAGGCAAGATAAAAGTACTGTGGTAAAAAAAAACCCAACAATGCTGGTCTTGACAACCAATTTGAAATCTGTTCTGGATGGGACTGAATTTCCCATAAAGACGAAGTTCTCAGTTTCAGAATGATCCTTGACCTCAAAACTAATAGCTCTGGTAAAGAACATATTGGAACAATTATACCTTTGTGCAATACAAAGGGCAAGGATTGTGAAATTCTCTGATGAAAAAATTGCTCAGGTTGCCAGTCGCTTATTGAGCAAAGGTCCTTTTGTTGATTTTTAAAGCCTTAATTGGTTTAGTGCCTGATTATTTGAGACTGTCCTTTTCCTGATTTGAACTTGCCTAGTCACTCAGTTTATCAGGAGAAATTGTTCTGAAGATCCACAATCCAGAAGGTGATCTATTTGGTACCTGGATCAAAATAATTTCCTGTACAGCTCTCAAATTATGAAATGCACTCCCAAAAGGAGGTGCATTTGGCCCAAATCTCCCAGAATCTTGTATCTATCTTTTAATTATTAACTGAACTGATTTTAATAACATTGATCTTATTTTATATTTTAATTTTATTGGATTTAAGGTTTTATACTTTTAACTTGTTGTGGTCCACCGGCAGCCAGTGCGGATGGCAGAAGTATCAGACAGTGAGAATGAAAGGGAACCAGTCAGGGAGTCTGGAGAGGACTCGGACGAGGGTTCTGCATCTGATGCAGGGATAGGGCCAGGACCATCTGAGAGTGGGGTGCTGCCTTCAGGGCCTTCGGAGTCTGACAGCAGCAAAGCAGAGGACCCAGGAGAGCCTGTTCCCAGTGTGCATATGTGCAGAGCTGCTAGAAGGAAAGAGTAGCTGAAGCAGAAGGGGTGACTTGGGAATAAGGCTAGGAGGTGATTGCCCTCCCATAAGCAGTGGTGGTATTCAGCTGGTTCTCCCTAGTTCAGGCAAACCAGTAGCAAGGATTTGGTGTGGGTCACAGAACCGGTAGTAACTTCTGGCTGGCCATGCCCCTGACCTTGTCGCCTGGCCATCACTCCCTTGCTTGGCCCGCCTGCACGATGCTCACTCACCCTGGCCTGCCTGCCTGATGCTTGACCAACCTTAAAGTATTGCTTTTTGTTCCCTCCTGACAATCAGCTCTTCCTAAGATCAGCTGTGCCAGGATTCCCCTTGCTTACTTACTGCTTCACCCAGGAGGCTTCCCTAAGGCCCAGAAGGCAAAAAAATGGAGAGGGGCACATCCCCACCCCCTCCATTTTTTGCCTTTCTGGGCCCCAGGGAGGCCCCAAAATGAAGCGTGGAGTTGTGCTGTATGCCCCGATCCTCCATTTTTTGACTTCCTGATCCCAAGGGAAGCCTTCTGGGACTAGAAATGCCTTCCTCAGAGGCTTCGCTGAGGCTCAGAATGCCCCAAAACAGAGTGCAGGGTAGTGCTTCATGCCCCGCCATCCTCTCTTTTCTGCCTGACTGAGCCCAAGGGAAGTCTTCTGGGAGCAAAAATGCCCCCTCCGGAGGCTTCTCTGAGGCCCATAAGGCCCCAAAAATGATGGGGGTGCTGCAAAACAAACAAACAAACCATGCCCACCCAGTCACATGGCCATGCTCCCTAGTCACACTCCCTAGCTATACCCCCTTGCCACACCCACAGAACTGGTAGTAACATTTTTTGAATCCTACCACTGCCCATAAGGGATAAAAGTCAGACCTCAGTGATGAAAACCTTTGCAGAAAGCAAAGCAATTTGATAATTTCTGAGTCCTTCTTGAAGCTCTGTACTCTGGTTGGTTTTTGGGTTGGTTTACATGAGCCTTAATTGGATTTCTGTGTTTTGGCAGCATTCTACAGCATTGAAAAGTGAGCTCTTATCTGGAGGAACTGTGCATAATTAGTTTTGGCTGGGAATGCAAATAATTCCCAGCATTGCATTAAAATAGGTTTTCCTACTAAAATCACTTTGTGTTTTATTAAGTTTGACAAAGCCTGGGTCAGAACATAACTGTAAGTTCTGTGAATGTCACCGAGACAGAAATGCAATATTAAAAATTCTTAAATAATAAATACACAACTTTTTTTTCACACTGGAGATAACTTTGCCATATTTTAATGACTTCATAGTTCAGCACATATAACTATGTACTAACTAATTATGGCCAGGGGATTGATGATGTCAGTGATACAGTATATTAAGTTAAAAGCTATTTCAAAATTGCATCATGAAGTAATCCCACCTCATCCATCTAAAGAGTGAAATGCTGCTTCCATGCTACTTCCCTCCATCTTATTTATGGAGCTAAAGGATGCATTAGCATAGGAGTGTCAAGCTCACATCATCACGGCATTGTCACATGACATATCACGACTTTTCCCTTTGCTAAACCAGGTGTGGGCATGGCTAGTATGTGATTCATCCAATCTGCAGGTCGCGAGTTTGACACTCCTACATTAGAAGATGCTGTCCCTGCATTACTATACTTGGAATAAATTCTAGTTAGCCACCAGAAACAATGTAAATGGAATCTCCCATTATCCTTGTTTTTATATATTCACAAATTTATAATTTATTATTATATCTGTAATACAATTATAAGTCTACAAAAAACAGACTTTCTTTAAAAGTGGATTCCACCTATAAAATCAGTGCATGTCATTTGACCAACAGAACTGACATTTTATATTAAGGACTTCATGTGTGAAATAATTTCAGCACTGAAAAAGCTTCTCTTGAAAGCTTTCAGATGAGGACTAAAATAAAGGTATTATGAATGGATAACTATGGAATCCTGCTACCCTCTTGTGGTCAAGCAGGAGGTGAACCAATTTAATTTATGAAATAACTATGTGCTTATTTCAAAATAATAATCCTCCCTGCAAAAAAATCCCACATTTCTGAACTTCATAATAAAAAATATTAATACACTCTTATTTCATAATCTGGTTCAGAACTGAGCCAATCTCAGGTTTAAATCAATTCAATAGAATAATATCTGTGTGTTTAACTGATTTTTTATGACTACTATCTCACTAACTAACAATAGCAATAGCACTTAGACTTAGACTTCACAGTGCTTTACAGCTCTCTCTATGCAGTTTACAGAGTCAGTATATTGGATAGGGATTCAAATGTTAAGATATTTTTTAAAAGATAGAATGAATTTGCTCAACCCAAATAGTTAGACAGTTTCTATTAAGGGTTTCCATCTACAAGGAGGTGCAACAGAAAGGAACCCATCAGTGGACATTCTCTGTGGGGGGTCACCTTCTAGAGATCAGCCTGTAACCCGAGATTAGAATGAGCTTATGTGTGGAGAAATATTACTGCAATGATCAGATAATTTTGCCTTGCATTA
>BLBF01000006.1:55434308-55475846 GCA_015471245.1 Laticauda colubrina | reverse complement strand
TCCTCAAACCCATTCGGCAGTTCGTGGGGAGCCCTCCGGGAGAGCGATGCCTCACTTATGAACTCCTGAAAGCTGATAAAACCTGGTTATTTAATTCTCAGATAACCAATTTGAACTCATTAGCGCCATAATTAGTTTTAAAGTATTATTTTATATTGTTTACCACCGTGTTTCTTTAGCAATAGTATATATATACTGCACTGAGAAAGCAGCTGAGTCACATAAATGTATACATACATTATAGATTTTATATAGTTATTTTTTTCCCCAAATGTGTTCCCAGGACTACTCAAATGTTACCATGCTGATGTAGGAAAGCCTCTAGAAATTCTTCCTTCATTTACCATTATCAGGATAATCCAATGGCCACAAAAAATCTGATTCTTAAAATCTATTGTCTTTTTCATTTTTCTAAATTTAGTAATACTTTGTTTTTGATTGTCAGCTTTCAAATTTAGCCATGTCATTTTTTAAATTTTATTTATTTATTTTATTTATTTGATTTGTCAATAGCTTACAAGATAATAGATATAAGTATAAATATGAGTAAGAATACAGGAAATAGGTACAAATAAATGGGGACAATAGGACAGGGATGGTAAGCACAATGGTGCACTTATGCATGCCCCTTACAGACCTCTTAGGAATAGGGTGAGATCAATAGTGGTTAGTTTGAGGTTAAAGGAGTGAGGGTTAGAGGATGTAACAACAGAGTCAAGGTAGTGCATTCCAGGCATTGACTACTCTGTTGCTGAAGTCATACTTTCTGCAATCCAGTTTGAAGCGGTTTACATTGAGTTTGTATCTGTTGTGTGCTCTTTTATTGTTGTGATTGAAGCTGAAGTAGTCATTGACTGGCAGGACATTGTAGCAGATAATTTTGTGTGCTACGCTTAAGTCTAACTGTCAGTGGTTTAGTTCAAGATTGTCCAAGCCCAAAATCTCAAACCTGGTGATATAAGGTATTCTGTTGCAAGCAGAGGACTGTAGTACTCTTCTCGTGAAATACTTCTGGACTCGCTCGATTGTATTAATGTCTGATACGCAGTGCGGATTTCAGACTGATGAGCTGTATTAGAGTATTGTTCTGGCAAAAGTTTTGTATGCTCTAGTTAGCAATTCGATATTTCCAGAGGAGAAGCTTCATAAGATTAGATTTACAACTCTTAATGCCTTTTTGGGAATGCTGTTACAGTGAGCTCTGGTGCTTAAATCATTTGATATGAGAACTCCAAGGTCCTTGACAAAGTGAGGATCATCAACAAGGTCATATCTGCCTAGTTTGTATTTGGTGTACTGATTTTTTTTACCAATGTGTAGGACAGAGCATTAGTTGGTCAAGATCTGGAGTTGCCAGATGTTTGACCATTCAGACACATAATCAAGGTTGCTTTGAAGGATAATAGCATTGTCAGTGGTATTGAATAGTTTTACATCATCCGCAAAGAGGATGCAGTTGCTTATAAGGTGATCGCAAAAGTCATTTATATAGAGTATCAAGAGTGTGGTCCTAGAACGCTGCCTTGGGGGACACTGCTGTTAACTGGAGCAGAGTTTGATATAGCACTCCCTATTTTTACTATTTGTTGCCTGTTTGACAGGAATACAGTAATCCACTTATAGAGGGATCCAGAAATGCCGTAAGAGTTTAGTTTTAACAGTAGTTTGTTATGTACCACTGAATCAAAGGCTTTGCAGAAGTCTATGTAAATTGCATCTATAGCTTTACCCTGGTAAAGTAGAGTAGTCCATATGTTTTTGCATTCATGACTTTCAGAAAGTTATTTTGCTCCCCAAATATGTCCTGGTAACATCTTGGGCTCATGTCTTCATTTTGACTGGTTGATGTGGTAGCCATAGCGCCAATATCACAGTGGTATTAAAAATGCATAATCAAGTTTTCAGTTTGATTATTTAAACCATCACATTGTTATCTCCACTCCCTCCATTGTGTTTGATGTCATCTACTTGTGTTTGATAATGTTCATCTACTTCAAAATATTGCAAGCGCATGTTCTGTATATGGTCATCTAGACATCTGCCATTAAAAACCTGATAAATCAGACTGCAAAATCTATTAGCCAATAAAATTTTCTACAGGGAAACAATACATGGTGATGGAAGCAGAAGGTCAGTTTGGTGTTGTGACTGTGTCAGCTTTGAGATTCAGCTGCCAAGAATGTTATAAGGAATGAAAGGGGGTGGAGGAGTTGGAAAGTTCAAGGTTATTTCATATGTTCCATTAAAAAATTCCAGCTGCAGTTATTGGTTCTCATGATTAATGAAGTGTAAGAAGTGGGAGGAGAGAAGATGGATTTTGTGAAACAAAAATGACTTTCAGTTTTGGAAATGTCCATAAACATACCAGAGCTGTTCCTAATAAATCAATTGGAGATTATACTTGTCTCAGAGTGATTGATTACTATGGACAATTTCTGGATGCCTAACAGACTGATTAGGTTTTGTTTTCTTTTAAAGAAAATTAAAGTGATTTTATTAGATTTAAATTTTTTACTGATATGTGAATTGTATGCATTACCAGCTATTTCCTTTCTTGTTAGCTGCTTATCCAAATAGCTTTTTCAGTTTGATCAAGTTGGTTAGGGGGACCCTTATACGTCACCTGATAGGTGACATGAGAGTTTCATTTCCATTTGATTTAGTATTCATTTTGTCCAGCAGGGGTCAGTGAAAATCAACAGCTAACATGGATGGAGATAAAGCACTTTCCAATAAGAATACAACACCTGGAGATGAAAGGGTGTTTTTCACTAATGGCTTCCTCTTCCTGCCCATTTATGGATATTGTTTATGGGTACTATCAAAATAAAATGGATATATGAAAAGATGTAACAAAGATCAAAAATATAAAAATTAAACCATAGTAATACAAGAAATATTTCCTAAATTCTTCAAGAAAAGGGTCATTCTGTACCACCAACAAAACATATATGCTACATATATTCCATTGAATTAGGTTGATACATTGTAGGAGGAACTGCCCTCATTCTTAATTACCAATATATGACCTCGGTCATGTCATGCAGCAAATTTGGTTATGATATGAGTCCATTCATTGCATGGTTCTTAATTGGATTTTTTTTTATTCATTTGAAGAAGAAAATCTATAACAAAAAGAATATATGAAACTTTAATAGAGGATAAGTGAATAAATTATTTTAACATTATGAGCAAGCATGAAATGAGTGGTAAAGATGTCAAGCAATACTTCATTCCATTACCCCAGTACAATATTTGCATTAAAGATTTTAAGTAGAATGTTCCTCTCAGTCATAAATATGATGGCTAACAGTACCTCACCTTACCATAACATGTGCAGATTCAAACACTGCTGTTGCACAATTGGTATTAATGCAATCACCTTTGCTTCTTTTTTAAAAAATATTTTTTTTACACATCACTTCACATGAGTAACATGATTCCAGATTACTACATTTACACAGTCATACTTACTGTATATACTCGCATATAAGCCGACTTTAGAATGCTTTTTTTTTTTTTCAAATTTGGGGGTCAGCTTATACGTGCATAAATCTGATTTCTGACACAAATGACATAACGATATGACACCACTTCTCAGATCGTGCAATATCGATATTACCATACAGCGATATATACATACAGCACATTTCTTTTTACTCTGGGTGCCTCCATTTTGCTTTTTCTCCCACCGGAAATAACACGCTCTGATTGGTTAGTTATTCACGTGACCGCTGTAGTGTTTGCGATCGTCACATGCAACTTTGTGTCCAGTTTCTCTGCATTTAGAAAAGTTCCACAGCAAAATTCATTAAAATATACCCATGTCTGATGTTAAAAGAAAAAGAATGTCTTATGCTGCCTCTTTTAAACTAAAAGTAGTGAAGGCTGCAGAGGAAACAAGCAACCTTGAAGCAGCAAGAACCTTTGGAGTGGATGAGAGCAATATTAGAAGATGGAGAAAGGATAGTACATTGGATTGCACCCCCAGTTCAAAACGCACAAAAAGAGGGCCCAAAGCTGAACAATTCCCTGAAATGGAAAAGCACATTCTTGAGTGGTTTGAGGCTCAAAGGCAGAATGGCTACACTGTGTCTAGATTGGCTGTGCGCTAAAGCCCATGTCACACTGAACCAACGGATGCAAAGAGGATATAAAACGGACAAAAAACCTTGCCATCCATTCGAAAACGCGATGTACTCACTGCCTCCGTTTTGCTTCCTCTCTATCTGTCCAGCATCCGTATATTGACGTTTCATCCGCTCCAAAAGTTTTGGGCTGCCTAAAACTTTTGCGTGGAAAATGTATCCAGTTCGACCGTTCTGCATCCGTTACGAATCCGTTACGCATCTGCTATATCCGCTAGGCATCTGCTGTGCATCCGCGCAACTCGCATCCGCCCGGATGCAGGGAAGAAGCGGAATGGACACGGAACGGATGCAGAACGGATGCCTAGCTGATGCAGCACGGAAACAAAGCGTTTAAAATGGAGAAGGCGGAGCTACGTCTCGGTGCTACAGCTGAGATCTCGGGGCTCTGAGATCTCAGCTGATATTTTTGCCTCTGGTCGGTTCTAATGGACCTAAACCGTCCCGTAGAGATGGGGATTGTGAAGGGCACAGTCCCAGGATCCCAGAGATATCGCAAAATCTCTGGTTTGATCCGGGAGAAGCCCTTTTGCTGGAAGCAGAAAGGCAGCCTTCAAAGCTGCGAAGTCGGGACAACTCCGGAAAGAAAGGGATTTAAATGAGCGTGTATCGGTTGGGTGAGAAATTCTTTTGCATTATAAATTGATTAAGACTTGAAAGGACATCCTGAACAAAGAAGAAATCTGTGACTTTATTTATGTTTGACTGAACCTTGGTTGAGCGGCGTTTAAGTGATGTCAAATTGAGACTTGGATTTTTTTTTTTCTTATTTTCTTTGAGGACTTTAATGTGACTTTGTAGGTAACCGGATTGAATTTTCTCTTATATATATTTTTATTTTTCACTTGATTTTTATTTTTTATCTTTTTAACTTTCTTTTTAGGATAGAGGCTCCCTTTGGCTATCTTTTTTTTCTTTTTATAAATATTTTTTCTTTTGGCTGGGGGGGGAAAGAGTATTAAGAGATGCTGCAACACTGCCAACTAGAGGCTTGAAAATATTTTATTTGAATTGGGGAGAAAAGCACTTCTTTTCAAGGACATTTTAATGTGATAAGATAGAGGGAGAATACAGTAAAATATTATTATAGGTGCTCTCTTGGACTCTTATCAATATTTCAACATTTGAGGCTTGGCTTTGAAGTTGCTGGAGAAGACAGTCATAATAAGAGCCTTGGATAAAGAAATAAAGTGCAGTGTACAGTGTATATATATATATATATATATATATATATATATATATATATATATATATACCTTTGAAACCCCTACTCGCCAGCCTTTTTGTAAATTTTAACTCTAGTATTTTTGCTCTTTATTTTAAAGGGAAAGCCTCAGAGTTCTTTCTTTTTTCATCTCTTTTTTTTTTTCTCTTGCTTCTTCGCTTCTTCCATCTATTTTAATTGGATTAGGGTCTAGAAGAACCTGAAGACCTTTCTTTTTCCTTTTTCCTTTTTTCTTTTTTGGTTTTGGGCTTTTTACTATTGGATTTCTTTTTTTTTTTTTTATTTTTTTGGACTATTTTTGGCTACTATACCAGCTGGATTCAAAGCCAAAGAGAGCTTGAAGCCTTGGAAATATTAAAATGAGCAGGAAACCAAAATCATTCGGCGTTTTTGCTTCTACCTCTGCTTCCCCATCACCTGAAGGACAACTTTTAATTCAGACAATGTTGAAGCAAGATAAGAAACAAGAAAAAGCAAATTTACAGATGATTATGCAAGGAATTCAAGATATTAAGATAAAAATAGATACCATGGATAAAAAAATAGAGAAATCTGATGAAAATCTTAAACAAATGATGGGAAAGTATGAGGAGAGATTCCAAAAAATTGAGGAAGAAGGAAAACAAAGAGAGGAGAAGATTGGAAATATTGACACTAGATTAACAGTGGTAGAACAAGAAAAAAATGGGATGTTGAGGTGGGAGATGGAAAGATCAGAATTTTATCTTAGATTCCAAAATATAGAAGAGGAAAAAGGAGAAAATTTGGCTGTGATAATGATAGAAATATTGGCAGATCTTCTGGAAATTACTGAGGAAAAGATGATGGACGGAGTAGATGAGATATACCGAGTTTATACAAGATATGCGATGAGAAATAAACTACCAAAGGAATATTAGATTTACTGAAAAATCCATCAGAACACAAATATTACAAGTGGCAAGAGAAAAAGCATTGAAATATAAAGGCAAAGAGATTGTAGTTTTAAAACAAATACCTAGAAGAGTGAGAGAGATGAGAAGAGAATATCGATTTTTGACCAAAATGTTACTGGAAAATGAAGTGAACTATAGATGGCTGATACCAGAAGGACTAATTTTTACGTGGCAAGAGCAGAGACATAGAATTGACTCGATTGAAAAAGCAGAACTTTTTTATGCAGAATTTTTCGGAAGAAAAAAAGAGGAGACAGAGAAAGAGGTCTCATTAATTGAGTTTCAGGAGGAACAACTGGAGATTGAAAAAGAGAAAGGAGTTGTAGGTGGACAGGTAGACAGTAAAGAACAACGTGAAGTGAGAGCTACGAGAGCTGTTAGACCTAAATATAAAGCATAATCATGGAAGAAAAAAAACTGATTACAATGAATATAAATGGACTTAACTCAGCTGTTAAAAGAAGGAAAACCTTTCACAAATTAGAGAAATTAAAATTTGATATAATTTGCTTACAAGAAGTTCATATTAAAAAACAACATGAGCAATTGTTAGTACAGCCAAAATTAGGGAAAATATTTACTTCTTTGATTCAATGTAAGAAAAGAGGAGTGGTTCTCTACATTAAAGAAGATATTCCAGCAAAACTGATCTACACGGATGAAGATGGAAGAGTATTAATGGTGGAAATAATGGATAATAATAAAAAAATACTCTTGATTGCAATTTATGCTCCGAATGATAAACAAGAAGAGTTTTATAAAAAACTACATATGGAAATAATTAGACTGGACTATGTTAACATAATTATGATGGGAGACTTTAATGGAATTGTGGACAATAAATTGGACTATATAACAACAACAAAACAAAATAGAAAGATTCTCCCTAAATCTTTTTTTAAAATGACAGATGAACTAACCTTAAAAGATATTTGGAGGGAAAGAAATGTTAAAACTAAACAATATACTTTTTATTCTAATAGACATTTATCATGGTCCAGATTAGATATGATTTGGATCTCAACAGAATTAATATCTACTATTCAAGAAACAAATATTGAAATAAGTACTTGGGCAGATCATAGTCCAATGACAATTAAATGGAAGGGACAAAGAAAAAGATCGAGATGGACATTAAACAATACCATTTTAAAGGAGAAAGATTTTATACAATGGATGGAGAAGGAATTGGTCTTTTTTTTTAAAGAAAATAAAAAAGAAGATACCTCAATACAGAATGTTTGGGATACAATGAAGGCATATGTAAGAGGTTTGATAATAGACTATACAAGAAAAAAGAATATTAGGAAAAGACAAACCTCCAAGGCCTTGGAAGATGAATATATAAGACTTGAAAAAGAACTACAGAAAATACCACAGAAAAAAGATATTAAATTGAAACTGGATGTAATTAAGCATAAAATGGAATTAATAGAGAAAGAAGAACTGGCACAGAAAATTAGAAATTCTAAACAGAATTATTTTGAAGATGCAAATAAACCAGGTAGATGGCTAGCATATAAACTGAGAAAGGAGAAGGAATCAAGAAAAATATTGAAACTAATAGATCATCAAGGTCAAGTTTGTTGTGGTAATAAGGAGAAAAAGGGAATTATTCGAGATTATTATGGACAACTATATAAACAAGAGAATATTGATGAGGAAAAAATTAAACAGTATTTACAGAATGTTAACTTACCGAAGATATCTAAAGAGACTGAAGAAATGTTAGAAAGCAACATAACAATGATGGAATTAAATGAAGCATTTAAAAGACAAAATAATGGGAAAGCACCAGGTCCAGATGGGCTTCCGGCAGAATTCTATAAAAAATTTCAAGAATCATTGAACACTCCATTGTTAGAAATCATGAATGAAGTTATGTTAAAGAAGATGGCACCCAAAACATGGTCAGAGGCTTATATTACACTTATTTTAAAGGAAGAGGCTGACCCGTTGCAAATTAAGAACTATAGACCTATTTCCTTATTGAATGCAGATTATAAAATCTTTGCTTCAATCTTAGCAGAAAGACTGAAAAAATATTTAAATAATTTTATTCATCCAGATCAAAATGGATTTCTACCAAAGAGACAAATTAGAGACAACATGAGAGTAATTTTGGATACTTTGGAATATTATGAGGCTCATCCTGAAAAACAAATGGCTTTGATATTTCTAGATGCTCAAAAGGCATTTGACAACGTGAACTGGAGATTTATGTTATTATTATTGGAACAGATGGGCTTTGCCAGAAAATTTATTCAAGCAATAGAAGCCATATATAATAAACAGACAGCAAAGGTAATGATGGAGGGAGAATTTACAGATCTTATTAATATAAGAAGAGGTACAAGACAAGGATGTCCCCTATCTCCTTTGTTATTCGTATTAACTTTGGAAGTGTTGAATAGAAATATTAGAGATGACAAAAATATAAAAGGAATGAAAATTAAAAAGGAAGAATTTAAACTACAAGCTTTTGCTGACGATTTAGCTTTTATTCTGGAAGACCCGTTAGAAACCGCTCCAAAGTTATTGGAAAAGATAGAGACATATGGTGAGATGGCTGGCTTGAAAATAAATAAAGATAAAACAAAGATTTTGACAAAAAACATGTTATTGAGACAAAGAGAAGAACTGACAGATCTTTTGAAAATTCAAATTACAAATAAGGTTAAGTATTTGGAGATATATTTGACAGCAAGATGTAGCACATTAAAAGAGAATAATTATATTAAACTTAAACAACAGATAATTACAGATTTGAAGAAATGGGAAAATTTACAATTGTCATTAATAGGGAGAATCTCAACAATTAAAATGAATATTTTACCTAGAATTTTATTTCTCTTTCAAACTATACCAATTAGACTTGGAAAAGACTATTTTGAAGATTTAAATAAAATTATGTTGAAGTTTATATGGCAAGGTAAAAAAGCGAGAATAAAGTTAAAACTTTTGCAAGATGCTAGAAATAGAGGAGGTTTTGGCCTGCCTAATTGGGAACTGTATTATCAAGCTGCAAGTTTGATGTGGGTCAAAGAATGGATAACATTAAGAAAACATAGATTGTTGACATTAGAAGGACATGATTTACTGTTGGGCTGGCATGCTTTTTTATGGTACAAGGGAACTAAAACACAGGGGTATTTCAGAAGACATTATATACGGGAGTCTTTGTGGTTAAATTGGGAGAAGATAAAAAAACAATGTTACTTGAAAATTCCAGTTTGGTTATCGACTATTGAAGCATTTTCCTATCCTATGATCTATAAAAAGGAACAAACAGTTAGATATGGGGAACTGTTGGATGAAAAGGGTGGAGTTAAAACGATCCAAAATTTAGAGGAACAAGGTATAAGGATGAATTGGTTTTCTTATGCGCAAATACACTCAAGACATCTTGAAGATTTTAAAACGGAAGGATTCTATGATAAACAAACTGATTTAGATAAGATATTGATGGGTACTGATGAGAAAGTGATTAAAAAGTTATATGGTTATTTATTGGGAATTAAACTAGAGGAAGAACAAGTTAAAGAAACTATGATTGCTTGGGGGAAGAATTTTGGATATGGGATTGATTTAGAGCAATGGCAAAAATTGTGGTCTCAAAATTATAAAATGACAATGTCAATAGCATATAAAGAAAACTTGTATAAGATGTTTTACAGGTGGCACCTTCCCCCGACAAGAATAGCAAGAATGTTCAAGAACAAATCTGAAAAATGTTGGAAATGTCATCAGATACCTGGCTCATATTATCATATGTGGTGGACTTGTGAGAATGCCAGAAAATATTGGACTAAAATTCACATGTGGTTGGAAAAAATGACAAAGAAACACATAGACTTGAAACCAAAGATCTTTTTATTGGGAATTTTACCTGATATATATAATAAAGACTTGAAATATTTGATTGTAAATGTATTAACAGCGGCTAGGATTGTATTTGCTAAAAACTGGAAGAATGAGAAAATGCCATTGCAGGAAGAAATTATTGAGAAAATATTGGAATGTGCTGAGATGAGTAGATTGACATTTGAAATTAGAGAACAAGAAGATAAACAATTTTATGCAATTTGGGGTTTTTTTTATCAATGGTTAGATGATAAAATACAATAATAGAGCATTAATATTATATATATGAAGAGTTTTTAGGATTGATTTGTTATGATTATATGATAAGTTATAGAATAAACTGTTTGAAGTATTGTTATCTCACAAAGCATGAATGATTAAAAGTATAGTCAGAAAAAGATTTTTTTATTTTATTTTTTTTAGTAATATTAGAATATGGATTGACAATATGAGTGGTTATGCAATATAATTGTAATTGACACTATAAAATGAATGCACAAAACTGATGAACCAACCGATACACCGGAAGTATATATGAGAGTAGATGTTTTTAATGTTTTGTATGTTTGTCTGTTTGTAGAAAATTAATAAAAATTTATAAAAAAAAGAAAAAAAGAAAAAGAAAAAGAAATTAAAAAAAATAAAATAAAATAAATAAAAATAAAATGGAAAAAACGTTCGCAGAGGGGACCTATCTCGGATATTAAGGATGTCTAGAGGATGCCTAGAGGTTGCCTAGAGGATGCCTAGCGGAAAACCTATACTGCCTATAAAAAGGGGGAGCAACTCGCCTGCATCTCACTTTCAGAACAGCAGCCCAGCAGTGCAGACCTCTGCAGCCTTCATCTGGCTCTTCCTCTTCCACAGCATCCAGTCATGTCCACCGTGGATTGTGACAAAGTCCTTTGGGCAGCCACCATCCTTCTGCAACAGTGCAAAACCATCTACACGCTCTGTGAACTTTACTACGAGAAGAAAAGGAGGCACCCAAAAAAAGTCTGGGTCCAAAGATGGTTCGCCAGAAGAGCAGAGGACGGACTGTACAACAAGCTGATGGTGGAGCTCAGGAGCGAAGACACTCGGGCGTTCTAGAACTTCATGAGGATGCCTCCAGCCATGTTTGACGAAGTTGTGCAGCGGCTGACACCCAGGGTGACCAAGGCAAACACCAACTTTCCGCCCAGCCTGAAACCTGGGCTCAAGGTGGCACTCACTCTGTGCCACCTGGCCTCAGGGACCATCTACAGGAGCATGCAGTACAGCTGGAGAGTGCCACCCAGCACCATCAGCTTTGTTGTCAGAGAAGTGGTGCAGGCCATCATCGAAGAATACAAGGAGGAGCTCCTCCAGTGTCCCTCCACTGAAGAAGGATGGAAGAAAGTTGCAGAGCAGTGGTATCAGAAGTGGAACTTCCCACACACCATTGGAGCCATCGATGGCAAGCACGTGGCCTGCAAATCTCCAGCCAAGTCGGGGTCCACTTATCACAACTACAAGGGCTTCTTCAGTATCATCCTCTTCGCCATGGTCAATGCTGACTACAAGTTCATGTACATCGATGCTTCAGGCAACAGCTTCTCTTCAGATGCCCAGGTATACAATGCCAGTGACCTCAAGGAGGGGCTGGAAAGCAACCTCATGGTGGGCTTCCCAGATCCAGACCCGCTGTCCAACGACACACAAGATGTGCCCTATTTCATCGTGGGGGATGACGCCTTCTCCCTCACAACCTACCTCATGAAGCCCTACGCCTCCAAATACCACACCCGTGAAGAGAGGATCTTCAACTACAGGCTGTCCAGGGCAAGGCGGGTGGTGGAGAACACCTTTGGCATCCTGGCCAACAGGTTCCAGGTACTTCTCACCACCATGCTGCATCACCCAGAGATCATGGGGAGGATCGTAGAAGCTTGCTGCATCCTGCACAATCTCATGCGCACCCGCTACCCAGTCTTGCAGAACAGGCTTGTGGACCGTGAACAAGGCAATGGGGACATGAAGGCTGGGGAATGGAGGCAAGGGCAAAACCTGATCGACACTGAGGATGTGCAAGGCCCCAACAGAGCCTCACGTGAAGTGAAGAAGCAGCGCAACCTCCTGAAACAATGGTGCGACTCCCCAGCTGGAGCAGTGGAGTGGCAAGACAGGATGGTAAATGCTTAATGGATGCTTCCTTTAGCCTGTCTCATCACACGGATGAGATTGGGCCATGTATGTTGGGTTGGCCTACAATGAACACGGCGTTTAATAAAGAGTTGTGTTTATGTTGACATGTGTGGATAATTATTACATTATTATTGATTATAAAGGGCCATAGGTGTGGCACCTGGGATGGTGGACCATACAGTCCCACTATGCTTGCACTGGAGGTTTATCTATCCCACTGGTATCCTTACCCATCCCACAAGCATGCAAAGGCTTAAACCGTTTCTAAAAGTTTCCACCAAGACTTTCTTAAAAAAAAGAAATGAAGCAAGTGTGTGAATCATAAATAGACTTTATTACCAACAAGCTATAAGACAAAAATGAGTCTCTGGTACTCCTCTTGGTCGCTCAGTCCCAGGGGTGAAGGGTGTAGGTGCTGTGGAGGTGGCTGGTGCTGGAGTGCTTGTCATCAGCTGCTCCAGAAGCAGAAGCAGAAGAAGCGCCAGCCCCAGAAGAGCGAGCCCGTGCTGCAGAAGCCCCAGGAGAACCAGAGTGAGGGCCAGGGGGCGGGATGGTAGCCCTTTCCCTCTTGCCAGGGCTGGCAGCAGATGGCTGAGGCTTGCTGTGTTTCCGTATGGTTGTGGGGTTGCTGGCTGGCAGGGAGGCTGGCAGGCACCAAGGCTGGCAGGAAGGCTGGCAGGGAGGCAGTCACCAAGGCTGGCAGGAAGGCAGGCAGGCACCAAGGCTGGCAGGAAGGCTGGCACCAAGGCTGGCAGGGAGGCAGGCACCAAGGCTGGCAGGAAGGCTGGCAGGCAGACATGAACCAAGGCTGGCAGGAAGGCAGGCAGCAAGGCTGGCAGGCAGATTGGCTGGCAGCAAGGCTTGCAGGCAGGCTGGCAGCAAGGCTGGCAGGAAGGCTGGCAGCAAGGCTTGCAGGGAGGCTGGCAGGGAGGCTGGCAGCAAGGCTGGTAGCAAGGCTGGCAGCAAGGCTGGCAGGCAGACATGCAGGCAGGGCAGGCAAGGCAGTCGATGTGTCTGGAAGCAGGTCTTTCCTCTGAATGGCGACCTGCTTCCGAGCTGCTTCCGTTATATCTGCGGGGCTGACGCAATGCATCCTCCCCACATGCGCAATTAGTGCCAGGCATCCATTAGGCTTCCACTGTGCATCCTCTGTGCATCTGCTTCATCCGTTCCGCGTCCGCTGTGCATCCGCTGTATCCGTTCCATGTCCGCTTTGCTGCAGCCCCCTGGAAGCCTAGCGGATGTGCCATCTGCTCCCATCCGCTTCCATCCGCTGGGCTTCCGTTCCGCATCCGCTTCGCATCCGCCCTGCGTCCTCCCCGCGTCCATGTTATCCGCTCCGGTTATGCAAATTTTTGCCCCTTTTGAGAGCGGATAACAAAGGATGGAACATTTTGCTTATCCGCTGTGTCCTTTTTGCATCCGTTGGCCAGTGTGACATGGGCTTTACAAGCATTGCAGATGGCCAAATCTGGAAAATACCAAGGTACCTCAACCTTCACTGCTTCCCTGGGCTGATGTACAAGGTTTTTGAAGAGAAATGGGATATCACTAAGACAAAGAACAAAAATAGCCCAAAAGCTACCATCAGAATTTGAGGAAAAGGTGATGAACTTCCAATGTTTCGTGATAAATAAACGAAAGACTGGTGATTTTCCTTTCAGCACGATTGGCAATATGGACGAGACCTCTATGTGCTTTGACATGCCAAGCACTAAAACATTGAACCAAAAGGGTGAAAAAACAGTTCTTATTAAGACAACAGGGCCCCAAAAAACCCATTTTACAGTGGTGCTGAGTTGCACTGCAGATGGGGTGAAGCTACCCCCGATGGTAATCTTTAAATGAAAATCCCCTCCAAAGGACAAATTTCCCAGTGGTGTGGTCATCCATCAGCATCCCAAAGGATGAAGAAGGCGTAATCAAATGGATAAATCAAGTGTGGTGCGCAGAAATGGAGGTCTTCTCAAGAAACACTCCATGCTAGTCTGGGACCAATTCAGAGCTCACCTAACCGAAAAGGTAAAAAGGAGTCTAAAGGAGTCAAACACCATTCAGGCAATCATACCAGGAGGGTTGACTGGAATGCTACAACCCCTAGATGTCAGCCTGAACAGACCCTTCAAGACACACATGCAAAACCTGTGGACACAGTGGATGGCAGATGGCAAGGCTGAACTAACAGCCAAAGGAAACTTCAAACACCCTCCTTTGCCCACAGTTGTGTCTTGGGTGAAGACTGCATGGGATATGTTTTTTTCAAGAAATGGTACAGAAATCTTTTTTAAAATGTTGCATTAGTAACAAATTAGATGGCACTGAAGATGATGTTGTATGGCAGGAGGATAGCAATGAAACTGAAAATGAAGACAGTGATGAAGTGGCAGAAAATGAAAATGAAGATCAAGATGAAGAAATGTGGGATGAAGATAATGTCAAATATACATTGGAGGACTGGAAACATCTCTTTGGGGAATCTGAGGACGAGGGTGATGGTGAGGATGAATTTGAAGGATTCTGAGACACAGTTTAATTTGTGAAAATAAATAAAAGTAAAACACAACAATAATGGTTTTTATTCTCATTTATGCTCTTCTGCAAGCTTTTGCTACGATAAGTGCATATATTACCATTATATAACATCAGATTCTTTACATACCGGGCAATTAACTTAATATTGTTTCCTACACAAATGCTTTGATAATAAACCTTCATCAGTGCATTGCATATTGATACTCTTTTGTTATTAGCCCAAACAACACACCATGGTATTTGGGGGTCAGCTTATATGCGAGTTTTTGAAAAATACCTCATTTTGGGGCAGTTTTTTAAGGGTCGGCTTATATGCGAGATCGGCTTATATGCGAGTATATATGGTACATTTTCAACTTTCTTATTTAATAACACATCAAATAATTATCCACTCCACTAATCTTCAAATAAATTTCCATTTCATATTTCAATTCATTAATTCAATATCAAAATCATTGCCTCACATATATTTTCAATTCTTTATCCCCCATTATTTCCATTTTCAGCTTACCATCTATTTTATTTTACCTTATGTATTATTATCTTCATTAATTAACTCAAGACCAATATATAGTAAACACAAAAAAGCAAGATTAAAGTAAAATTAATATATTTAGGATCCACATGGTATATTCCTCAATCTACAATATCTTATATTTATTCCAACACTATTCATATAACCATTTCATATTTTTTTCTTTATTTCCACATAGCCAAATTTTAAATAAAATTTCATTCCGCTCTTTTTAATTATATTCTCATTATAAAATTCCAATATAATCCATATTTTTATTTTCTCATATCCTTTGTTTAGTCAGTCATATTTTCTATTTCATTTAGGATACATACAGAAGAACATATTAATAATAATAAAACCCTCTTAACATCTCTTAGTTCATCTTCACTTTTCTCATGTATAGTTATTAGGGTAATAATAACTTAGGGTAATTCCCAATACATTTTGAATTTCAAATCTCCCCATTTTAAGTTACTAATTAAAAAATACCCAAATACATTCCCATGTAGCATCCCCCTTTTATATCCTACCTAACCCTTATCTCTAAAGCCCATGTCCCACTGCACCAATGGATGCAAAGAGGATGTAAAACTTTAAAAACAGCTTGCCGTCCGCTGGAAAACGCAATGCATCTATTGTATACTCACTGCATACGTGTTTCACACGCTCTATCCCTCCAGCATCCATCCACTGAGATTTCATCCACCCAAGAAGTTTTGAGCTGCACAAAACTTTTTGAATGGATGAACTTTCTGCCACGTACAATGTACATCCACGACATATACGGGCAACATATGTTCTATGTCCGTTATTATCGTCCGCTGTATCCTCTCGGCATCCTCTGGGCATCCTCGCAACTTACATCTGCTTCAGCTGAAAATGGAAAGAGGGAGGAAACGAAAGGTACAAGGAACGTCTACACAGCGTTAGTAGCATGGAAATAGAAAGGATGTAAGCGGATGCATCTCGTATATAAAGGATTAAAAACGGACAAAACATTTGTATCTGGGATGTATCTCGGATATTTAGGATGTCTGGAGTATGTCTAGAGTATGTAGAAGGACACCTAGTGGAAAACCGATATTTCCTATGAAAAGGGGGAGAAAATCACCTGGATCTCAGTATGAGTTCAGCAGCCGTGATGTATAGACCTCTTCAACCTTGGTCTTGCTCTTCCACATCATCCCTTGTTCTCCACCATGGATCATGACACAATCCGCATGGTAGCTGCGATCATTCAACACCAGAACCAAACCCTGTTCAGACTGTTTCACCTTTTATAAACAAGGAGAAGGAGACGTCCAAGAGCTGTGTGGGTCCAAGGATGGATCATGAGAAGAATGGAGTTTGGACTGTATGACCAGTTGATGGTGGAGCTGAGGAATGAAGACACTCGTGCATTCCATTAGTTCATGAGGATGCCACCAGCCATGTTTGACGAACTTGTAGAGCATCTGAGACCCAGGTTGACCAAGCTGAGCACCAACTTCCATCCCAGCCTGGACCCTGGACTGAAGGTGGCACTGACTCTGCACCACCTGGCCTCTGGAACCACATACAAAAACATACAGTATGCGTGGAGGGTGCCACACAACACCATCAGCAAAGTGGTCAGAGAAGTGGTGCAGGCCATCATCGAAGAATACGTGGAGGAGCTCCTCAAGTGTCCTACCACTGAACAAGGCTGGAGGAAAGTTGAAGAATGGTATCAGAGGTGGAACTTTCCCCACACCATTGGAGCCATATATGGAAAGCACGTGGCCCGCAAAGCTCCAGCCAACTCAGGGTCCACTTATCACAACTACAAGGGCTTCTTCAGTATCATCCTCTTTGCCATGGTTGATGCTGACTACAAGTTCATGTACATCGATGCTTCAGGCAATGGGTCAGCTTCAGATAGCCAGGTATACAACGCCAGTGGCCTCAAGGATGGGCTGGAACGCAACCTCATCATGGGTTTTCCAGATCGAGACCCCCGACCCAATGACACACAAGATGTGCCCTACTTTATCGTGGGGGATGATGCCTTCTCCCTCACAACCTACCTCATGAAGCCCTACACTTCCAGATGCCTCACCCGTGAAGAGAGGATCTTCAACTACAGGCTGTCCAGGGCAAGGCGGGTGGTGGAGAATGCCTTTGACATCCTGGCCAACAGGTTCCAGATACTTCTCACCACCATGCAGCATCACCCACAGACTGTGGGGAGCATCGTGGAAGCTTGCTGCATCCTGCAAAATCTCATGTGCACCCGCTACCCACTGTTGCAGAACAGACTTGTGGACTGTCAACAAGGGAATGGGGACATGGAACCTGGTGAATGGAGGCAAGGACTAAACTTGATAGACACTGTGGATGTACAAGGCCCCAACAGAGTTTCATGTGAAGGGAAGAAGCTGCGCAACCTACTGAGACACTGGTGCAACTCCCCAGCTGGAGCAGTGGAGTGGCAAGACAGGATGGTAGATGGTTAATGGATGCTTCCTTGAATCTGTGGCATAACACTGATGAGATTTTGCCATGTATGTTGAGTGGCCCTACAATGAATAGGGCATTAATAAAGAGCTTTGTTTTTTTTTAAATGTGTTTATCAATGAATAAATTGTTATTGATACAAAACGTCCATATGTGTGGCAACTGGGGAGGTGGACTATACAGTCCCACTATGCTTGCACTGGAGCACTTTATCTATCCCACAACTATCCTCATCTATCCCACAACTATCCTTACCTATCCCACAAGCATGCAAAGGCTTAACCATTTTTTCAAAGTTTTTACCAACACTTTATTAAGTAAAAAAAATGAACCAAGTGTGTGAAGCAAAGATAACCTTTATTAATAACTGTCTTAAGTAAACTGTATAACTTTGTTAAAAAAGCAAAATGAACCAAGTAAAGTGTCTTAAGCAAAGATAAAGTGAACAAGTAACAACTCAGTCTCTGGCACTATTCTCAGTCACTCTGAGTCATGTCCATGGTCTCAGCTGTTAAGCGGGCAGGGACTGTGGAGGTGGCTGTGGCTTGAGTGCTGGTCTGAGGCGCCATTGGGGTGCTTGGCCCCGAGAGTACAACAGGGGATGGTGTTTTCAGGAAGCTGTCCGAGAGCTGACTCAGTCCCGTGAGGTTGAGAGGCCCTTCATGAAGTACCTGGGATGTGAGGCACAAGACTGATGACAGATTGTCCGTTGACGGGCTTGGCTGTGGGGTGGAGGAAGGAGGAGTGTAGTGGGGCTGTCTGGTCTGCAGCTGGGTGAGGTGCGGCATTTGTGGTGTGCGATGAACCTGGGCCTGGACTGAGAAGTTCTGCTTCTGCTGTGGGAAGTCCTGGTAGTCGTAGCCTTGGTAGGTGGGGGGCTGTTGAAAGCCATGGAAGGGCTGTGACATCACCTGGGGTGGAGGAGCAGACCTGGACTTGGTCAGAGCAGCTTCATCTGGGCCTTGAGGGTTGTGCAGAAGTGCTGTGATCTTTTCCTTCATCACCTGGTCCTGGGCCTCGGGCATATCCCTCAAGGTGTGGCTCACATAGGTGATGAAAGTGCGGTGGCTGGAGGATCCTCTGTCCAAGTGGACCAGCTGAGAGAGCAGTTCTATGCTGGTCTTCATTGTGTCCCTGATCTCCAACAGGACAGTGTGGCTCTGGCCCTCCAGTCTGCCTCTCTGCCTGCATCATGTGGAGCTGGGGGTGGGGGTGCATTGGTCTCTGGTGGCTGCCGCTTCTTCCTCCATTTGTGACAGTGTATCCTCCAAGTCCTCCGCCATGGGGTGTGCAGCTATCGGGGGGGTCTCTGCTGTGGGTCCCTCTGAAGACACCTGCCTGGACAGTGTAGCTGGCTCCTAGCTGGAAGAGGACTGGATGTCTATGGGCTGTCTGAGGAAGAGGGGTCTCAGAGGGGCTGCTCCTCGGTGGCGGACCTCACCCTCCAGGAAACTGCACTTAGCCATGACATACATCTCCTGGTCAATGAGCTTGACAGTGGCCTGCCCAGATTTTTTGAGGTGTAGCTTTCCATACCAGGTGTACATGTGCTTCCACCATCCCAGGAGTACATCTGCAGTGTACCCCAGGCTCTCTGCCTTGTCTCTCCAAGCTGCCTGCTTCTTCTTGGTGTCACGATAGAGTCTGTGGCCCTTTCTCCAGAGGTACTTGTTCTCCCTCAGCCATTCCAGCACCTCATCCTCATGCTCGTCGGAAATGGTGTACTGTTTATTCTCTCCCTTCTCCTTCCCTTGCCTCTTCCACCCTCTGGCAGGGGCTTGAGCAGGAGGGCCTTCAGGGGCTTCAGTAGCAGGGCTTTGAGGGCCTTGGGGCTGGTCCACCACAGAAGCAGCAATAGCAGTAGCAGTAGCAGCAGCAGCAGCAGCAGCACCAGCGGCACCAGCAGCACCAGCAGCAGGAGAAGCACCAGCAGCAGCAACACCAGCAGCAACACCAGCAGCACCCGCAAAACCAGCAGCAGCAGCAGCAGGAGAAGCACCAGCAGCTTTGGAGTCAGTGGCAGGGGGTGGGATGGTGGTTCTGTCCTTCTTGCCAGGGCTGGCATGAGTAGGCACGGGCTTTCTCTTCTTCCCTGACTGACAAACCATGGTATTATTCGAAGATGTATGTGGCAGCACGTCTTTCCTCTGAATGCTGACTGCGTGCGAGCTGCATCCTTTTATATCCATGGAGCTGATGCAATTCATACTCCCCGCATGCGCAGTAAACACTTTGCATCCGATATACATCCGCTATGCATCCGCTTTGCTTCCTATAGGTGTCCGTGATGCATCTTCGTCATCCGCTATGCATCCGCCCCTTCCGCTATGCGTCCGCTTCACTATTTTCCCCCAGAACCCCTGCAGATGTGTCATCCGCTTCCATCCGCTGTCATCCTCTAGGCTTCCTACAAACATCTGTTTAACATCCCCGCTATGTACTACCCCCATCCGTTCTTTTCCGTTTTTTTCCATTCTGTTTATGCAAATTTTTGCCACTTTTTGGAGCGGATGACAATGGTTGGAGCCACCTCTGAAATTTTGCTCATCTGCTGTATCCTTTATGCATAAGTTTTGTATCCGTCGGCCAGTGGGACAGGGCCTTAAATCTGTCAGCCTTGTCATTTCTCTTGGTTTAGCTAGCTTTCCCTTTTCTAAGTTTTACTGATCTTTCCTTTTTATTTCCATCTGCCAGTCACCCATCTTCTTCCCCACCCTTTCCCGTTCTCTTTTTTGAAGTTTCTTCTTATAGAATTTCTTCTTTTGTTTAATCCTGGGAGCTTTTCTCTGTTGTTTGTTAACTCTGCCATCAATGTCATAATTTTAGTTCCTTTAATGTCTTTTGGTGATATCTCTTGTTCTCCAGTTCATCTGAGTCACTTTCCTCTTCCTTTAACTCCTCCTCTCTGAGATTTCTTTGTTCTTCTATGTTCTGCATCACCATTAGTTTTTTTGCCAGTATGTCCAATAATTCCCTTCTTTCTTTCAGCATTCCTCTTACAGTTCGCAATGACTTAAAGTCTTTGCTTATTTCTTCCATTTTTTTAATCAGTTGAGTTTTTGAAATTCAAAGTCTTTTGTTGCGATCCTTGCCAAAAGTCTCCTTTTGTCTCTATTGCCCTTATTAATACTTCTGTCTCTTTTCACAATCAACACCCAACAGGCCCAGAATATTTCATTTGTTTATCCTCTTACTACAATTTCTTCTCCCTTTTTTTTAAGTTTCCAGGGTTTTTGTTCTTTTATTATTCTTTTATCTCATAGCAATTATAAGACCAGTGATTTTCCATAAAATCATGAAGGAAAAAAGTCTTTAACCATTAGGTGGCACTCTATATCACTCTCCACTTTTCAAAGTTCTTTTCTTTTCTCTTTTCAATTATATTTATGTTAATTTTCAATGATTTCCACTGTTAGCTTTCTTAAATATAATCAATTCAGGTAAGTCCAGCATTTTGTCCAATGCCTAATAGATGCCAAATTATACATATTGTTTCTGAATTTAATCTCTAATTTCGTTGTAGCTTTTTAATAATCCAATTTTGTTTACCTTATATTTTCCTCTTATTTTTCATTCGCCGCTGTCATACTCTTAAATGAGGGCTCTTTCTTTTTGCTTCTTGGGGTTATTTAGAACAAAGTTCCAGTTCTTTATTCTGGTTACATGGTGCTCACCATTTCACTGCTCCAGCACATTAGGTCCTGGCAGCGTTCCAACTTCAGGACAGCCATTAAACTGCCATTTCTCCCTGTCTTCCAGGGAGGTTAATACCTAGCCAGGGAGGGGAGATGCGGCTCCTCTCAACGCAGCTGGTGGTCTCCCCCTATTTTCCACCTCTCCACGGTGGGTCAGATGGTTCCAGTTCCAAAGGGACCTTTCCAACAAGTAAACACAGATCAAAGCTGCGCACAATCACGATCTCTGATCCGTCTTTGACGGAAACAACACCAGGAGTCTCACCTATGCTTCTTTTTGATGGCTTCTAATAGCACAATTTTATTTTTATTTATTTATATCCTGAATTTATTATTTGTACAAACAACTCAGGGTGTCAAACATATCCAACACACTTCTCCTTCTATTTTCCCCACAACAATTACTCTGTGAGGTGGGTTGGGTTGAGAGAGTGTGACAGGCCGAAGGTCACTCAAACGACATTGAGATTCCCTCATCCTGTTCAATATTTTAACACTGCACGATATTGGATACTTGCATATATGAAACAAGCAAAATGTTAAAAAGTTATATTTATGTAATTACTTACCAAGCATATCTAAATTATATCAGTGTAACTGAAATATATTTATACTCCCTGCGGCATGTCACAACTTTTGAGCACCCCTAATATTTGAAAATTGAAAGTTGAAAAATTTGACATGCCCTAAATTATGCGGGTGTATTTGCAGCAGAAAGATTACACTGTAACATTTAGAACTAAGATTAGTTGTTGGTAATTTGAGTTGAGATTTTCATAGAACAATAGTCTCATAAGAAAGAAAAGACAATAGATAGGTGGGAAACACCTGTTTGGAATTTGCCTATAATGAATTTAAATGCAGCAGGTGAAACCAACAGCACCAAATGAGCCAGCATAGACTGGAAAACACTACTTTTTACACATAGCAGGAAAAGTCAGGTGGAAGTTTCCTTCTTGCTGTACTGGAAGTGGGGAAAATTATGTTATATAATAATTGCCTTTAAGCAATTATCATTGTCCATTGTGGTGCTGAGGCAAGCTGGTCAGTTCATGAACTCTCAGAAGAGAATCCCTGAAGCGCAAATAAGGCTAGCAGGTAAAGAGCCTGCTAAAAGCCTATCTAGCTGGATTTCTCTGGTCAACAACTACCATCAGAAGAAGAAAAAACTGGATATGTTATACACTAGAAACTTAACTTGGGTACACAATTTAATTGGAAATAAGATACGACTCTTTCCCAAAGGTGTTTTTTTCAACAGGCAACTGGACTTTCTTGTTTTTCTTTGAAGATGTTTCTCCCTTTATCCAAGAAGCTTGTTCAGCTCTGGCTATATCAGGGGTCTTCAAACTTGGCAAGTTTAAGGCTTGTGGACTTCAACTCCCAGAATTCCTCCCCCAGTCATGTTAGCTCAGGAATTCTGGGAGTTGAAGTTCAGAAGTCTTAAACTTGCCAAGTTTGAAGAACCTTGGACTTGGTGGTGGAAAATGAAAGTATATTCTTTTCAGACAGCTGGTGATTTACATTCTTTTAGACAATATTTGAGGCCATTTGGAAGTTTGTCTAGCTTCAACAACTCTCTAAAAGAATACCAATGACCAGGTTAGGGTTAGGAGATCCCTTCCAAGGAGATCTCTTAAATCAGCATTACCCAACCTGATGTATACTGTGATGTTTGGATTGTAAATTTAAGAATGTCCAGCTAACATGGAAATCGAAGCCCCAACATATCTAAATAGCATCAACTTAGAAATATCTACCTCAAATAATAGATGTGCATATTTTCTTCCAGGTTTTCATATTTATTGTGATGACAAGAGGAAAAGCCCCTTGCTAAAACTTACTTTCTATAATGTTGCCTTCAAAGATTAAAGTCTTTTATTTTTAAGATACAAATTCCAGGAGAATACTTTTGGCTATTTTAAAAGTGTTGCATAGTTTTAAGGCAGTAATTTATAAAATGCATACCAAAACAATAACAATGATCAAGTCAAAATGAAAACATAAAATTGAGGCCTTTGAACATGTGATTGCTTTTTCAAGATTCTTGGAGAATTTGAGTTTTAATTTAAAAGGAGAGCTAAATTGAGAAGGAACTGTTTTACTGAACCAGTTTTCTTCCCGCAAGTGCAAGAACTTTAAAATTAACATGGTTGATCACAATAACATCTAAACTGAACAATGTTTTAGATTAATCAAAATATGTGAAAATAATTAACTACAAGATATTAGTTCTTCCCAGGAAAATACTTTTGGGAACTACCTTCCTTTCATTTAGCTTTTTAAATGAACATGGTTATACTTCCCAATGAAGCATATTGTATTTTGAACTTGCAGAATAACAAACAAAAAGAAAACCAGTGGGGAATACAAAGCAGATGGTAAAGAAGAAAGAATATGACACAATTTGATTTAATTAAAATTAAACATTACAGACAAGCTTTACACTTGCCGTACTTGTGCTAACTGAAACTAAATAATAATCTGTTTATTAAGAAGCTACTTGTGACCTGATTCCTTGCTCCAAAAATGCCAAATCCACAAACTTTTGATAAAATTAATCATACCCTCAGTATAATCTGAAAAGGAGAAAGCTGGAATCCTATGGGAATCAGATTTCATTGTAGAATAAATGTTGAAGACAAAAACAGAACTTATCATTTCCTAGAAATATATATGTGAAACCCAAGGTGGAAGCCACCATTAATACTTTTTGTTCTCAGTGGAATTTTCCTGAGTCTGTGTGAAATCAGTTAAGACAAATCCTACAGAGATTTGGATTGGACATTTGGAAATTATATAGCAATCAGGAACTAGTTTGCTGAATGAATATGAATGTGACTTAGGTTATACAGTTTATTTTCTTTTCTTTATTTCCAATTTAAAAGTCAAAAAAGAAAAGAAACTTTAGTGTTTCTGACTCCAAAGAAACAAAAATTTAGCTGAAATAAAATTTCTCAAGCAAGTTAAAGAAAAACCATACTCATCCATTCCATCTCTATAGCCATCAAACTGCTGTGTTCATAACAATCTGGTCTATTCTACCATCATGTAATAGGACATAAACATACAGGACATGGTGGAATGAACTCTGTTCCCATAATAGATTCTCCAAATGTTGTTGTGCCTTTTCAACCTTCTTCTGCTTTTGTACACTTGATCTGCATAATTAGGACTTGAATTTTTCATGAACCAATGATCCTTATTCTGGGAGAGCCTTTAGGCACATTTTTCCTCCCTCCTCAAGTTATTGAGAATTTCCAGTTGCCTGCTTCTAAGTAAAATAGTGCAGAACAATTTGTCTGCTGAAAAGTAGATAGTGGCAGCATTATCAAGAGACTTCCCAGTAGGTGTAGCAGTTTGTGGATTTAAATATCGGCTTATGATAATCAACATCCCACACATTCATTCAGCACTAATCAAACACTTCAAGCTTCACATTTCATTTGCTGATAATTGGTCAGAATTTCTAGAGCTTTATATCTTTTATATCTATTTTTCTTTAAAAATGTATCAGCTTTTGCAACCTTCTGACAAGCAAAGTCAACGGTGAAGCCAGATTCACTTAACAACCATATTACCAACTTAACAATTGCGTGATTCACTTAACAGCTGTGACAAGAAAGGTCACAAAATGGGACAAAACTCACTTAACAGATGTTTAAACTTAGCAACAATAGATTTGGGGTTCAATTGTCATAACCTGATGACTACCTGAATAGAATAAAGCAACTAAATACTAAACAATACATAAAAGATTTGTAACTCATAGCGTAAATCAGGGGTGTCAAACTGGATTTTTTTGAAGGCTGGATCAGCATTGTAGTTCTCTGCAAGTTGGCGGGGAGTGTGGGAAAGACAGGACAGATGCTTCCTGCAGCACCATGCTGGCAAAAATGGAGTGTGTGTAGGGCTGCATATGAACCCCTGTGCCCCATTTTCAGCCTGAACAGCCTCCTGCAGCAGTTTGCTAGCCAAAACAGGGCATGGGGGCCCATGCAGAGTGCTGCTGGAGACCAAAGAGGCTGAAAACGGACTGTGCAGTGGCCTCGCGAAGCTACAGAATAGCCCGTTTTTGGCTAGCAGAGTGCTGCTAGAGGCCGGGGTGGTCAAAAACTGACCACATGGATACCTCATGAGATCTTTGCATAGCCCATTTTTAGCCAGCAGAGTGCTGCAGGAGGCTGTGGAGGCCAAAAACAGGCTGTGGGATGGGGATGCATGACCCCCTGGTGACCTGTTTGGGTCAGAAGAGGCACCATGGGCTGGTTCTTTGATATTTCCAGGCTGGACCCATGGGCCAGATTTAAGCACCCTTGAGTGTCTTGGGTTTGACACCCCTAAATGTAAATCGTGTGATAAATAGTCCTATCAAAATCAAAAGCTCATTCAAGTTTCCAATGGAAGAAAACAGCATTGTGAAGTTTCCTTTGAAATAGATTCAATGAGTACATAGGATAAGAGGAAAATCAGGCCACTATTCTGCTGAAGAATGACATAAAATATTATAAAATTTGATATGTTCTATGTTATAATTTTCTTTGACATTTTGCAATATCACCATAATTTGGCATTATCATAATCAGAAAAGATATGTGACACTGTCATTTAAATTGAATATTATTTATTTATTTATTTATTTATTTATTTATTTATTTATTTATTTATTTATTATTAAATTTGCAATATATAATATTTGGATTATGGAAGCTTATTACTACTTGCTTCAGTTGCATTAAAAGAGATGTTAGTTTGTTTTTGGCTAGCTGTATGTAGCAAAAATTTTCAGAAATCATCAGTTCATTTTCTGAAATCCTATACCCGTGATGGCGAACCTCTGGCACGCATGCTGGAAGTGGAATGTAGAACCATCTCTGCCAGCACACGAGCTGTCACTCCAGCTCAGTTCCATTGTGCATGCACGCAGGCCTCCTGCCAGCCAGCTGATTTTGGGGTATCTGCCATGCATGCATGGGGGGCAGGGGGCATGTGGGAGATGTGTACACATGTGCAGGGAGCAGGGAGTGTGGAGAGGTCATGCAAGCCTGCTCAGGAGCAGGGAGAGTGCAGGGGTCACATGTGCATGCGCAGGGGGAGCGCGAGGGATTGTGTTTGCATTGCATTAAGGGCGTGCAATTTCATCACACGATGACAAAAAGATTAGCCATCACTGTCCTATACCCACCTTAAAAATAAAAGTGCTAAAATATAACATTTATGTAATGGCCCCTTACTTTGGTATTATGCCATGAAAGATTTTAGCACAAAGGGAATAAAGAGAATAAACAACTTCACACAATTTCACAATTTCAGCAGTTATGAAAGTCAACTCCCTACATATATCTATTTTATTTCCAGGTCTCTGCTTTACTGAATTAGGAATACAACATATTTTCAATAGCACAATTCTTTGCCAGTAGAGGTCCCCACTGACATGTTTACTTTATAATGGGCTACCGAAAAACATAATTACATTGATCAGACTCTGACTACTGACTACTAGGAAGTATTTTTTCATAATTTTATTAAAGTTTTTAATAAATGTATAAAAACTAAACTAGAAAAAAATTAAAATTCAGATGTGCAAAACAAAAACAAAAAAACAAAGGAAAAAAGTAGAAAGGAAAAAGTCAACAAAGGCAGTAATAAAGAAGTGGTTTTAATCTTCATCCCACTGAGTATGTCAATATAATAACATTTCACCTTCTTTTAAAGCTATATTTTTTTAAAAAATAAAACCTTTTTCTCCCCATTTTATCTAAAAGCAATCCAGAAAAGAACAAAGATTGTGAAGGGAATGAAGGCTAAAACATGAAGAATGGTTGCTGGAATTGGGTATGTCTAGTCTAGTGAAAAAAATGACTAGCAGTGTTTCAATATTTGAGGGGCTCCATAAAGAAGACATGGTCAATCTATTCCCCAAAGCACCTGAAGACAGGACAAGAAGCAATGGATGGAAACAAATCAAGTAGAGAAGCAACCTAGAACTAAATAGAAACTTCCTGACAGTGAGTGTCCAGAAACGGTAAGTGCTCCATCACTGGATTTTTTAATGAAGAGATTGGCAGCCATTTGTCCGTAATGATACAGAGTTCCCTGCTTGAGTGAGGGTGGGGGTAGGGGTGGGGGTTAGATTGGAGGATCTCTGGCATCCCTTCCAACTCTTTTATACTGTTCTGTTATTCTTTCTATGTTCACATGTATCAATCTCATGAAGCCCAAAGAAAGTCTGAAATAGTATAGGACAGGGATGGTGAACCGTTTTGGCACTGAGTGCCCAAAGCGTTCAAGCATGCACACACATACTCAAAATGTAACACATATTAGTTATTTTTATCTCAATCCAATTAACAAAACAACTTTTAAAATAAGAAAAAGTTAGAGCAGCTTATCCATTTGAACTCTTTTCTGCCTGGTCCTTTTTTTCCCTCTAGTACAAACTCACAGCATCACAGCGGAGTCACTTGATATATTGGGACTTTTTCCTCCTGCACTAAATCAGGCAGGGATGTGGCCAGCATGTGATGAGTTTGATACCCATGGGTCTAGTGTCTATTTGCAATCCTCATCAAGTGAGAGTTCCTAATAAGGGTTTGATTCTATTTCAGTTATTTGCCACATAATTATTTTACCAATAATTAAATATTGTTAAAAATAACCAATATACCATATCTCTCTGGTTCCCAATCTGTTTAAAAATTTCATAAATTTTTCTTTTGTTTTTGTCAATTGTATATTATTATAAATTCTTAAATCTTTACTTTAAAATTCTTAAATCAAAAAGAAAGTAAAAAGATGTCAAACTAAGCTCACCTTTTGGAAGGTCCCTGGTATCCATAAATTTACCAAACTAAACATTTCTGAATGTGATTAGATAGTGCACCTGGCCAGCTGAGTTTCCTTTCTAAAGGCTACAATGGTGAATAATTAGCTTCTAAATAAAAAATAAATAAAAAATCATTTCGTAGGCTATTTTAAAATTATCTTCAAAAACAAACCAACATTGTAAGTAATGATTTGCCAAACATGATCAAGCATTGAAACTGAAGCAGCATGAGATCCAAAACAGGATTAGATCCAAATGTGATTAACAAAGCAGATTGGCAGTTTCTGAACTCAGTTCAGTCACTTTTCATCCTACCATGGAAATTAAGGGCCTGTCACATAGGCCGATGGATGCAAAATGTATGTAAAAAAGGACACGGTGGACGAGAAAATGTTCCATCCGTTGTTATCCGCTCTCAAAACTGCCCCGAATTTGCATAAGCACAGCGGACAACAACGGAAAGGAATGGATAGGGGGAGGATATAGCCAGGATGTAAAGCGGATGCTCCATGGAAGCCTAGCGGATGGAAGCAGATGGAAGTGGATGGCACATCCGCAGGGCTTCCGGGGGAGCACAGCGAAGTGGAAGCGCAACGGAAGGAGCGGATGCAGAGCGGAAGCCTAGCGGATGCCTAGCGGATGCAAAGCATTCACTGCACATGCGGGGAGGATGCATTGTGTCAGCCCTGCGGATATAAAAGGATGCAGCTCACAAGCAGGTCACCATTCAGAGGAAAGACCTGCTGCCAGACGCAGCTCCAGCCAGCCAAAAACCATGGGGAACAAGAGGAAGCCTCTGCCATCTGCTGCCAGCCCTGGCAAGAAGGACAGGGCCACCCTCCGACCCCCGGCCCTGACTCTGCTTCTGCTGGGGCTTCTGCTGCTCGGGCTGACTCTTCTGGTGCTGGAGCTTCTGCTGGCGCTGCTCCTGGTGCTGGGGCTTCTACTGGTGCTTACTCTGCTGGCGCTGCTCCTGGTGCTGGGGCTTCTACTGGTGCTTACTCTGCTGGCGCTGCTCCTGGTGCTGGTGCTTCTGCTGGTGCTGACTCTGCTGGTGCTACTCCTGGTGCTGGTGCTTCCGCTGGTGCTGACTCTGCTGGTGCTTCTCCTGGTTCTGCTGGTCTTGCTCGTCCTGCTGCTGCTTCCGGTCTTGCTGGTGCTGCTGGTGGTGGTGTGGTGGACCAGCCCCTACAACAAAGAAGCCCCTCTGATGAGGGCCCAGATGGCCCTGCCAGAGGGAGGAAGAGGCATACGTGTGAACAGGAGAGAAGACAATACTCCATTGAAGAGGAACATGAGGATGAGGTGCTGGAATGGCTGAGGGAGAACGAGTATCTATGGCGGAAGGGACACAGGCTCTATCGAGACACCAAAAGGAAGCAGACTGCTTGGAGAGAGAAGGCGGAGAGCCTGGGCTACACTTCGGAGGTCCTCCTCGGCTGGTGGAAGCACATGCACACCTGGCACGGGAAGCTGCACCTGAAGAAGTCTGGCCAGGCCACGGTCAAGCTGATGGACCAGGAGACCTACATGATGGCCAAGTGCAGCTTCTTGGAGGGTGAGATCCGCCACCAAGGAGCAGCCCCTCTGACAACACTCTCTCTCAGGCAGCCCGCAGAGCGCCAGTTCTCTTCTGGCCAAGAGTCAGCTCCTGTGTCCAGGCAGGTATCTGTGGAGCGTCCCATGATGGAGACCCCCCCGACAGCTGCACTCCCTGTGGCGGAGCGCGTGGAGGACAACCTGACGCAGTGGGAGCAAGGAGAGGGCACTTCCACCAGAGACCAACCCACATCCACCCCCAGCTCCACCTCCACAGAAAGCAGGCAGAGAGCCAGACCGGAGGGGCAGAGCCACACTGTCCTGCTGGAGATCAGGGACACAATCAGAAGCAATGTAGATCTCCTCTATCAGCAGGTACACACCGACATACCATCCTCAAACTGCAAGCCCTTCCTCACCTACATCAACCAGACCCTCCTAGACATGTCCGAATCACAGTACCAGGTGATCAAGGACAGGATCACCGGTCTTCTTCACAACCCTCCAGACTAAGCTGAACCTGCTCCCACCCAGTCCAGGTCTGCTCCTCCACCGCAGGTGATGTCACTGCCCTTCCAAGGCTTCCCACAGGCCCTCACCTACCAAGGCGACGGCTACCAGGACTTCCAGCAGCACAGGCAGCCCTTCCCAGTCCAGGCACAGGTACATCGTATGCCACCGGTGCCACCGATGCCACCCACGCCACAGATGACACCCATGCCACAGATGCCACCCACGCAACAGATGCCACCCACGCCTCAACTCGCTCACCTGCAAACCAGACAGCCCCACTACACTCCTCCTTCCTCCACCCCACAGCCAAGCCCGGCCTCAGAACATCTGTCATCAGTCTCGGGACTGACACCCCATGTCCTGGAGGAAGGGGCTCTCAACATTACGGGACCTGAAGGGACTGAGCAAGTTCTCTGAGACCTTCCTCCACACACCATCCCCTGTTGTCTTCTCGGGGCCAGGCACCCCAATGGCGCCTCAGACCAGCACTCCAGCAGCAGCCACCTCCACAGCACCTGGACCCTTCACCCCTGAGACTATGGGCACGCCTCAGAGTGACTGAGAAGAGGGCCAGAGACTGGGTTGCTACCTGATGACTTTATCTTTGCTTGGGACACTTGGGTCATTTTCTTTTACAGTTTGTTATTAATAAAGATGATCTTTGCTTCACACACTTGCTTCAGTTCTTTTAGTCAATAAAGTCTTGGTGGAAACTTTTAGAAATGGTTTGAGCCTTTGCATGCTTGTGGGATGGGTTAAGATAGCTGTGGGATGGGCAGGATACCTTTGGGGTGGGTAATAGCTGTGGGATGGGCAGAGATACCTTTGGGATGGGTAATAGCTGTGGGATGGGCAGGGATACCTGTGGAATGGGTAATAGCTTTGGGATAGATAAACCTCCAGTGCAAGTATCGTGGGACTATATGGTCCACCCTCCCAGGTGCCACACCTTTGACCCTTTATTATCAATAACAATTTAATCATTGATCCACACATTTCAACATAAACACAACTCTTTATTAAATGCCCTGTTCATTGTAGGGCCACTCAACATACATGGCACAATCTCATCCATGTGATGAGACAGGCTGAAGGAAGCATCCATTAAGCATCTACCATCCAGTCTTGCCACTCCACTGCTCCAGCTGGGGAGTTGCACCAGTGTTTCAGGAGGTTGCGCTGCTTCTTCCCTTCACATGAAGCTCTGTTGGGGCCTTGCACATCCACAGTGTCTATCAGGTTTCGCCCTTGCCTCCATTCCCCAGGCTCCATGTCCCCATTCCCTTGTTGGAGGTCCACGAGCCTGTTCTGCAACACTGGGTAGCGGGTGCGCATGAGATTGTGCATGATGCAGCAAGCTTCCACGATGTTCCTCACGGTCTGTGGGCGATGCTGCATGGTGGTGAGAAGTACCTGGAACCTGTTGGCCAGGATGCCAAAGGCATTCTCCACCCCCCGTCTTGCCCTGGACAGCCTGAAGTTGAAGATCCTCTCTTCACGGGTGAGGCATCTGGAAGTGTAGGGCTTCATGAGGTAGGTTCTGAGGGAGAAGGCGTCATCTCCCACGATGAAGTAGGGCACATCTTGCGTGTCGTTGGGCAGGAGGTCTGGATCTGGGAAGCCCATGATGAGGTTGCGTTCCAGCCCCTCCTTGAGGTCACTGGCGTTGTATACCTGGGCATCTGAGGATGACCTGTTGCCTGAAGCATCGATGTACATGAACTTATAGCCAGCATCGACCATGGCGAAGAGGATGCTGCTGAAGAAGCCCTTGTTGTTGTGATAAGTGGACCCTGAGTTGGCTGGAGCTTTGCAGGCAATGTGCTTGCCATCTATGGCTCCAACGGTGTGGGGAAAATTCCACTTCTGATACCACTGCTCTGCAACTTTCTTCCATCCTTCTTCAGTGGAGGGGCACTGGAGGACCTCCTCCAGGTATTCTTCGATGATGACCTGCACCACTTCTCTGACCACAATGCTGATAGCGTTGTGTGGCACCCTCCAGCCGTACTGCATGCTCCTGTACGTGGTCCCTGAGGCCAGGTGGTGCAGAGTCAGTGCCACCTTGAGTCCAGGGTCCAGGCTGGGCCTGAAGTTGGTGCTCTGCTTGGTCAACCTGGGTCTCAGCTGCACCACAAGTTTGTCAAACATGGCTGGTGGCATCCTCATGAAGTTCTGGAATGCACGAGGGTCTTCATTCCTCAGCTCCACCATCAGCTTGTTATACAGTCCATACTCTGCTCTTCTGGTGATCCATCTTCGGACCCAGACACTTCTTGGCTGCCTCCTTTTCTTCACGTAGAACAGGTGAAAGAGCCTGTAGATGGCTTCGCACTGTTGTAGAACGATGGTGGCTACCAAAAGGAGTGTGTGACGATCCATGGTGGAGATGACTGGATGCTGTGGAAGAGCAAGAGCCAGATGAAGGCTGAAGAGGTCTGCACAGCAGGGCTGTTAGACTCAAAATGAGATCCAGGTGAGTTCCTCCCCCTTTTTATAGGAAATATAGGTTTTCCGCAAGGTGTCCTTTTGTCCTCTAGGCATCCTGCAGACATCCTAAATATCCGAGATCCATCCCCTATGCAAAAGTTTTTTCCATTTTAATGCTTTGTATGCGAGCTGCATCCGCTTTCATCCTTTCTCCGTCCGTGCTACTAATGCTGCGTGTCCGTTCTGTGTCCGTTTCGCTTCCTCCCTGTGTCCATTTTCCGCTGGAGCAGATGCAAGTTGTGCGGCTGTGCAGCAGATGCCTAGCGGATATAGCGGATGCATAACAGATGACGGACATCTAACGGATGTTCCTCGTATGCGCAGCGGATGTCTAACAGACGCGATGGATACATTTTCCACTCAAAAAGTTTTGTGCAGCTCAAAACTTTTTGAGCAGATGAAATGTCAGTGGACGGATGCTGGACGGATAGAGAGGATGAACAATGGACGCAGCGAGTATAGAACGGAAGCATCACGTTAACCAACGGATGGCAAGTGTTTCTCTCCATTTTACATCCTCTTTGCATCCGTTGGTGCTGTGTGACATGGGCTTTAGGCCTTTACTAACAATTAGCTTAATGCTGGCTGTCTGGCAATTTCTAAAGACTAAGGTTGAGCTGGCATATACAGCAAGGTATCTCTTTAACACTATATAAACAGAACCAAACGCAGCTTTTACTTTCTATTTAATGCATTATAAAGAGATTCTGCCCGCTAAGTGTGGCCTGTGCTTTTCCTGTGGGAACTTTTTATAGACAGCATCAGAGTAATTAGACTGTGGATCTATCGTATGGTTGATATTCCATCACATATTATACAGTACTGAAAAAATATCATTATATTAACTGCATTTTTAAAAAAATGAAATACTACCTAAAAGTTTAATTGTACTTTCAAAGTGTGCAGTCACTTAATTTTTACCATGAAATGGAGACCCATTCGTTTATTTATTTTTTTTCATGTGCGGGCTTACCAGAAGAGCAAGGAGTCTGAAATGAAGTCCAAACATTTTTATACAACTCAATAGAGTTAGGTGTCAAAATAAAAGAAATATACAATCTATGCTTCTGGAAACTGGCGCTCTGTAATAGTGGGAAAGTTGCTTTCTATCTCTAGTCTAGTTGAAAGAACATAAATGTTCAGGTTGTGGGAGGAACACTCTTGAAAAGACTATTCCATATGATACCTCTGATGTCTGTAAAACTGAGCCAACCCATTGCTTGAGCAGGAGACCTTATACTATTCCTTAAGTGCCTTAAAATCTTTTCATTGGCTTGCTCTGAATTCCAGCACCATTAGAAGTAAAATTAACGTCACAGCCCAATCACCTCACAGGATCGATTCGCCGCCATAAACTAATAAACAAACTTTCCACATTTTCTGTCTCCTGAAGATTTATCAACTATCTGTGATCGCACACCTAGTTGTACGCACCTCAGCATAAGGACTTACATGCAAAACTGCACATTTCTTCATGGCTGGCCAGAACTAAGCACTCACCTCATAAATTGACTTTACCCTATCTCAACTCGATTGCCCAATAATCCGCTTTCGGAACACATCTAAAGAAAGGAGCGTGCAAGTCTCTAACTCTGAGCAACGTCACAGAAAACTACCGACAAACAGGAACTTCAGCATTGAAGACACTCGCCTTCCTCCTTGTTCATCAGGGTAATCTGAAAATCCCGTCTCTAATCGCCTCTAAACAGCAGAGGAGCAATAAAAAGAAGTAGACATTCTCTGTTCTCTCCAGTAAAATTCCCGTTAGTAATGTGCATCACGCGTGGCTTAAATGGAAACTGCTCAATAAAAGTCCCTGGAAAAACCCCAGTTTTAGATATAAACGGCAAAAACACATAGAAGAGTTTTGTTTAATTATGCCTTTATTCTGTTTAAGAAATATGATTCGGTTTTTTACGTTGTTAACTCACAATCCATATTAATATAGTATCTTAATAGAACTTGATACAAAACATTGTATTGGGACAGTCGGTCCGTCGCAGTCCATTCTATGCGACAAAATTGTTGCGGGGAAAAAAGAGGCAAGAGTGCTGTGGAAATCAGTGTGAGTTTCTGGGAAAAAGGTATGATTTGCATATAAATGTAAATATATACTGTTAAAAACCTGAACAGTAACAACAGCTCGTCATTCCTCTTTTCCGATGCCTTTTAAAAGTAATCTTGTCTCCTGACGAGTTGGAATAGAATAGAGCTGGAAGGGACCTTGGAGGACTTCTAGTCCAGCCCCCTGCTCAAGCAGGAGTTTTTAAGTCCTCAAAAGCTAGCCTATTATTTGTAACTCCAAGTTGATATTCTGTAAGGAGCAAATTAGCATGGCTCTCTTCTTCTTGCCCAATCTGTCTATGGAGATTCTCAGTCATCCAGGTCCCAATGGTGTTTTTTCCAAGGCACAACTGGACTTTCTGGTTTTTCTTTGAAGACATTTCGCTTTTCATCCAAGGTTTTTGGATGAGAAGTAAAACGTTTTTAAAGAAATAGAAGAAAGTCCAATTGCCTCTTGAAAAAAAAATGGTTTCTTACCCAATTAGTATTAAGAATAGTTCTTAATCTCCATTTTCATTTTCCCTTACAATGCATTCTTTTCTATACCTCTAAGATATTTGCAGATTCAGCAGTGTATCATTTTGCAGTAATATTAGCTGCCATTTTATTACTCTTCAGCACGCTAGATGAGTGTTTGCTTTTCATTAAATGAAACATAAGATCTGATGAAGTATTAAGCCTGACTGGTGCCAAGGGTGGAGTCACTGAGGTCATAGGCTTGAATTAAGATATGCAAAAATTTGCAAAATTGTTTACATGGTAATCAGAATAGGTTATATTATTAATTATTAATACAATTATGTTGCATTTGTTGATTCTAATAAAACTGAGGCAAAGGAGTCATTTCTTATTTTAGACCTAATGCCTTTGTTTTCTTTGCATGCTTATCCTATGGCACTCCCTGTTGCTCACCATCTTACTGGTCCCACACCAGGCCCTTGTTGTACACTCCCTGGATTATATGTTCTGATTGTGCTCTTTGTCACTAATCACACCACTGCAAAGTCCCAGGTTTGTGGCCTTTTGGTGGCAATCATATCTGCAGGGATACTGCAGTAGAAATGTCTTTGATATCCAAGTAATGTAATTCTTTACTATACGTCTAAATCAGTTTTATTTATTTATTACATTAGTTTGCCACCCACCTCGTCACCAGGCAATTTGATCCTGTGGTTGGCCAGTCAATAAAGTGTTGAATATATTATACATACAAGTATACATATTTATATCCATACCAGACTTCCATATTAAATTAATTTCATTATTTAAAATAATTATTCTAATCATACACATTTACAAGTTCATGCACAAGCCAGAATCAGCACTGCATAGCAACCCCATGGTTGTAGTGTATAGTCTCAAGCAGCTTTTCCAGATGTGTCAGGGGAAAGTTAAGAGGAAGAAAATAAGTATTTCTTGGATCAGGGTGTCAAACTTGCAGCCCGCGGGCTAAACTTGCATCCTGGGTCATGTACTGGCCACGGCCACGGCCAGTTAGCAAAGTGGGGAAAAGTAACGATATGTCACATGGCAATGCTGTGACAATGTGAGTTTGACACCCTTGCCTCAGATCTACCAGCACACTTAAATATTGGATGCAGGATTATCCACAGCAGCCTTGAATGCATGTCACAACTTGGGATACCCTACATAAATGCATTATACACTTCATTTCTGCCTTCATGTACTTCAAAGCTGGTCAGGATTACTGGAATGCTGAAGGCAAGCAAAAGATGATAGCTACAACATCAGGCCTCTATTATTCATGGCTGAACTTTCCCCAAATCTACAGTAGAGAGATACATAATAGAGAATATGAGGCACAGAACAGATTTGTGGAGGGCTGTTTAGGCAAACCTCCTTGGCTGAGCTGTGTTGACCTCTGCCTAGAGTTCCTGGTCGCCTACATAATCATCCACCTCCTATAGAATTTTGTAGCATTAATTAAGTTCACTTCCTGGTTGCTGCACAACCATAGATGCCACTACACATCTATGTGGATGGGTAGGAACTAACTATAATCAGGGTTAAAGATGCAGGTTGTTTATTTGAAAACATCTACACAGAATTCCTTTTAATTAATTAGAATTATGAATTAAAGATATATAACTTTATTGCAGTCATTAACTAGCACAAGGAAACTGATATGCAAAATTAAATTAACAATATTAAGATGGTTATGAAAAGTACACGCATGCAAAAATTGTGGTTAAAAAAAATAACAATTTTAAATCAAAGTTAGCTAAAGGCTACACATTCAATAAGAAGTTAAAAATTAGCAATCTGGACAATAAAAATCTTGAAATTGAAATATAAAATACAATACAAATAAGATAAACATACATATATACATGTGTAGCAATGAATAAAGCCATGAAGTATAAATGAACGAGTAAGCCTCTTTGCTAAAATTTATTGTTGGGTTTTGAGGGGGGGGGGGGAAATACGCTTAACCATAAAAACATCTGAGAAAACTTGAAGTTCCCAATCATCCTTTATTGTCTTCCACAGTATCGTACCCAAAATTTCACTTCTGAAAAAAGACTGAAAAAAAAATTTCTCAACAGGAAATGCGTAACTCTGACGGGAGTATATCTACAGCTTGCAGCATTGGTTGCTACCTGTCTGGGACTGGTGGTTGTGTTTTTCTTACACCGTGAGGAAGGGGTAAGAATTATGACTTTATAGTGCTGCCGAATCCGAGGGAGAAAAAAAGTAAATGTTACTGGACACAAATCCTATTGCCTGCAGAGAAAAAAGAAAAGAAAGGAGAAGGAGGAAAGGAGGGTTTAGAGGGGAGGAAAGCTTTCCCCCACTCCACGATTATCACCCCTCCCTGATCAACAATGGTACAGTCCGGAAGCAAGTAAAGTCGGGGTTTCCCCCATGCTGGGAGGCCAGGCGAAGCTTAGATTTGCTGCTTGCCGCCGCCTCCTCCCCCTTTTCGCGACTGCTGTTTCTCCGACAGCCATTTCGCGAGCGTCCATCGTGAGCACCGAAGACTCGGGAAGGCGGCGGGTCCCGTGTGGCCAGGGTGAGGAGGAGGGCCCAGGGGGTGGCATGCTTGCTGGCGGGGAGTTTGGGAGCGCTAAGGGTTTCGCTGGGGTCGCGTCGAAGTGGAGATGGAGCTTGCCGAGAGAGGCGCGTTTTACTCTTAAAAGGGGAACGGTGAGGCAGGAGCCCTTCGGGACGTTGGAGCCCAACAAGGGAAATATTTGGGTTCTTTTCGAAGCGGTTTTGTGTCACGCTTGAAGGAATCGTGCTAATTTCAGGCTAGCCATTGCATGGCTTTGGGGGGGGGGGGAGGTGAATTGCAGCTGCGTGGTTTAGCTCCCCTGTTCCCCGTCTCCATTATTACCTCCGCCCCCCCCGGGTATGCCTGGGCTCATCACCTCTTCCCCATTCTCCACTTTACCCAGACTTCCATCCTCTCTAGATGAGTTGGAACTCTTCTTCTCTCACTTCTGAAAACCCCCAGGGAATCTACGTCCAGTGCAGAAAAGGCTTCTCTGGAGGTTGAGATATTGGGCCCACCAGCTGAAAGGGACGAAGTAGAGTCAGGGAAGTGAATAACGTCAAGCTTAAGTGTGCCGAATGAAATGAGAAAAAAAAAAAATTATCTTTGTACGGATGCCATCCTTGGAACAATGAGATATAAACCAATGGAATACATATGCAAAAGAGCCAGAATGTATGAAAGCAAAATTGCCTCTTTACCTGTGTCAAGTACATTGCTCAAAAAAATAAAGGGAATACAAAAATAAGACATCCTAGATCTGAATGAATGAGATATTCTTATTAAATACTTGGTTCATTACAGAGTTGAATGTGCTGACAACAAAATCACACAAAAATGATCAATGGAAATCAAATTTAGCAACCCATGGAGGTCTGGATTTGGAGTTACACTCAAAATTAAAGTGGAAAAAAAACACTACAAGCTGATCCAACTTTGATGTAATGTCCTTAAAACAAGTCAAAATGAGGCTCAGTGGTGTGTGTGGCCTCCACATGCCTGTATGACCTCCTTACAACTTCTGGGCATGCTCCTGATGAGGTGGCGGATGGTCTCCTGAGGGATCTCCTCCCACACCTGAACTAAAGCAACCCCCAACTCCTGGACAGTCTGTGGTGCAACGTGGCTTTGGTGGATGGAGCGAGACATGATGTCTCAGATGTGCTCGATTGGATTCAGGTCTGGGGAACGGGCGGACCAGTCTATAGCATCAGTGCCTTCGTCTTGCAGGAATTGCTGACACACTCCAGCCACATGAGGTCTTGTCTTGCATTAGGAGGAACCCAGGGCCAACCACACCAGCATATGGTCTCTCAAAGGGTCTGAGGATCTCATCTCGGTACCTAATGGCAGTCAGGCTACATCTGGTGAGCACATGGAGGGCTGTACAGCCCCCTAAAGAAATGCCACCCCACACCACTACTGACCCACTGCCAAACCAGTCATGCTGGAGGATGTTGCAGGCAACAGAATGTTCTCCACGGCATCTCCAGACCCTGTCACGTCTGTCACGTGCTCAGTGTGAACCTGCCTTCATCTGTGAAGAGCATAGGGCGCCAGTGGTGAATTTGCTAATCTTAGTGTTCTCTGACAAATGCCAAACGTCCTACACGGTGTTGGGCTGTAAGCACAACCCCCACCTGTGGACATCGGGCCCTCATACCACCCTCATAGAGTCTGTTTCTGACCATTTGAGCAGCCACATACACATTTGTGGTCCAGTGGAGGTCATTTTGCAGGGCTCTGGCAGTGCTCCTCCTGTCCCTTCCTGCACAAAGGCGGAGGTAGCAGTCCTGATGTTGGGTTATTGCTCTCCTACGGCCTCCATGTCTCCTGATGTACTGGCCTGTCTCCTGGTAGTGCCTCCATGCTCTGGATACTACGCTGACAGACACAGCAAACCTTCTTGCCACAGCTGATGTGCCATCCTGGATGAGCTACACTACCTGAGCGACTTGTGTGGGTTGTAGACTCCGTCTTATGCTACCATTAGAGTGAAAGCACCACTAGCATTCAATCGTGACCAAACTATCAGCCAGAAGGCATAGGAACTGAAAAGTGGTCTGTGGTCACCACCTACAGAACCCCTCCTTTATTCGGGATGTCTTGCTAACTACTTCTGCTTTCCACCTGTTGTCTATTCCATTTGCACAACAGCATGTGAAATTGATTGTCAATCAGTGTTGCTACCTAAGGGGACAGTTTGATTTCACAGAAGCGTGAATGACTTTGTGTTGTTTAAGTGTTCCCTTTATTTTTTTTGAGCAGTGTACATTTCCCTAGACCCAAATTAATTCTCAGTTTTCCAAAATGGAAGAAAGTATTCTTGTTTTCCAGCTGTATAGTTTTTATTGAAAAAAGGACTCCATACAAAATGACACTTCTTGGTATAGCTCTTGTTCTCATTATTAAGGTGAATGAAAATGTTTAGATGTAGGTTTTCCCTAGCAGTAGAGAAATAAACTTGAAATGTAGAATGTATACATGTCTGCTGTCCTCTTCACTGAAGCTTTGGCCAAGCCTTTATCTTATCTCTTATCTCTGGGAATCTTTCAGCAAAAAGAAAATTCCCACATGTCCCAATGAGAAATGCTGTTTAAAAACAGTGCTGAAATTAATTTTTGTAAGTTTCTAAGCCTAGCTGATGGAATGAAAGGCAATTTATTTGATATATTAACTATTGTTATTATTCTATGAATAAAATCTATAAAGTTGAAGATAAAAAAGATTTCTCCTTATTTAGCAGATATGATGTGATGATTTGTGTTCACAGAACATAGACTAATTGTACATTTTGTTGTGGCAAAATGTACAAACTCAAAATGATTCTCTAAAAAGATACCTTAGAGCTGCCAAAATTAATCCCCACATTTATTTATCTGATAAATTGTGTAAAATTAGCTGCCGCAGGCTGCTCTTGAGATAGTAAAGTCATTACTGAACTAGCACAAAGATTTAAGCTCATTAAAATGAGAAATTGTTGAAGGGACACTGGGTTTTTTCTGTGTGTTTCACTAATGATTTACATATTTAAGATAATCTATAGCAGTGGTGGGTAACCTTTTTGGGTTCCTGTGCCAAAAATTGTGCACACACTCGCATGCCAGCACTAAGAAGGCAATGCACGCCCCCCCCCCATGCCCCCTGCGCATGCATGCATCCACCTATCCATCCCTGCCACCTGGGGATGTGCTTCACAGCTGATTTTCTGCTGGCTTGAGGCCTTTTTTGGCCTCCCAGAAGCTTGAAAAAAGCCTCTGTAGGCTTTGTAGGCCGAATAATAGTAATAATAATTGTCAATAGGCCTATTCAGCCTGCAGAGGCTTTTTTTTAAACGTCTGGGAGGCAGAAAAAGGCCTCAAACTGGCTGAAAATCAACTGTGGGGTGCACATGTGCAGTGAAGTAAGTTTGCCTGCGGCTCATTTGTTGGCACAGATGGCTCTGCCTGCCACCTCTGGCAAACGTGCCATAGGTTTGCCATCTTGGCTCTATCGGCTGATCATCTTATATACCATAAATCTGTGTGACCCAC
>BLBF01000006.1:55391894-55424248 GCA_015471245.1 Laticauda colubrina | reverse complement strand
ACATATACATACATGCTATTCAGCTTTGTTCGGGTATTTTTCCACGTCATCACAGTTGTGCTTTTAAAGTTGTAGCTACAACTTTAAAAGCACAACTATGATGACATGGGAGAATACCTGAACAAAGCTGAATACCATACATGTAAGTTTCCGTGAAAACTTAAGAAAACAAATATGTGTGTGTACATATATATATATATATACACACACACACACATACATGCATATATGTAATGTTTTCTCTGCTATTTATATATATGGTATTCAGCTTTGTTTGGTATTTTCCCACATCAGTATAGTTGTGCTTTTATAGTTGTAGCAACGTTTTGGAAGAATCTCATCTGCCATCATCAGGCTTCTGTATATTCACAGACGAACACTATACAGAAGCCTCGGAAAATACCCCAACAAAGCTGAAATATAAATATATATATATATATATATACACACACACACACACACACACACACACACAAACATTTAATTTCCCATTTATTCACACTCATTAACAATTTACTTTGTTTTTAATTCTTACCAGTGAATATGATGCCTCAGAGAGAAGTTGAGCAGCTGAATGGGAAACTACTCAAACAAGTCCATGGTGAGATACGTGTTAATATTTGCTGATTAATACATGTTTATAAGAGTGTATTTTCCCATTTTATATCCCTAAAAAAGATTTATGCTATGTATGTGTTGTGTGTACATACACACGCATGCATGCATATGTAAGTTAAACTTATATCAGTCATTGAAAGCAAATCAAAAACAGTTTCATCCATTTGTTAAAATTATTATTAAATGTATATGCCAATCCTGTCACCAATGAAGTGACTCTGGGTGGCTATATGTTCTGTAGCAATATTTCTTTTGACTCACAATTATGGGTAACAGTCAAACTTAAGGGAGATGTGGCCTACATATCAAATGGCACTAAAAACAAAAAAATTATTTACGCCGCAGCATTCTTTACATTGTGCAGCTCTCCCAGCACTCATATATTAGGCAGTTAAGATTCTGATTGGAGAAGACAGGTCTGAAAGTACCTGGAAACATACTGTGACTAACGCATGAAAGCCACAGGTCATAGCATTGCTTATTTATCTGTCATAAAAATTACGCACTGCAGAGATCAGATTACATGAAGTCCTCAATTTAGCATTCTTTATGTGGTCCTGAGTGATCTGGTATTACCCAACTCTATCATTCCATTATCTGGTATGGAAACAAACATTAAAATTAATGTTATATATGTTCATGGTAGTGAAAGGAAATGTGTAAGAAAGTTAACTGTATATAATCATACAGAAGTTATGACAGGAATGTTTGAGATTCATGCCTTTAACATCACTTTTAAAGAATTCATGAAAGTTTTTTTTCCCTCAGAATAAAACCAAAATAATTTTAAGGGTAGCTATCTTTTAGGATGTGAAACATGTCAAATTCAATGGAAATTTATATAGAGTGTGATTTTTTAAATATCAGTGAAACTTCCATTGCTGGAGGATGTTAGGAAATATTGGATATTCCCATTCCCTTCCCATGTCAGTAACCTTGTTATTTTAGCATGGTACATTATGCATCCTGCAGCAAAAATGAATTGTATTGTGAGGAATTACTCCAATAGGTACAAATAGATTAATGAGAGTTTGTGCCAGAGAAGGAATGATGCACAAGAACAGAATTGCCCCTGATTAACCGGTAAAGCACAAGAGATTCACATTTTCCATAAGGAAAATGTGATTCTAAAAGTCAGTCTCATAGATAACACAGTACTGGACTTTGATTGTCTCAGGATGAGCAAGGATAAACAGTGAACTGACAAATACCTAATTAGAGTTTCTCATTTTGGGAAGGTATGGGAGAACCAATGGAAATCTTTTCTGTCACTTACTTGAAGAATGTCTCATGTCTTACTTACCAAGACAGTCTAGAAAGCTAACAACCATCAATAGAGTATCCCTGTGTGGATAGTTATTTAAAGTGTGTATATTTCACTTTTTTTTGACACAGTCTCATTCTTTAATATCCAGTTTTCTCTGTTCTTCAATTACATATATCAAGCAGAACTTGGGGAAGATTATCAATCAGTTCAGACACCTTAGTTTTACATCGGATGTATTAAAAATGGTCCCAAATTGCTACGTTTCACGATAGGTTTGTGTTGAGTCTGGGCACAACTACAACTCACATTTTAAATTTTGTTCTTAGATATCTCATAAATGAAAAATACATTGTTGCAACACTTAACTCATGTAACTATTTGATGTGCTAGGCTAACATACCACCTTTATTGATTTCAGATGTGTTTGAAGAGTTAACGAAACAAGTACAAGAAAAAGACTCTTTAGCTTCTGAGCTTAATGTCCGTCATATTGCTATTGAACAACTGCTAAAGAACTGTTCAAAACTGCCATGTTTACAGATGGGACGAGCAGCCATGAAATCCAATGTATCCATATAGGCATGACAAACTTGCATTTTCTACTTTTGCTTTTCTATTATTTAGATTTCGGGGGGAAGTTTGCACATTTGAGCAGTATTTTGGAAAAAATAAGCTTGTGGATACATAAGCTAGCTTACATGTATTTGCATTTTTAAAGACAAAAAGATGGCTAGTGTTTTCATTTCATATAATCATTTCCATTATTAGTTGACAGTGGTGCCGGTGGCCTAGAGGTGGAGCTGTCATTTCACAATCAGGAGGCTGTGATTTTGATCCTAGATAGAGGCAGATATTTCTTTCTGAGAACACTGAGTATATATATGCTGAAAAAAAACTCCACATTGGCGCCAGGAAGGGCATCTGGCCAGTAAATACTCAGCTCCATTCAATTGTGAGACTCCACCCTGCAAGGAATTATGGGGTCATTAAAAGAGGATGATTTCCATTATTAGTTGAACTGTGTGAATCCATTGCTTCATGGTACATGGGGTACCATGTCTTAAAAACATGGGTTTAAGAACCTCCCACATTGATTATGTGCATGCACATACATTGCCCGAACATCATGATATGATTACTATCTCTGTACTTTGAGCAGTATATTTGGAGGAATGGTTTGTGCAAAGAATTCCTCTAAATGAATTTCCAGTTTAATAAATATTTTCCTTTGTCACCAATTACCAATATTTCAACTTAATTTAATACTTCTAACCATTTGTAAATAACCTGGGATAACAGGTGAAATACAGTTTTAAATATTAAGAAATAATGGAACCACCAGTATTAATCTACATTTTTTATTTATTGCAAGCAATATTTTATTACTGAATTTTATAAAAAAGAAACAACTATTTTAGGTACTTTTCCAGATCTTTTTATAAAAGTTTTGAATTATAAATAACATTTTACCTGGTGTAATGGGTGTTTACTCTCTTTTCAGGACAATATAATTACCTTTCATGATGGAAGTTGTTTTTTAAAAAAAGCTTTTTCCCAAAGACATGATCTCAGTAGTTGTACAATATTACCTTTAATTTTAAGAGTGTGTAATATCAAGCATTCCAAATTTAAGACAAGAACCTACTTTTGGGATGATGGTTCGAGCTTTGTTAATATAAACAAAGCTCAGCTTCAGTTTTATATGTGAATTTCTATTGTTTATAAAAATAAATGGCTTTGAAAACATAATGCCTCAAATTTGTTGTTTATATCACTTTATGTCATTTATGAACTTTATAGAAACTATGAAACTGTTAAATGCTACATTAGGTGATGGTCCAAATATTTTGCAAAATAAATGTTTTGTCCCTAAAATACAAAATACTTGACACTCATGGGACAAAAGTTGCATAGGCTAAAAGTTGACTGAGGAATCTCATTCTGGTAAATACATTTTTTTGTAAATAAGCCGTGTGTGTGTGTGTGTGTGTGTGATTTCAGGCCTCAACTAAATATTTTTTCCAAGACTTGGGACCTTTGTACATAGGGCCTTTGTTCTCTATATATTTAATTTAGATAATTCCCCAAATTGGGCTCGAGTTTCAGAAATGATAGTCTGTCCACTGATCGTACAAGTTGTCCTTGACTTCCAACTGTTTAATGATTGTTCAAAATTATGACCTCAGAAAAAAATGACTTATGATCTTATACATATATCATGAGAGTGAAGAAGATTTTAAACTGTATTACAAAGTAGCAACAATGGTGCATTGGAATATCTGCAAGAAATGCATATCTCTCAAATTTGTTTGCCACCCATTCACCACAAATGTACTGTAACTTACAATTAACTAAGCAAGAACCGATGGGATCACAAAATAAATCAAGTGCTCTGAGTTTTTAACATTCAAAAAAGACAATCATCTGCCATACACACCACCCCAGATTTAATAATTGTTGATAAGACCAAAAACTGGATAGTGGACATTGCAATACTTTAACATTGCAAAATAGAAAAGAAAGCTGGGTAAAAATTAAACAACAACAACAACAAACATATTTAGTTTACTGTATTGTCATTGCACCTTGTACAATGAAATCAAGCACCATCTTCAGTGCACATCATGACCATGACCATGAAAATAAACAAACACATCCTTCACCCTTCACACATTAAACCAGAAACCCCTGAAATTACACCAACACTGAACTATACAGCAGAATTCAAAAGAGCTATTGCCTGAGATAGCTGTTTTTCAGCCTACTTGTCCTTATTTTTGTTATTCTGTACTGTCTGCCAGATGGTAAAAGTTCAAAAAAAGGGTTATCAGGATGAGATGGATCTTTGAGGATGTTTTGAACTTTCTTAAGGCAGCGGGAGTTACAAAGCTCTTCCAAAATGGGGAGAGGGCAGAACCCATGATCTTCTAGGCAATGACGTTAACTATCTGGAGTATTTTCCTATCTGCCACTGCAATGGGCAAACCATACAGAGATGCAGTGATGTTAAAATGCTCTCTATGGTGCAGTAGTAGAAGGTCACGACCAGCAGTTTTTCATTCAGTTCTTTTTCTGAGAGGTCTCAGTATAACCTCTGCTGGGCCCTCTGCTGGACCAAGGCTGCAATGTGGGCACCCCAGGTCAGGTCCTCTTTTAGGGTAACATCCAGAAACTTAAAACTGGTCACTTGGTCCACTCGGTCTCCATTGATAAGCAAGGGCTGGATGTCTGATCTACAGACTAATTTAGTTGCAGACCTGCAACTACAAGAGCAACTGCCAAACTGGAAACTAAAGAATGTATATACATGGGAGGGCGGAGCTGGCATCACGATACGGCATGCGATCTTAGAGATCTGAGATCGCTGCTGATATCTTTTCTCCTGGACAGTCCATTTGGATCTAAACAGTCCCAAAGAGACAGTGAAAGTGAAGAGCGCAACCTGTCAATCCCAGGGATACTGCAAAATCCCTGGTAGATCCAGGAGAAGCTCTTCTTGCCAGCGGCAAAGAGGCAACCATTAAAGCTGCTAAAGTTGGGACAGCTCCGAAACAGAAGAGAACAGAAAGAGAGAGTGTGCCAGTTTGGTGAGAGCTTTTTCTTTATTTTAAGATCTGAAAGTACACCCTAAGGAAAAGAAAGAATCTGTAAAAGCTTTGACAGAAGTGATTAAGCAGTGATTTTAAACAGGAATGTCAAAGTAATGTTTTTTTTTTCATAGTTGGATTTTCGATATGTGATCTTATACTTTGAAATTGGACTGGTTTTTTTTCCCTATTAATTTTTTTTCCTCCTTTTTGATTTTGCAACATTTTAGGCCAGAGACTTCCTTTTAGCTATTTCTCTTTTGAAATATTTTTTTCTTTTTTTTTTCTTATTAATCCTAATTATATTTATCTGGTAAAGGAGGGGGAAAGTGAAAGTAAAGAAACTTTGTAACACTGCCAACTAGAGGCTTATTCTATTTCTCTTGTGACCAGACAAAGCTGAGAAAGAAAGAACTGAGACTTTTTTCTCAAGGACATTGCTATTTGATAAAGCCTAGGTCCCACTGGCCGACGGACGCAAAATGTATGCATAAAGGACACAGCGGATGAGCAAATTTTCGGGGGTGGCTCCATCCGTTGTCATCCGCTCCAAAAAGTGGCAAAAATTTGCATAAACAGAACAGAAAAGAATAGACGTGGGTAGTATGTAGTGGGAATGTTAAACGGATGTTCATAGGAAGCCTTGTGGATGGAAGCGGATAACACCTCCGAAGGGGTTCCAGGGAGAATTTCGAAGCGGACGCATAGCGGAAGGGGCAGATGCATAGCAGATGAAGCGGATGCATCATGGACGCCTATAGGAAACAAAGGGGATGCCACGCGGATGTATATCGGATGCAAAGTGTTCACTGAGCATGCGGGGAGTATGAATTGCGTCACCTCCGTGGATATAAAAGGATGCAGCACGCACGCAGTCAGCATACAGGGGGAAGACGTGCTGCCATATACCATTGCAGGAACACCATGGTTCGTCAGTCAGGCAAGAAGAGGAAGCCCGTGCCTACTCGTTCAAGCCCTGGCAAGGTGAAGAAGGCCAGAACCAGCATCCCACCCCCTGGCACTGACTCTGAAACTGCTGCTGCTACTGCTGCTGCTGTGGTGGACCAGCCCCAAGCCCCTCAACCCCTCAAAGCCCTGCTGCTTGAAGGCCCTGCTGCTCAAGCCCCTGAAGGCCCTGCCAGAGGGAGGAAGAGGCAAGGGTAGGAGAAGGGAGAGAAGAAACAGTACGTCGTTTCCGAGGAGCATGAGGATGAGGTGCTGGAATGGCTGAGGGAAAACGAGTACCTCTGGAGAAAGGGCCACAGACTGTATCGGGACACCAAGAAGAAGCAGGCAGCTTGGAGAGACAAGACAGAGAGCCTGGGATACACTGCAGAAGTACTCCTTGGATGGTGGAAGCACATGCACACCTGGTATGGCAAGCTACACCTCAAGAAATTCAGGCAGGCCGCTGTCAAGCTCAATGACCAGGAGATACGTCATGGCTAAGTGCAGTTTCCTGGAGGGTGAGATCCGCCACCGAGGAGCAGCCCTCTGAGACCCCTCTCCCTCAGACAGCCCACAAACAGCCAGTCCTCTTCCATCCAGGAGCCAGCTACCTTGTCCAGGCAAGTGTCTTCAGAGGGCCCCACAGCAGAGACCCCACCGACAGCTGCACTCCCCATGCCAGCGAACTTGGAGGATCCCGTGGAGGATGATGCCCTGCTGTCACAAATGGAGGAAGAAGCAGCAGCCACCATAGGCCAACCCACCCCTACCCCCACCTCCAGAGGATGCAGGCAGAGAGGCAGACTGGAGGGCCAGGACCACAGTGTGCTGTTGGAGATCAGGGACACAATGAAGACCACAGAACTTCTCTCTCAGCTGGTCCACTTGGTCAGAGCATCCTCGGGCCGGAAGCCCTTTATCACCTACATGAGCCAGACCCTGAGGGACTTGCCCGAGGCCCAGTACCAGGTGATGAAGCAGAAGATCACAGCACTTCTGCACAACCCTCCAGGCCCAGCTGAAGCTGGTCCTACCCAGTCCAGTTCTGCTCCCCCACCCCATGCAATGTCACAGCCCTTCCATGGCTTTCAACAGCCCCCCACCTACGACTACCGGGACTTCCCACAGCAGAAGCAGAACTTCCCAGTCCAGGCCCAGGTTCATCGCACGCCACAGACGCCACTCCTCACCCAGCTGCAGACCAGACAGCCCCACTACACTCCTCCTTCCTCCACCCCACAGCCAAGCCCGTCAACGGACAATCTGTCATCAGTATTGGGCCTGGCATCTCAAGTCCTTGATGAAGGGCCTCTCAACCTCACGGGACTGAGTCAGCTCTCGGATAGCTTCCTGAACACACCACCACCTGTTGTACCCTCGGGGCCAAGCACCCCAATGGTGCCTCAGACCAGCATTCAAGCCACAGCCACCTCCACAGTCCCTGCCCGCTTAACAGCTGAGACCATGGACATGACTCAGATTGACTGAGAATAGTGTCAGAGACTGAGTTGTTTACTTGTTAAGTTTATCTTTGCTTAAGACACTTTACTTGGTTCATTTTGCTGATTTAATACAGTCATAAAGTTGACCTAAGAAAGTTAATAAAGGTTATCTTTGCTTAAGACAATTAGTTTACTTGGTTCATTTTTTTTTACTTAATAAAGTGTTGGTGAAAACTTTGAAAAAATGGTTAAGCCTTTGCATGCTTGTGGGATAGGTAAGGATAGTTGTGGGATAGATAAACCTCAGGTGCAACCATAGTGGGACTGTATGGTCCACCATCCCAGTGATCCAGATGATTTTCTCCCCCTTTTTAGAGAAAATATTGGTTGTCCACTATGGGGCCTTCTACATACTCTAGACATACTGCAGATATCCTAAATATACAAGATATATCCCAGATACAAATGTTTTATTTTTTTTGAATAGTTTATATACGAGATGCATACGCTTACATCCTTTCTATTTCCATGTTACTAACACTGTGGAGACATTCCGTGTACCTTTTGTTTCCTCCCTCTTTCCATTTTCAGCTGCAGCAGATGTGGGTTGAGGGGATGGCCAGAGGATGCAAAGAGGATACAGCGGATGTTTAACGGATGATAACGGACATAGAATGTTTGTTGCCTGTATATGTTGCCGATGTACATCGTACGCGGCGAAAAGTTCATCCGTTCACAAAGTTTTGTGCAGCTCAAAGCTTCTTGCGCGGATGAAATTTCAGTGGACAGATGCTCGACAGATAGAGTGTATGAAACACGTATGCAGTGAGTACACAACAGATGCATAGCATTTTCCAACGGATGGCAAGCTTTTTTTAATGTTTTACATCCTCTTTGCATCCGTAAGTGCAGTGGGAAAGGGCCTTAAGAGAGAGGGAAGAGCACGGGAGATTATTGCAAGGTGCTCTTCTGGGTTTCTATCAACAGCTGGAGTCTGGTGTTGAAGTTTATAGGAAAAGAAAGATGATAAGTCTGTGGAGAAGAGCCTTGGATAATTAAACAAAGTGCAGTGTTTTTTTTTAATTTCTCCTAAGCTGCGCTATCCCTCCTCAACAGTTTATTTTTTGAAATAAGTTAATTTTTTATGCTTGATTTTTATTTTACAATAAAATAATTATTTTTTAAGGGAGTAGCCTTTTTTTTTCTCTTTTTCTCTTTGTGCCTTGCTGGTATTTTTGTTTTTCCATCTACCTCTCATACTGATTTTTTATTTTTTTTAATCTTCTTGGCATTTTTTTCTCCTCTTCTCTTATGTAGCCTTTTATATTTGAGACCTTTTAATTTGGATTAAGGTGTTGAAGAACCTAAAGAATTCTTCCTTTTTTTTTTTTTTAGCTTTTTATTCCTCACTTTTCCATTTTCTTTGGGATTTTACAACTTTTTCTCTTTTGTGTGTATTTATAGTCTTTTTCTCCATTTTTGATTTTTTACTTCTGTCTACTCAACTGATTGGATTAAGGTATACAAGAACCTGAATAATTTTTTCTTTTTTCTCTTCTCTTTTTATCATTATTACTATTTGGCTTTTTCCCCCCTACTATTTTTATTTGGAATTGCAATTGGTTATTTCATAATTGGATTAAGGTCTAGAAGAACCTGAAGATTTTGAATTGTTTGAAATGAGTAGGAAATTAACAACTCCTGGTTCTTCAACTTCTACTTCCTCCTCTCCACCATCTGGAGGACAGCGTTCAATACAGACAATGTTAAGGCAAGAGCAAGAAGAAAAAGAAAAAGTGACCCTGCAGATGATTTTGCAAGGAATTCAAAACATTCAAACAAGATCTGAGAATATCAAAAAGAAAATAGAGAATAGAGAATATTGAACAAAGAACAGAGAACATTGAACAAAGAATAGGGAAAACCGATGAAAAAGTGGAGAACATCCAACCAATGATGATAAAATATGATGGGAGACTATTGAAAATTGAAGAAGATAAACAAAGAGATAAGAAGGTTGGAGACATTGATAATAGATTAATGGTGATTGAACAAGATAAAAGTGGTATGTTGTGATGGGAAATGGATAGATCAGAATTCTATCTTAGATTTCAAAACACAGAGGAAGAAAAAGGACAAAATCTAGCTGAGATAATGATAGAAATATTGGCTGAAGCTTTGGAAATATCTGAAGAGAAGATGATGGATGGAATAGATGAGGTCTATCAAATTTTCACAAGATACGCAATGAGAAATAGTCTACCAAGAGAAGTTCACATCAGATTTACAAAGAAAGCCATTAAAACACAAATATTGCAAGTGGCAAGAGAAAAAAAAAATTGAAATATAAAGATAAGGAGCTTGTGGTTTTGAAAGAAGTACCCAGAAGAGTGAGAGAGATTAGAAGAGAATACCGATTCTTGACCAAATTGCTACTTTAAAAAGAGGTGAAATATAGATGGCTGATTCCAGAAGGTTTGATGTTCACATGGCAAGAACAGAGATATAGAACTGACTCAATTGAGAAAGCTGAATCATTTTACACAGAATTTTTCAGAGGGAAAGAGGAAGAGGCAGAAAAAGAAAGTTCACTAATTCAATTCCACGAGGACTGCCAAATGACAACTGAAAAAGAAGAAGATACAGCAGGTGGAAAGGTGGGAACCAAAGAACAACATGAACAAAGAAGAAGAACAACATGAAGCCAAACAACATGAACAACATCTACGAGAGCTGCCAAACCTAATTATAAAATATAATCATGAAAGAGAAAAAAATTGATTACAATTAATATAAATGGACTTAATTCAGCTGTTAAAAGAAGGAAAATTTTCCATAAATTAGAGAAATTAAAATTTTATATAATTTGTCTCCAAGAAGTACATATTAAAAAGCAATATGAACAATTGTTGATATAGCCAAAACTAGGGAAAATATTTATCTCCTTGACACAATGCCAGAAAAGAGGAGTGGTTTTATGTATTAAAGAGACCATTCCAGAGAAATTGATTAATAATGATGACGACGGAAGAATCCTAATGATGGAAATAATGGACAACAATATGAAAACACTCCTGATTGCATTTATGCCTCGAATGACAAACAAGAAGAATTTTATAAAAAATTACATATGAAAATAATTGAACTGGACTATGCTAATACAGTTATGATGGGAGATTTTAATGGAATTGTAGACAACAAATTGGACTATACAGCACAGAAAACAATAAAGCAAAATAGAAAGACTCTGCTTAAATCTTTCTTCAAAATGGTAGATGAAATAAATTTAAAAGATACATGGAGAGAAAGAAATGCCAAAACTAAATAATACACCTTTTATTCAAATAAACATTTATGGTCCAGAATAAATATGATATGGATGTCAACAGAATTGTTAACTAATATTTAAGAAATAAATATTGAATCAAGTACTTGGGCAGATCATAATCCACTGACAATTAAATGGAAAGAACAAAGAAGAAGATCTAGATGGGTGTTAAGTAATACTATTTTAAAGGAAAAAGATTTCACACAGTGGATGGAGAAAGAATTGGCTTTTTTTTCAGAGAAAACAAAAAAGAAGATACATCAATTCAGAATATACGGGATACAATGAAGGCATATACCAGAGGCTTTGTAATAAACTATACAAGGAAAAGAAATACTATGAAAAGATAAGCCTCCAAGGCATTAGAGGATGAGTATAAAGGACTTGAAAAAGAGCTACAGAAAATGCCACAGAAAAAGAACATTAAGCTAAAAATGGACATAATTAAACATAAAATAGGTTTAATAGAAAAAGAAGAAAATTAGAGGTCCTAAAGCACAGAACTAATTTGAAGATGCAAATCAGGTAGATGGTTAGCATATAAACTGAGAAAGGAGAAAGAATCAAAGAAAATATTGCAATTAAAAGATGTCCAAGGTCAAGTTTGCTATGGTAGTAAAGAAAAAGAAGGAAATCATTCCAGACTTTTATGGGAAACTATATACACAAGATAATATTGATGAGGAAAGAATTAAACAGTATTTACAGAATGCTAATTTACCCCAGATATCCAAAGAAGTCAAAACAATGTTAGAAAGCAATATAACGATGATGGAGTTAACTGAAGCATTTAAGAAGCAAGATAATGGAAAGGCACCAGGCCCAGGTGGACCTCCGGCAGAATTTTACAAAACATTACAAGAATCACTGAACTTTCCATTGCTAGAAGTTATGAATGAAGTTATGTTAAAGAAGAAGATACCCAAATCATGGTCAGAAGCTTATTTCACACTTGTTCCAAAAGAGGAGACCGACCCATCATAAATCAAGAACTATTGACCTATTTCCCTACTAAACGCAGACAATAAAATTTTTGCTTCAATATTGGCAGAAAGACTTAAAAAAATACTTAAATAATTTTATTCATCCTGATCAAACTGGATTTCTGCCAAAGAGACAAATTAAAGACAATATGAGAGTAATCTTGGACACTTTAGAATACTATGAGGCACATCCTGAAAAACAAATGGCTTTGATATTTCTAGATGCACAGAAGGCATTTGATAATGTGAATTGGTGATTCATGTTGTTACTGTTGGAACAAATGGGTTTTACTAGAAAATTTATCCAAGCAATAGAAGCTATATATCATGAGCAAACAGCAAAGGTAATGATAGAGGGAGACCTGACAGACTCTATTGACATAAGAAAAGGAACAAGGCAAGGGTGCCCACTGTCACATTTGTTGTTTGTGTTAACTTTGGAAGTGCTAAATTGAAATATTAGAGATGAAAAGAACATAAAAGGGATGAAAATTAAAAAGGAAGAATTTAAGTTGCAAGCATTTGCAGATGACCTGGTTTTTATCTTAGAAAATCCACTAGAAACAGCACCAAAATCGATAGAAAAGATAGAGACATATGGAAAGGTGACTGGTTTGAAAATAAATAAAGATAAAACAAAGATCTTGACAAAGAACATGCTATCTAGACAAAAGGAAGAACTGGCAGACTTATTAAAAATTCAGGTCACGAACAAGATCAAGTACTTGGGGATATACTTGACAGCAAGATGCAGTACATTAAAAGGGAATAATTATGTCAAACTCAAACAGCAGATAACACTAGATTTGGCGAAATGGGAAAACTTACAACTGTCATTAATAGGGAGAATATCAACAATCAAGATGAATATATTACCCAGAATTTTATATATGTTTCAGACAATTCCAATTAGGCTTGGAAAAGATTACTTTGAAGATTTGAATAAAATTGTGTTGAAATATATATGGCAAGGTAAGAAAGCGAGAATAAAGTTAAAACTTTTGCAAGATGCTAGAATAAGAGGTGGATTTGGTTTGCCTAATTGGGAGTTGTATTACCAAGCTACAAATTTGATATGGGTTAAGGAATGATAACATTAAGAAATACTAGATTGTTGACACTAGAAGGACATGATCTGTTGTTGGGGTGGCATGGCTTTTTATGGTACAAAGGAACTAAAATACAGGGGAATTTTAGAAGACATTATATACGGGACTCTCTGTGGTTAAACTGGGAGAAGATTAAAAGATAATGTTATTTGAAAATTCCAGTCTGGCTATCAACTATTGAAGCATTTTCCTGTCCTATAATATATAAAAAAGAACAAACAGTTGGATATGGTGAAGTATTGAATGAAAAGGGTGAACTTAAATCTACACAAACACTAGAGGAACAAGGTATAAAGATTAATTGGTTTTCATTCGTGCAAATACATTCAAGGTATGATAAAGATTCCAAAACAGAAGGTTTTTATGATAAACTGACTGATTTAGATAAGATTTTGACAGGTACTGATGAAAAGATGATTAAAAAATTGTATGGATATTTATTTGAAATTAAACTAGAAGAAAAACAAGTTAAAGAAACTATGATTGCTTGGGGGAAGAATTTTGGATGTGGGATTGACCTAGAGAAATGGCAAAAATTGTGGTCTCAAAATTATAAGATGACAATGTCAACAGCATATAAAGAAAATTTGTAAAAGATGTTTTACAGGTGGCATTTTCCCCCGACAAGAAGAGCAAGAATGTTGAAGAATAAATCTGAAAAATGTTGGAAATGTCATCAGACACCTGTCTCATATTACCATATGTGGTGGACTTGTGCGGATGCAAAAAAATACTGAACTAAAATCCACACGTGGTTGGAAAAAATGACAAAAAAACATATAGATTTGAAACCAGAGATATTTTTATTGGAAATTTTAACCTAAAATATATAATAAAGACTTTAAATATCTGATTGTAAATGTATTAACAGCAGCTAGGATTGTATTTGCTAAAAACTGGAAAAATGAGAAAATACCATCACAGGAGGAAATTATTAAGAAAATATTGGAATGTGCTGAAATGAGTAAATTGACATTTGAAATTAGAGAGCAAGAAGATAAACAATTTGATAAAATTTGGGATCTATTCTATCAATGGTTAGACAATAAAATATAGTCACAAAATATGTAGACTTTTAGAAAATACTAAATATATAAAGATGTATTTTTTTTTTATATCTACAAAATAATTTTAAGATAGATTTGGAATGATAATATGAATTGTCACAAAATAAATTGAGTAAAATATGATCATTTCTTAAAGCATGAATGAATAATAAGTATCATCAAATGATTGATTTATAATGATATTAATGCATTTAATATTGGATTGAAAATATGAGATCATATATTGAAGACTACCAAATGGAAGCACAAAACATTTTGTAAATCAACCGACACACTGTATGTATATATGGAAGATGGCCTGATGTTTTTATGTTTTAGTTTGTTTATGTTTGTTTTAAAACCAATAAAAATTCATTTAAAAAGATAAAAAAATAAAAAAGAAGAAAAAAAGAATGTATATACATCACATTATTATGCTCCTTTTAAATCAATTAAATAACAAAGAGTTTCAATCCTAAAGCTTTATGAGCCCCAGTGACTTCATTGCAGCATCAAGGTATTTCAGAGGTCTACAGTAAGGAATAGTAAATTTTCTACTTTCCATAGCTTTATTCATTCTTCCCTAATCTGAGCAGTTTATTACAAAGCAAAAATAACTGTTCCTTTAAGGACTGAAATTTGGTAAGAGTGATGTTTCTTAAAATGCAAAACATTTTCAATTAAATGTTAATTAAAATAATAAAAATATTCAAAATCATAAATATAAAAATGAGATGAAAAGTTTCTTCATTTCCAGGGACAACTAGTTACATAAAATTAATTACAGAGAAATTGATGGTAAATGGCAACCATTACAAGATCTGCAACACTTCTGCACTGATGGCTTGAAAAAACAGTAAGAATATTCAATATTTTTCAAGCCTGAACTTGGTAGGCCTAGTCAGTATGCTATGCACCAATATTAAGCCCAGGTTCTGATACTTTTATGAAGTTATAACAACAACCAAAAAGTGACAATTTGTTATCAAAATGCAGCCATAAGTGGTATATGTATTAGGTACAAATCAAACCAGCCAGAAAACTTCTGGAGCGTTCCATTCTTTGTTTAGACAATATTGATTCAGACATTCACCATCTTTTAGAATGTAACTCCTCAAAAGTGTTTTGTGGTATTTCAGATGTGAAGTTTTGTGCAATATTGGCCTGTTTACGTATCGAAAAAAAAATAGAATGGTAACTTTTGCATAATCCTGGTTATTATATTCCTCGCTATAGAAAAAACCCTCATTTGTATAATTTTCAATAACAATGTGAAATTTGATATTTCAATTAAGTAGGGATTTTATAACCATAAATTGAAAGAAAAAGTAAAGTAAAACTGAATTAGTGTATAGTAATATCAATAGTAGAGACCTTCAAATTTCTAGGCTCTACCATATCACAAGACTTAAAATGGACACATAACAAAAAACATCTTCAGAAAAGCACAACAAAGAATGTTCTTTCTGCACCAACTCAGAAAGCTCAACCTGCCCAAGGAACTGCTGATCCAGTTCTACAGAGGAATTATTGAGTATCATCTGCACCTCTATAACTGTCTGGTTTGGTTCTGCAGCCCAACAGGACAGACACAGACTTCAGAAGATAACTAGAACTGCAGAAAAAACAATTACTACCAACTTGCCTTCAGTAGGGGACCTGTATACTGCACGAGTCAAAAAGAGGGCTGTGAAAATATTTACAGACCCCTCACATCCCAGACAAAAATTATTTCAACTTCTTCCCTCAAAACTACACTATAGAGCATTGCACACCAGAACAACTAGACACAAGAACAGTTTTCCCCTGAAAGCCATCACTCTGTTAAATAATTCCCTCAACACTGTTCAACTATAACAAAGTCTGCACTATTACTGTTAATCTTCTCATCACTCCTTATCACCCATCCCCTCCCACTTGTGACTGTATGACTGTAACTTTGTCGCTTGTATCCTTATGATTTATATTGACTCTTTCCTAGTATGATTTGATTGCTTATTGTACCCTATGACTATCATTAAGTGTTGTATCTTATGATTCTTGATGAATATATCTTCTTTTATGTATACCGAGAGTATTTACACCAAGACAAATTCCTTGTGTGTCCAGCCACACTAGGCCAATAAACAATTCTATTCTAATTACATGTAGATAATCCTAGTATTTTCCATTTTCCAGGAAAATGTAGAAGTTATTTTAAAAAAATAAAAAAATCTAAGAAAATTATACAGTACCAAATTTTTCTCAAGTATGCTGTGTTATGTATGCCCTCTGGTGGTAGATGTTGTATGCTGAAAATGCATCAGGTTCTATAAAAAACAGTTCTATTGTTATAAAAAAAAAGAATAGACAAGCCATGCACTATTGGATCATAGTTCCAGTTATTTCCTTACCAAAACAGAGGGAGGAAAAAGATCATGTGGATGGGCAAAAAAAAACAATTGAACCAGGAGTGATTTTTAATTCCCTACTGGCTTCCCCATTGAGCTTCATTGTGGGAAGCTGATAGGGAGTATTAAAAATTCTTCCCTCCCTCCTCCTCTGGCATTCTTTCACTATCTTCCTTCATTACTTTCTGTAAGTATTTTGAAAGAATACAATGAACCTTGTTAATAAAAATGGTAATAGTTCACAAAGATTATTAGGTGCAAAGGAGCGTTGGTAGACTTACCTGAAAACGCGTCTTCTCAGGTGGTGTAGACAGGATCCATGTAAGTATTCAACTCTGTTCAGCTATAGACTGAATAGAAAAGCTGAAGACACACCCCTTCTGGGCCACTGTCCCTAGTTCTGAATGAAGTCGAGGCCTTCTTGTAGATGCTGCAAGAGTCCCATCTTTGTATAACATTCATAATTAGTAATATCTTAAAAGTTAGTCCAATACACAACATGATGGCCAGAAACATAAAAATGAGCATGCCTGGATCCTGTCTACACCATCTGAGAAGGCACGTTCTCAGGTAAGTCTACCAATGCTCCTTCTCCAGAATGGTTTCAACAGGATTCATGTATGGGACATACCAAAGCAATGTCCGATGGGAGGCATTCTGGCCCTAATGATTCAGATTCTGTCAGTACCTTTTGTAGTACTCTCCTTCCAAATGCTGCCGCTGTGAAGGTAAGTCAGGTTTATAACGTCTAACAAACGGTGAAGGAGTGGACCATGTCGCCGTCTTACATATTTCCTCCACTGAAGCCCGAGTACTCCAAGCTGCTGTAGTGGCTGCACTACGTGTTGAGTGAGCCATGATGTGAGATGGAACAGGTAACCCATGTGCTGTGTAGGTGTTAGCAATGGTTGCTCTGATCCATCTGCCTATGGAAGAAGAGAACACCCTCTGACCTAAAGAGTTCTGATGATAAGAAATAAACATGGATTTTGTCTTTCAAAAGAAGCTGTCCTTTTTATGTAAATATGGAGAGCTCTCCTTACATCTAGTGTATGCCAAAGTTTCTTTCTGGGGTGAGATGGGTTTGGACAAAAATTTGGCAAAATGAGTTCTTGTGCCCTATGAAAATGGGAAGTGACTTTTGGTATAAAGGTAGGATCCAATCATAAAACGACATGATTGGTACAAAAAATAGATATCATTGACAGAGCTGCAAGCTCAGATATTCTTCTGGCAGATGTGATTGCTACCCAAAAAATTACTTTATAAGATAGGTACTGTAGGCTGACAGTTCTCAAGGGCTCAAAAGGTGAAAGCATAAGGGTTGCAGAATTTGGTAAGGTCCCATGATAGAAATCTATGGATGACCCTTGGTCTTAAATTTGATGCCTTTGAGAAAATGCAGAAGGATTTTGTGATAATAAGTCTGAACTTGTACATGATAGTACCGATTAAAGTGCTGCAACCTGTCTACAGAGTTGCCAGGACAAGATCTTTGCCCAGTCCCTGCTGTAAAAATTCTAAAACCTGGGAGATCGAAACCTTCCCAGGGTCTGAGCCCTTATCCTTGAACCAATTACAGAATACTTTCCAAGTGGCCTCATAAAGCCTAGTAGTGGATTGTCTTCTGTCTGCCTGTATAGCGTTAATGATATGTGTGAAAAGGTCCACCCTCTTCAGCAGTCTCCTCTCAAGTGCCAGGTGGTCAATTGGAGCCATTGAGGCTCTGGGTGTTGAATTGGGTGTTGAATTGGCCCCTGGCTGAAAGAAACCTGTTGGGAGGAATCCTCCATGGACACAACACTGACAAACTGACCAAGTCCATGAACCACGGCTTCCTGGGCCAATATGACGCCACAAGGATAATCTCCACCTTCTGTTGTAGGGTCTTCCTGATAACTGCCTAGATGAATGGTAATGGAGAAAGCATAAAGGAGTCCCCTTGGTCACTGATAACGAAGGGCATTGACTCTCTCAGCTCTCTGGGAAGGCAACCTGGAGAAGAAAGGAGGCAATTGATGATTTGTCTCAGATGCAAAGAGATCTAATATTGGATGTCCAAATCTGTTGGAAATTTCTTGGAAGAGAAGCGGATGCAAAGCCCACTCTGCATGATCTATTGTGGCTCTGCTTAACCAATCTGCCTTGACATTTTGCATCCCTGAAATATGTTAAGCTTTTATCAAGAACATATTCTTTTCCACTCAGCTGCAGAAACAGGAAGCTTTTTTTTTGCAATGTCTTGGATAGTGTTCCTCCCTGACAACTGATGTGCACCTTAGTGGCCACATTGTCTGTCAGGATTAACACATCTTGTCCCACAACTAGTGACTCAAAGTCCCTGAAAGCTCGGTGGGCCACTCTTAACTCTAGCCAATTGATATTATGCTTCAGGACAATATCATTCCAAATGCCCTGTGCTACCTTGTCTCAACAATGGGCCCCTCATCCTGAAAGACTGGCAAGACTAGTTATGGTTGTAAAATCTCTGCCTTTAAAGGAGTATCCTTTATCTAAGGCTGAAGTCCACCAAAGCAAGAATGTTAATACCTTGGTTAACAATCTTACTCGGATGGGTGAGGTACTTTTCAGTGTTCCCTGGTAATAAAAACCACTGCAATTCATGAGAGTGCAGTCATGTGCATGGTATGATATCAAGGCAAAGATATCATTTTGCGTAGTAATTTTGACATTTGGGCCAGGAATGCCATTTGTATGAGAAACAAATGAGCCGCTAATACTTTAATGTCCTCTCTTTGCAGAGAGAGAAAAACTAAATCTGATTCAGCATCTATTATTACCCCTAAATGTAAAAGTCTGGTAGAAGGCTCATTCCTGATTAACCCAGAAACCATGGGATTCTAAAGTTTGAAGGGTAATGCACAAGACCCTAGTAGTTAAATCATGGGAAACAGATTGGATTAGGATATCGTCCAAGTAGGCCAGTATTCTAATTGGAACAGTTCTAAGGTGAACTGTTACAGCTGCCAGGACTTTGGTAAATGTCCTAGGGACAGACACCAATCCAAAGGGGCGGGTTCTATACTGAAAGTGTTGACCTGCATAACAAAATCTTAAATACTTGCGGTGGTCAGGTAGGATTAGAATACGCAGATACACTTTGGTAAGATCAATTGAAACTAAATAGTTCCCATGTGTCATGTTCTTCAAAATAGATTGAAGAGTGTGCATCTTGAACCTATGATAAATAATAGAGTTTAGTCTTTTGAAGTTTAAAATAGCCCTCCATCCCCCTGACAATTTGGGAACAATAAATAACATAGAAGCCTTGGCCCTGTTCTTCTTCTGGGACTGCTTCCACTGCTTGGATTGTTAGGAGGTGCTGAATTGCTTCCTCCAACTTTTTCCTTTTGTGTGCATTTGAAGATACCGGACATGTGATAAAAAATCTTGGGGGCCTGGCTCAAAATTCAAGTGCCAGACCTTCTCTTGTTGTCTGTCTGACCCAAGCATCCGAGGTTGTTTGCTCCCATTGGTCTGCAAAACTTTGCAATCTACCACCAACAGGAGCCACCAAGTGCTTATTTGTATTTTCGGAATGGTCTGTTAGATGAAACACAGAATGACCATTTGGTCTGTGGTTGAGACCTTGCCTTGTCATGGTTCCCTTGGGTCTGTTGAAAGTCTTGCCTCTGGCTGAAGTTTGCTTGATTTCTTTGGCTGGTGGACCTGTAGACAGGTGCATCAAAAGAACATCTATAATAGGGTGAGAATTTGTTTCTGCTTTCTTTAAGACTGATGGCAATATCTTACTTTTATCCCATGACTCGATGAGAATGGAATCTAAAGGGGCACCAAATAGCTTTCCACCTTTGTACGGTGCGAATGCCAGCTTCCATTTCTTCTTGGTATCTGCTTGCCAATACCTGAGCCAGAGTTGCCAGAGCTGCTACTGCCGAAGACATAGCCCATGAGGCGAATTTAACAAGAGTTCAAATTTGCATCTGCCATATATTCTGAAACAGCAATAACTTTGTTAAAGTCTAAGTGGGCTCTTATGTTGTCTGTTGTGTCATAAGAGACATTTTAGGGGATGGGAATGTCTACTATGATGGGAGGGGCCCAGGGGTGGGATTAAACTTTTTAATAACCGGTTCTGTGGGCGTGGCTTTGGTGGGCATGGCTTGGTGGTCATGTTATTGGCTGGGTGTGGCCAATTCAATATCACTCACATTGAGGCACGCATCTCATGACTGTTGGGATGCTGCAACAGTCGTAAGTGTGAAAAATGGTCATAAGTCACTTTTTTCAGTGCCATTATAACTTTGAATGGTCACTCCACAAGCAAAGTACCAGCAAAGGAGCGGGAAAAAATTCCAGATACATTCCTGAGACAGGAAATCTATTCCTGCCAAGTATGTAATAAAGGTTAATGGAAAGGCAGTTTCTGTAAGCAACACCAGAATGTTTACTTCCTGCCTTCCTTACAGGATTAGACCAGTAATTTCTTCTAACAACCAGTTTTCTGAACTGCTTAGAATGTTAACCAGTTCTAGCAAATAGGTGCGAACTGGTAGAATCCCACCCCTGGAGGTGCCTACTCTAGACTCTGCCTGTGTTGGAATCTTCGTCTGAAGCCCCCCCATCATTCTCTGACCAATCAATCAAGTAAACCACTGCTGAACCTCCAGTGGCATTAACTGTCCTCCTATCTCAGCCTGCTGTATTTGCACTGGCCTAGACAAGGGGGAAGTATTGGTCCTGGGTTACTCCAGTAAGTATAAGCAGGGAGCTCAGAAGCCTGCGTATTTATAACCGCTTGGCCCAAATTGGCCATATCCAATCCTACTTGGAAATTAATTGACTGACTTGTAAGATCTTCCTTGGGAGGACTTAATTGCAGTGACTTCACTTGTTCTTTAGAATTCTTTTCTACCTGCTTTACCAATGCGTTATGGAGTCTACACCCAGCCTGTTCATCAGCTTTGGTTTTCCTGTTGGCTCTGGCCCTAGCCCTGATTTTATCTGCTGCCTCCTGAACTTATCCTCTGGTCTTGCAAGTTCTTTTACCCCTACCTTTCTGTTTGGTAGAAAGTCTGCTGTGGAGACAGCATGTTGGAAGAGTCCTCCATGATTTTTGTAGATGAAGAGAACAATACTTTGACTAAAGCAGACAAAGATAAAGGTAGAAATTAATTGTAATTGTACTCCAAGGTAGATTGAAAATCCTTTGATTATTTAAAGGATGAGACAATCCTATATATGATGGCTGGTAACAGTCCAGCTGTGAGAGGCTCAGAGGAAAAAAAGCTGCCCTGTCCTTTCCTGAGGCTTTGCCCAGTAGGAAACAAAGTGGTAAAGACCAATTTAAAACAGTAAATCTCACCCAATTTGTACTGATTAAGATTCTCAATAAGCAGAATCACCCCAGGTTACTGTCTCTGCCGCCTCCAACGACCAGTCTGAGAGCACACTAGTCTTTGTCAGAAAATGGCCAACTAAAACAAAATGGCGCTTCCGCCAATTTTAACTGCCACCGCACCAAATGTCCCCTTGCTGGAACTCTTGCGGTGATTGCTCTGTCGCTCTGCTTAGACAGCACTACCTTAATTGGGCAGGCTGCCTGACAGGCTTTTTGGTTTGGGATCCCTCTGATTAAAGCCTCAAGCATTCACCTCTCATATCAGCTGTTCAACCACTGTGCGCTATTTTCGCTCCGAACCGTGACATCCTTGCGCTCCCTTAAAATGGGCAGGCTGTCCAGCTGGCAGAAAAATGCTTCTATGCTCCCAAATCCCCTTATCTAGGTCTTTGGGAGCAATGCTTGAGAATCTGCAATCGGTCACTGTGGTAACTTCTCTCATAGAACTAATAGGGAAATATTGTGCCTTCTGGCAATTGAAGTAAACACCCAGGGTGTTTAAAAAAACATGTGGTGCTTTTAGTTCCTTGAGGACTATTGGATGGATAAACCAAAATAATAATAATAAAAAAGATTTAAAGCTGCCAACACCACTCTATCTCTGAAAAATAGAAGAGCAATCTAGCAGCTACCTATATCAGCCAAGACTGAATAGAAGAACTGGGGACAGTGGCACAGAAGGGATGTGTCTTCAGTTTTTCTATTCAGTCTATAGCTGAACAGAGCTGAATACATACATGGATCCTGTTGAAACAATTCTGAAGAATAGAAATACATACTATTTCCATAGCAAAGAAAATAAAGCAGGAATGGTTAATTTGGTTATTCAAAGAGGAAAATATATTTTCCTTTGGATATCACTTCTGAATTTTGTGCTTGTGATGGAAAAAATGAAACTTTGACATTGGTTTTGCTGATCAGAAAGATTTGTTGTTATAGAAATAGCTAGTTATATATTAATGTTTAACAGCAAACAGTTGAGGATGGAGTGTTTTTATTTTGTACTGTGCTAAGAGTCAGAAGTCAGTATCATTGTGTATCTCACACACTCTTTTCCCCATTCCTTTTCCTTCCCTTAATTTCCTATTTTATTTCATGTGCATTTTATATAATATACAAAATTTGAAAAAGAATTCAATCTTAGGCAGTGACAGATGTTTGTCTATTGAGGCGCAAAGAGAAAATGTCTTCTGCAAACTCTGCACAGGTGTCAGAAAAGGCATCCAGCCAGTAAACACTTAGCTTCACTCAGTTATCCCAACTCCATCGAATAAAAGGATCAGAAAAAGAAAAAAAATACTGGATCTTCATTATTGAATCAGTTAACTTTTTTAATGAGGTAAGCAGGCCCTCATTTTTAAAATTCATCTAATTATCAATGAGATAAATTGTTGGCATGAAAAATGATTACAAACTGCTAACAAAAAGCTTGCTAACATTTACAGAACAGGTGTGATGTTACATTGAAGAGGAAGCTTCACAATTAAAAACTTTCCCTCCAGAGTGCCAACTTAATTCAGTTTTGAGACTGCCATCTGCTAGATGCCGGAAGTAAAAAGATTCAAGGTTTTTTACCTTAAGCCCCTGTCACACTGCAGCAACGGATGGAAAGAGAATGTAAAACGGAGAAAAACACTTAACATCTGTTGGTTAACGGGATGCTTCCGTTCTGTACTCACTGCCTCTGTTTTCCATACTCTCTATCCGTTCAGCATCCATCTATTGACATTTCACCCACTCAAAAGGTTTTGAGCTGCTCAAAACTTTTGAGCGGAAAATGTATCAAACGCGTCCGTTCTGCATCCGCTAGGCATACGGGGGACATCCGTTCTGCATCCGTTGTCATCCGTTATGCATCCGCTATATCCACTAGGCATCAGCTGCACATCCGCGCAACTCGAATCCGCTCCAGCGGTAAACGGACACAGGGAGGAAGCGGAACGGACATGGAACGAACGCGCAGCGTTAGTAGCACGGACGGAGAAAGGATGAAAGCGGATGCAGCATGCAAATAAAGCATTTAAAATGGAAAAAACGTTCACAGAGGGGACCTATCTCAGATATTAAGGATGTCTAGAGGATGCCTAGAGGATGCAAAGGGATGCTTCCGTTCCGCATCCGCTTTCCATCAGCTCTGCGTCCTCCCCCCATCCATTCCTTTCCGTGTTATCCGCTCTGTTTATGCAAATTTTTGCCCCTTTTGAGAGCAGATAACAACGGATGGAACATTTTTCTCGTCCGCTGTGTCCTTTTTACAAACATTTTGCATCCGTTGGGCAGTGTGACAGGGTCTTTAAAAGGGTTATAAGTAGAAGCTATCTGACTGACTGAATTTAATGAATACTTCAGTCAACTATTTTTTCTGAAAAATAAAATTCCATTTTCATTTTTAAAAATTTTGCTGAAACATATTTTTTACATTAAAAGTTAACAAATACAAAAGTGTCCTAATGTTTACAGAAGTCCATGCTAAATCATTAGAAATGGAGAAGGAATGTATAACAAAACAAAATGTTTATAAATGTAATAGAAGAAAAAAAAATACTATGCTTTACTTTCTGACTACTGATATTTCTTCATATTCTGGACTGGAGCAACAAAACAATGACTAAATCTAACTTGGTAATCTATTTAAAATGAAGTGCACATTTGATAAAACATGTTTATACTTGGTATAGAGTATAATTATAGGCCTGTAAAGCAGGAATTTGTTTTCATTACTCACTAGCATGCATTGCTATAAATTTCTCCAGCTGAAAACACCTTGAATCTAATCTCTCATATCAAATTATAATGAACAAAAAATATAAACATTTCCGAAAATGATATAATGCATGCTCTCATGAATACCAATTAATATATGCCAAATAAAATATTCTATGCTCTATAAAATGCAAAAGATAAAAATAGAATAGCCAATAGCACTGAGACTTATATACCACTTATATAGTGCTTATAGCCCTCTCCAAGCAATTTACAGTCAGAATATTTTCCCCTCAATCTGGGTTCTCATTTGACAGACCAAATGATCAAAACATCAACTTCAATGGCACCAAAACCCTAGCCACTGTAGAAAACCCCAGCCACAGAATCATCAGAGAAGCCATAGAGATTGAAAAAAGATCTGAAAGCATGAATAGAAGAGATGATTCCAGCAGACTGTCAATCATTTGGAAGCCTGCACTCTCAAATAGAAAGTTCTCCACACCACAAACCAGGCAAACACCTGAGCACAAACAGACTCCCTCTGATGCCTCCAACTCGAACACCCCCCCCACCAGGCACCCAGGTGAAACCTGGCTTCCTAATGGATAGCAGCCATCCTTTCACACGAAGCCAAGCTGCACTGAAAGCCTCCAACACAGGAACAGAGTGTTGCCAGCCAATCAAAGCCACAAAACAGACAGAAGAAACCAGAAACACCAATCAATCAAACTCCAAGTCCAGTGAACACAGACCAAAACTCCCAGCCAATCAGAATAGGCCAGCCTCGAATTTGAAACCAAAAGCCATGAGACCCACATCCATACAGAAGCCTGATGATGGCAGATGAGATTCTGCTGAAACGTTGCTACAACCTTGAAAGCACTACAATGATGTGGGATAAGACCCGAAGGAAGCTGAACAGCACACACACACACACACACACAGGTATTTGTATGTGGATCTTTGGTTATTCGGGTTTTCTCCCGCGTAGAATTGGAAGTATCTAGGCAACGTTTCGATGAAGTCTCATTCATCATCTGGAACCAGAAACCATACTGCAGCTGCACCACTACCCGCTTCAAACCCCTCTGACCCATACAAGAAGCAAACTGACACCCACCATGAAGATGTGGCACGACCACGAACACGAAGCCAAACAACAAGATCACAGCTCACCAGCTCAAATCCCCCAGTAACTAAGACTAACCTGAGCACAACCAAGCCCCCACCTAAGCAGAACACATCCCCAGCCAATCAGAACACAGCCAACCCCCCTACCAATCAGAACACAGCCAAACCCCCACCCAATCAAGTCACACCCCCACTAGCAGTTAAAAGGAAGAAGCAGCTGCAAGCTCACATTACTCTGAGAAGCACAGAGCTGAAGAAACAAGCCTGAAGATGATGAATGAGACTTCATTGAAACGTTGCCTAGATACTTCCAATTCTACGCGGGAGAAAACCCGAATAACCAAAGATCCATATATATATATATACACACACACACACACACACACACACACATATATACATACACACACACACACACACACATGCATACATACATACATAATCCAAGGGTGAAATTAAAACACACACCAGTAACAAATTAACACAAGTCCAATAGCTGAAGAGATATTGCTTAAGTTATTCCACATATCCATGTTACCAAGCCCAGGTGACAAATGCAGGATCAGGATCAAACTTAGACCTGGCCATTCTACACTATTGGTTCAAAATCTGTTTCTTATGTGGCCTTTTGAAAAAAATAATTGCCCATCTCTGATCTAATTGGAATCAATCGTACTATGATTCAGCTGAAACATTTTCACAGTTCACACTCTCATAGACTCCAGACACCTAGAAACTTCATAGCATTACTTGAACAATTGGGGTGGAGATGTAAACTGGGTGTCATCAGCATATTCATTGGTATCTCAATCCAAGCCTAAGATCAGCTCACCCTAGTTTAATGTAAATATTAAACAGTGTGGGAGAAGGAAGCCTTGCAGTGCCCAGCAAACTCTTCTTTTTCTTCCCTGTATGAAAGCATAAAACACTGAGAGCTCAGGAATCTTGGTGTGTTTATGTGTAGGGAAGAACAGAAAGGGATTTACAGCTGAGAGAGTGGAATAAATCAACTGAATAGTGAACTTATAGTAAAAAAGAAACAGGAAGGAATTCATAAAGCCAGCAGCAGTCAGGCTGAAAGAGAAACAGAGTCCAGCAGTTTCATCACTCAGCAGCAACAAGGAGCAGCATCTGGAAAAACATCTTTTTCTCACCCCAGCACAGATTGAGAAATTGCCAAAGCAATTTAGAACAGCAAACAGCACCAGAAAGCAACTTGAAGGTGGCTGAGCTCTTTGGTGTAAGCTCAAGCAACAAAGAATACACTATTAAGATATAGACATAGATATTATACGTATACAGGTAATCCTCATTTATTGACCACAATTGATATAGACATCTGTTGTTAAGCATCTGTTGACTCACTGAGTAATGACATGACTGAGACTGTTTTCTCCACTCCCCCACCCTTTGGAATGATCATCTGGGTACTGGGATAATTAACAGGAAGGGAATTAATGTTTGTACTTACATTTATTGGAAAAGGATTACAAGAGAGTAAGCAGACACAAAGACAAAGGGGAATACACAATAAAATATGTGACACTGGCAATCCTGAGCACAGTACGCAAACAGCTGGTGTTATTTCCCATTGTGTGCCTGCTTACACTTTTTAAAAAAAAAACCAATTTTATTAGCTTTTAAAAACAATATACAAACAAAGCATAGAACCTAATAACATAAAATCTCTTTTCTAAAAACTTATTAAATTTTAACAAAACAAATAAAACATCTTATTTGAGTACAACATAGTTCCAGATTATCACATATGCATATCTTATTTATTTTTTTTCCAACTTCTCCTTTTACCTAAATTTCTTGTTAATTATCCCAACATCTAACAAATTTCTATATCTCTTTATTCATTGTACTTATACTTTCATCTATATTGTTTACAATTTCATTATTTTCTTCTAACGTTCTTCCAAAATTTTATTAATTCTCAATACGCTAACTTAACAAACAAAATATGAAAACATAAAACTTTTTTTTGGAAAGTGGCTTAATCCTGGGTTAACATCTTTTTATACAGACATAAATCAAATTCATATTCACCTTATATACTCTTTCATATCTCATTTATCATTCTAGATTTTCTATGTTTTCTCCCCTCTTTTCACTCTCTTAAATTCTATTTTATTTATTTCATCTCAATTTAAATCATTTTACTTATATCTTTTGTCCGTTCTTTTTCAATTATCTATTTTTTCTTTTCTCTTTACAGCAAAATTTCTCTGTAATCAATGGTTGAAGTATGATGACTTTTTATCTTTCCTCTAGATTTAACACTTAAAATAATGTATAATTTCCATACTGATTCTGCTTGGTGCATTCTACACAGTACATTTTAAAATAATAAAAGAAAAGAAAAATAAGCTTATAGTATAGTAAAAACAATGTTCCATAACTAATTAAACTCTATTAGACATTTTATACATTCCCTTTAATATATTGTTAATTCAAATAATATTCCAATTTTCTAACTCTATTTCTAATATTATTAAACATTTTAAACATTCTCTTTAAAATATTAACTCATATAATATTCCAATTTTCTAACTCTACTTCAAATACAAATACAACAATACAATCCTGTGCACTTTTGCAGAATCTCTTCCTTATTACATTTTACCCTTTGTCTCTAAAAAAAACCCTGTTTTTTTAACACCTTGTTTTAAATCTTTATAACTTTTCTTCCTTTTTTCCCTTCCTCTTATCCAGTCTAGTCTTTTTGCCCCCCCATCTCTCAATCTCCAACCTCTTAGTTCTGCTCTCTGTTGCATTCCTTTTTTCTGTTCCTTCCTGACATTGTATCAATTTTTCACCTTGTCTTGGTTGTTTTTTTAAATCTTGAATTCTCCATTTTCTTTCCTTTTTGCCTTTTCTTCTTCAACATTATTTGTCCACTAAAGATGGCTTCTTCATCATCATCCCAGCTTTCTTGTTGTAATTCCTGGTGGGTAGAAATCGCCATTTCTAAGAAGTGAAAAACAGATCCAGAAGAGCCCTTGCCTTCTTGTTCCTTTTCTTTTAACTTTTTATATTCTATTTTTAATTCTTCAACAGATAATGCCATTGTAAGATTTTTTTTAAAAAACAACCCAAATGGTTTTAGTCTTTCAAAAAATAGTTTCCAAGAGTCCCAAAGTCACAAAGCAATCCAAATCAGCACAAACTGTTTCATTTAGCACTTTCTTCTTTTTGTACTATTTTTTCCTGGGGTGAAATTTAATTACACAGTTCCAAAGTAATTTTTTTAAGTCTTATTGCCGTTATCCTGATCTTAAATGTCCCAAGTCGTCTCCTCCAACAAAATCTTAATATATATTCTTTGTCTCTCCCTTCCCACTTATAGCAAAAAAAGAAGACTTTTGGTTTTTAGTTCCAATGCTCAGAAATCTTAATATCCCCTTAGCTTTAATTTTCAAATTTAATTACCTTCTATGCCAAAGCAGATTTTTCCGATTTCCATCTGCTATCTCCATAGGGAAGGAGAGTGAGAAGAAAAAAATAACCTTTCCCTTTGTCTCTTCTCCGCTGCTTTTAACGATCTTGTTAGGAAACAATGTATCTTTTGAAAAGTTGAACCTCCAGAATAAAGCTGTAACTTATTGTCCCAGTTCAGCCAAAAACTTTCACTTCTTCAAACTTCCTCCTGCACATTCTTATCCGGCTGAAAGCTTCTTTGTGGGGGCCATTACTGACCGCCGCTCCACTGCCTTGGGAAAAGGGATTTAAACCGGTTGAGAAGGGGGATTGCGATTCCCCCAGACCCCTGCCCGGATTTCCCCTGTATTCGGTTACCTCTATGGGGTAACTTCCAAATCCAGCTGGATTGGGGGCACCTTGGCTGCGAGCACAAGAACCGCGCACGATTGCGGATTCCTGCCGCCGCCAAAGCCTTGGAAGTATTTCATGTGCCTGCTTACTCTTATAATCCCTTCTTGTCCAATGTATATATTTTTTTCTTGTTAATTATCCCAACATCAAAGGTGAGCATTCCAGATTGGATAAGTGAGGTAAAAGGATTTTAAGAATTGCCACACAAACCACACTTTCTCATGAGTTGTATTCCAGTGACTCTCACTATTGAACTCACCTGGCTTTTGAGCGGAAGATCCCACTGGCCTTGTAACTATGTTACAGGGTATTTCTTAATAAATTTCCTTTAAGAGTTGTATCTCGTTTCTCTTGTTCTTTGCTGTTCATCCTGCAATTACTAAATTAAATGTCTATGCATAAAGCCCCTGTCACACTGCACCAACGGATTCAAAGAGGAAGTAAAACGGACAAAAAAGCTTGCCATCCGTTCAAAAACGCGATCTACTCACTGCCTCCGTTTGGCTTCCTCTCGATCTGTCCGGCATCCGTTTATGGACGTTTCATCCGCTCCAAAAGTTTTAGGCTGCTTAAAACTTTTGCGCGGAAAATGTATCCAATTCGTCCATTCTGCATCTGCTACGCATCCGCTATATCCGCTAGGCATCCGCTGCACATCTGCACAACGCGCATCCGCCCGGACGCAGGGAGGAAGCGGAACAGACGCGGAACGGATGCAGAACGGATGCAGAACGGAAACAAAGCGTTTTAAAGCGGAAAAAACATTCGCAGAGGGGATCTATCTCAGATATTAAGGATGTCTAGAGGATGCCTAGAGGATGCCTAGTGGAAAACCTACACTGCCTATAAAAAGGGGGAGCAACTCGCCTGCTTCGCACTTTCAGCACAGCAGCCCAGCGGTGCAGACCTCTGCAGCCTTCATCTGCCTCTTCCTCTTCCACAGCATCCAGTCATGTCCACCGTGGATTGCGAAAAAATCCTTTCGGCAGCCAACATCCTTCTGCAACACTGCGAAACCATCTACAGTCTCTGTGAACAGTTCTACGGGAAGAAAAGGAGGCACCCAAAAAAAGTCTGGCTCCGAAGATGGTTCGCCAGAAGAGCGCAGTACGTACTTTACGACAAGCTGATGGTGGAGCTCAGGAGCGAAGACCCTCGGGCGTTCCAGAACTTCATGAGGATGCCTCCAGCCATGTTTGACGAAGTTGTGCAGCGCCTGACACCCAGGTTGACCAAGACAAACACCAACTTCCTGCCCAGCCTGGAACCTGGGCTCAAGGTGGCACTCACTCTGCGCCACCTGGCCTCAGGGACCACCTACAGGAGCATGCAGTACGGCTGGAGGGTGCCACCCAGCACCATCAGCTTTGTGGTCAGAGAAGTGGTGCAGGCCATCATCGAAGAATACAAGGAGCTCCTCCAGTGCCCCTCCACTGAAGAAGGATGGAAAAAAGTTGCAGAGCAGTGGTATCAGAAGTGGAACTTCCCCCACACCGTTGGAGCCATCGATGGCAAGCACGTGTCCTGCAAAGCGCCAGCCAAGTCGGGGTCCACTTATCACAACTACACGGGCTTCTTCAGCATCATCCTCTTCGCCATGGTCGATGCTGACTACAAGTTCATGTACATTGATGTTTCAGGCAACGGCTCATCTTCAGATGCCCAGGTATACGCCAGTGACCTCAAGGAGGGGCTGGAATGCAACCTCATCGTGGGCTTCCCAGATCCAGATCCGCTGCCCAACGACACGCAAGATGTGCCCTACTTCATCATGGGGGATGACGCCTTCTCCCTCACAACCTACCTCATGAAGCCCTACACCTCCAGATACTCACCCAAGAAGAGAGGATCTTCAACTACAGGCTGTCCAGGGCAAGGCGGGTGGTGGAGAACACCTTTGGCATCCTGGCCAACAGGTTCCAGGTACTTCTCACCAACATGCAGCATCGCCCAGAGACCATGATTGTGCATCCTGCACAATCTCATGCGCACCCGCTACCCAGTCTTGCAGAACAGGCTCGTGGACCTCCAGCAAGGCAATGGGGACATGGAGCCTGGGGATTGGAAGCAAGGGCGAAACCTGATCGACACTGAGGATGTGCAAGGGCCCAACAGAGCCTCACGTGAGGCGAAGAAGCAGCACAACCTCCTGAAACACTGGTGCAACTCCCCAGCTGGAGCGGTGGAGTGGCAAGACAGGATGGTAGATGCTTAATGGATGCCTCCTTTAGACTGTCTCATCACACGGATGAGATTGGGCCATGTATGCTTGGTTGGCTTACAATGAACAGGGCGTTTAATAAAGAGTTGTGTTTATGTTGACATGTGTGGATAATTATCACATTATTATTGATAATGAAGGGCCATAGGTGTGGCACCAGGGAGGGTGGACCATACAGTCCCACTATGCTTGCACTGGAGGTTTATCTATCCCACAGCTATTACCTATCCCAAAGGTATCCCTGCTCATTCCACAGGTATCTTAACCCATCCCACAGGTATCTTAACCCATCCCACAGGTATCCCTTCCCATCCCACAGGTATCCCTTCCCATCCCACAGCTATCTTAACCCATC
>BLBF01000006.1:55355306-55391884 GCA_015471245.1 Laticauda colubrina | reverse complement strand
TTTCCACCCGGACTTTATAGAAAAAAAATAATGAAGCAAGTGTGTGAAACAAAGATAAACTTTATTGAACAACAAACTGTAAAATAAACATGACCCAAGTCAAGTGTCCAAATAAAGTCCACAAATATCCAGGCAGCCAGTCTCTGGCACTCCTCTTGGTCACTCGGATGTGTGTGCCCAGGCTAAGATTTTAGGGAGCAGGTGCTGTGGAGGTGGGTGCTGCTGCAGTGCTGGTCTGAGGTGTTATTGGAGTGCCTAGCCCCGAGAGGACAACAGGGGATGGTGTGTTGAGGAAGGTGTTGGACAGCTGGCTCAGCTACACGATGTTGAGAGCTCCTTCCTCCATGCCATGGGGTGTCAGCCCCAGTACTGAGGACAGATGTACTGGGGCCGGGCTTGGCTGTGGGATGGAGGAAGGAGTAGTGTAGTGGGGCTGCCTGCTCTGCAGCGGGGTGAGGACTGTCGAGGTTGGCATCGGTGGCATCATTGGAACCGGGGGCAGCGGTGTCGCCCGATGACTCTGTGCCTGCATCTGTAAGGGCTGCTGTCTGTGCTGCTGGACCTCGGGGTAGCTGTAGCCCTGGTAGGTGAGGGGGTGTGGGAAGCCTTGGTATGGGAGGGACATCACCTGGGGTGGAGGAGCAGACCTGGAGTGGGTGGGAACAGGTGCCTCTGGGTCTGGAGGGTTGTTTAGCAGCGTGGTGATCCTCTCCTTCACCACCTGGTACTGGGGATCCGGCATCTCCTTGAGGGTCTGGTTCACATAATTGAGGAAGGGCTTGCGGTTGGAGGAGGAGGATTCGATGGGGACCAGCTGAGAGAGACCTATGCTGGTGCGGATGGTGTCCCTGATCTCCACCAGGACCTTGTGGCTCTGCCCCTCCTGCGGTCCGGCTCTCTGCCTTACTGTGGTGGCGGAGGTGTGAGTGGATGCGGCTTCGGCAGCGGTGGACTCAATGTCTCCTTTCTCCCACCACACCAGGGAGTCCTCCTCGCTCTCCACCCCGCTTTCAACACCTGCCCGGGGTTCTCCGCCGTGGCATGCTCCACAGAAACCTGCATGGAGACAGGGACTGACTCTCGGCCGCCAGAGGACTGGCTCCCAGCAGGCTGCCAGAGAGAGAGGGTAGACAGAGGGGCTCCTGGTGCTCCTCGGTGGCGGACCTCACCCTCCAGGAAGCTGCACTTGGCCATGACGTACTTCTCTCTGTCTGTCAGCTTAACCCTGGCCTGGTCAGATTTTTTGCGGTGCAACTTCCCGTACCAGGTGTGCATGTGCTTCCACCAGCCGAGGAGCACATCCGATGTGTAGCCCAGACTCTCCGCCCTCTCTCTCCAAGCAGCCTGCTTCCGCTTGGTGTCCCTGTACAGCCGGTGTCCCTTCCGCCACAGATAGTCGTTTTCTCTCAGCCACTCCAGCACCTCATCCTCGTGTTCCTCCTCAATGAAGTATTGCCTCCTTTCCCTATCACGCGTCTGCCTCTTCCTCCCTCTGGCAGGGCCATATGGGCCCTCATCAGAGGGACTTTGAGGTTGTATGGGCTGCTCCTCCACACCAACAGCATCATCAGCATCAGCATCAGCATCCTCACCAGCAGGATCATAATCAGCATCAGCAGCAGCAGCAGCAGCATAATCACCAGCAGGATCATAAGCAGCAGCAGCAGCAGCAGCAGCAGCAGCAAGACCAGGATGAGCAGCAGTAGAGTAAGCACCAGCAGCAGGGTCAGCAAGACCAGGAGCACGAGCAGAACAAGCAGGACCAGGAGCAGCTTCAGCAGAGTACGCAGCAGAAGCACCACTGCCAGGAGCAGCTACAGCAGAAGCTCCAGCAACAGAAGAGTGAGCCCAAGCAGCAGAAGCCCCAGCAGAAGCAGAGTCAGGGACATGGGGCGGGAGGGTGGTCCTGTCCCTCTTGCCAGGGATGGCGGCAGGTTGCTGAGACTTTAGCTTCTTCCCCATGGTTGTGGGGTTGCTGGCTGGCAGGAAGGCTTGCAGACACCAAGGCTGGCAGGAAGGCTGGCAGGAAGGCAGGCACCAAGGCTGGCAGACAGACTGGCTGGCAGGGAGGCTGGAAGGCAGGCTGGCAGCAAGGCTGGCAGGGAGGCTGGAAGGCAGGCTGGCAGCAAGGCTGGCAGGGAGGCTGCCCAGGAGGCTGGGAGGCAGGCTTGGAGGCAGGCTGGCAGCAAGGCTTGCAGGCAGACATGCAGGCAAGGAACTCGAAGTGTCCAGCAGCAGGTCTTTCCTCTGAATGGTGACCTGCTTCCGAGCTGCTTCCCTTTATGTCCGGGGGGCTTGCGCAATGCATCCCCCCCGCATGCACAATTAACGCCAGGCATCCGTTAGGCTTCCGCTGTGCATCCGCTAGGCTTCCGCTCTGCATCCGCTTCATCCGCTGTGCATCCGTTCTGCATCCGTTGTTTCCGTTCCGCGTCCGCTTCGCTGAGGCCCCCCAGAAGCCTAGCGGACGCGCCATCCGCTGTGCTTCCGTTCTGCATCTGCTTTGCATCCGCCCTGCGTCCTCCCCGCATCCGTGTTGTCCGCTCCAATTATGCAAATTTTCGCCCCTTTTGAGCGCGGATACAATGGATGTAACATTTTTCTCTTCCGTTGTGTCCGTTTTGCATCCGTTGGCCAGTGTGACACGGCCTTAAGTTAGGTGCAGGACAGCATTAACAAAATAAGGTTTATTATTTTAGAACAAATACTGATTAGGAATATTATCTTCATACTTCTTTGAATAGTAATATTGTGAAAATGAATGGCATATATTTCAATGAATGGAATATATTTCAATTGACAGTAAGTGTTGTTTTCTTTTGTAATTCTTCCTCACCAACACCACAACTGAACTCACATGTTTTTTCAGCAGTCATGTATAGGGTGGCAGTGTGAAAGACAATACAATGTACTGTATAGTAGAATCAAGATGCTACATATCGACAATTCATTATTCTCAACTGTCATCCCCTAAACCATCCAGATTACATTCTATTAGGTATCTTTAAAAATTCATGAAGCTAAAAGGAAGCATTTTGTTTAGATGTTCAAATAAATAATTTTGAGTGTTTTCATTTCAATTTTTTCCTTGTCTAGAAACAATTATACATAAAGCAATTCATACAGTTCTCTGTGGAAATCTTATTTTACATCAATTTTACCTGGGTCTAATTACACTGTCTTTTAAAAACAATTAAATCTCTTTAATTTTAAAAAATAATTTACATAGAAATTTGGTATCAACTGATAAGAAAGTTTATAGACAATATAGGCACATTCATTTGAATTAGGAATACACCGTGTTTATATATGCAGACTGAATCATGTTATACTGGCTTGGTTCACATTTCTAATTAAGTCACACTATAATTTAATATTGTGAAATAGAATATTATGGTTTCTATTCATCCAGTTATTGCAATCTCTTCATGTCTGAACCCATTGTTCAAACCATGGTGCAAACCTGATGCACCAAGATAGGTTTTCATTCTTTATTTTATAATAAAGGGGGAGACTAGTCTGAACTGGGTTGTGAATCACTGGAATTTCATTTCTTCCAATTATACTCAAAAGTGGCTGGTCATGAGTTTGTCTCAAACTACTTGTGTAATCCCATGTGGCCCTTTGCCACTTCTTTAATCTGGAGTTTTAATGGAGAACTGCATTGCTGGGAACTCAACTACCTTCTCAAGGTACCCAGCAAGAGGCCTCTGTGAAGATTTTTCTTCCAGCAATTAAGTCAGTCATCCATCCTTGTGCTTCTTATTGGGGATAACATTATCATACCTTTCTTTTGCTTCCTTGGCTCTGGCCATGGCAAAATATGTGGACATCTGAAAATTGCAGTTCTCTAGCAGAAATGTTTTCTTTCATATGTGCCCAAAATGTTTAATTAGCTATTTAATTGTCCAAAAACAGCAGGTAGAAATTAATGATGATCTAGAATCAAAATGGAAATTTTGGATTTTGAAACTTGATAGTGAGGCTATTTTGGAGGAAAAACTGCAAAGTTTTGGTGAAGGAAAATAAATATGGGATTGTTATAAAGTAAAAGCAGGGAAAACAGAAAGGGACAGAGAAGAGTACTTTCAACATAGTTGTACATAAATACTGTATGGGTGAATATATTGTTGGAAAATATAAAGCTTTGATGAAGACAAGCAAGTGCTTAGTTATTACGTTTTTTTAGCAGTAGAGTATTAGAAAAGAGGAAATAGAATTGTTATTAAGACAAAATTATTTGGTAGTGTGAAGAGATTGGAAAAATAGTGTAGATTTAATACTTTAGTACTTATAGTAGAAAAACTAAACATCTTCCTGCTACAATATTCATTCTATGTATTTATACTTCTCCATGTTTGCTATTTTTATGAATGTTCTAATGTCTGTTGTTTTAAAACTTGTTGGCTACTTGTCATTATAATTGCAATTATTATTACGGGTGTTTATTTGCTGGATTTGCACTTCCTCAGGACAGTTTTTATTGCAGTAATTTGTGTGGATCTGATTGGGTTGATGCTTGGAAATTTATTTAATCAAGTAAATTGCCATTTTATGAGCCATGGTGGCGCAATGGTTAGAATGAAGTACTGCAGTCTACTTCTGCTGATTGCTGGCTGCCAGCAGTTTTGCAGTTCGAGTCTCAAAGTTGACTCAGCCATCCTTCTGTGGTCAGTAACATGACCCAGATTGTTGGGTGCAATATGCTGACTCTGTAAGCCACTTAGAGATGGCTTTAAAGCACTGTGAAGCAGTATATAAATCTAAGTGCTATTATTATTGCCATTTATCATACTATAGTGTCTGTTAGTAATATGGTATTTAAAATTGTTGTGTTGTAATGGTTTCTTGGAGTGAGCATATGTGGACTCATTACCTTACATAAATAGGGCTGTGTTGGAGACTGCTTTGGAATGGATTTTCCACTGAAGATTTGGCTAGGTGGTAATAAAAATTAGTTAAATTCAAGAAGAATTATCAAGAAGTGCATAAAACTACAAGATTCAGGATGGGGGTAGGAGTTATTATCTGGGCTCAGATTCTCCCAGAAGATTTCTATATATGAGAAAAATGATGGGCTAAGACTGGTAAGGAGATGCTACCCTTGTTGATGACCATTCTGCCCTGAGACTTTACACATACTGATACAATGTATATAAAAAGACCAATGTTCTGTATGATGTGGAAAATGACATTGATATCTTATAAAATCAGATTTCACACAGAATAAATATGACAGCTAGTATCTTGAACTGTGAGACTTTTAGCTTTATTAACTATGGTAAAGATTTCCATCTTTTGTATCAATTATCAATTCCCTTGATTGCCTCTATATTTCTATTTTTGTGGTATACACACATTTTACATTCCATTCTTAAAAAAACTAATTCTGCAGCTTTTCACAATTCTTGATTCAGAAGTTAAAATTGTACCATCAAGAATAATTTCCAAATAACAAATTTAACTGCAGTATATTAAACTATTATAATTTACTTCTCTATTTTAGCAATATATGCATAAGAAAACAAAGCAATTATCTCCATATAGTTTATTACATAGGGTGTTTTTTTTTCAGGATTTTGCAAATGACATTAAATATTTCATTATAAATAATATAATTTAACAGATTCTGCTGATTCCTCTTGTAAGGAATCCCATAAAGAAATATCTATAGTTGATGTTAAAATAAAGTGACAAAAAGCTAGTTTGTGATTCAACCAAGTAAACCACTAAAAGTAAAGGAAGATGAAGGATGCAAACAAATAGGCCACATGGTACACGTTGATATTAAGTGGGAGATTTTTTTTTAAGTAATGCAGTTAAGGTTTATTTTTAAAATTGGAACATAAACATGATCACCAGGTTCTTATTCATTTTCAGAACATATTTTATTATCAAGAAATTGTAATGAAATAGAAGCACTTATTGAATAGCTTGTGTAAAAAAGATAGTCATGAATATCTCTGCCTTATGTTTTTGCTACTTTATGGTTTTATGATTTGTATTGTATATTATAGTTTCTTTTTTAATTGTTATTCAAATAATAAAAAATAAGACCCTTAAAAAAATCAGATCCACACAATTTAAAAAAGCATAAAAATATTATCTAAAAGGCAGAGTGTTAAATCATACTAATTGGCTCCAAAGTACATTAGAAAATACATATTTTACTCAATTAATTAAGTACTTGAACCAAAACTGTATTACTTATCTCCATTACATGTTAAATCAGCTGACTATAAGAACAGTTCAACAATGAAACCAATCATACATATCCAACCATTAATTTTGTCCCAAGAAAGCATGCAGCCACCTGTCAGGGAAGCTTTAGTTTGGATTAGTGAACTAAGCAGAAGGTTTGCTGGCCTAAATTGCTCCATTCAAGTAGATAGTTGGATGATCTTCAATCATTTATTTCTCTTTTCATATTTTTCATGTCTGGGTCTCTTATAAAATTTTCAAGCAGTATATTTTAAATATTTGAGAGGCAAATATTACCTATAGTAGATTTACTCTACCATTGTCTCCAGATATTAAAGCAGAATGATAAAACAGAGTACTTCATTTCCTTCATAATGTAAAATTCATGATATATGATGTTTCTTCAACTTTATACCACTGATATGTCACCCATCCTGCATGCATTTTCATACTACAACAGAGAAAACATTAATAATGAATAAATGCATTTTAAAATATAAACAATTATTCTAAACTTTCAAGCTGTATATTATTATTGCTAGATATTTTAAATCAGATTGTTAAATGAACAAACTCCCCAACTCATGAAACTAGTTCAATTTCTTTAAAAGATTAATTATACAATAGGGTTTCATTGCTTCTATATAGAATATTTAAACTAATTTGTGATTAAATACAAATGTTATTTTTTCATCTCAGCTCTCTTATAGTGGACATTTCATTTGATTTTAAGTTAAAATTCATTAATCCAATTCATATTTTACAGAATAGTGCACAATTTCCATGCCTGAAATAACAGTGAAGGTCTGGTGGCAAACAGTTAAGAAAATTGGCCAAAAACAGTTTCCAAAACTGAGAAATTAATTAAACTGGTAATTTCTTTTCCTATAGCATTGTTTTTATATCATATTTTACTCAAAAAGCATTAAAATACAAAACGACAAAATATTTAAAAGAAACAAAAATAAAAATCTCAAGACATTAAAAAAGTGCCTTAAAATAAAAGGAAAAAAAACTCTTCACACATATATACACATCTTTCCTTGCTGAATGCTGACTGATAAATTACAACATGCTAGCATCCGCCATGCATGTGAATTTGTTGAAGACTGGTATTCTACCAAAGGAGCAATTAACAAACATATTGACCTAGATCCAACATATGAATATATAAGAAGCAGACCATTTGAACAACCAATCAACAAAAGACCAATCAGCTGTTCAGAATTTAAATATAGCTCCAAATGAACAACCAGCCAAACAACCAACTGACTATACTGGCACACAAGACATAAGCTAAGGAGAAGAGGACAAGACAGTTCTGCTGACGATGTTACCTAGTCTAGTAACGAAACAGTCAGAAACTAAATTGAAACAAGCTTGGAGACCAAACTACTGCCAAAATCTAAAACCCATAAAATATTTTCTATTATTTCAGAATAAAACAGTGTTAATTTCCTACCCCTTAAAAAATAGGCGAAAAGAATTTTAAACTATTAAAACTGTTTTCAAATTGTGAGCCTATCATATACATAATATTTTATTAATAACAAAACCGTTAACAGGAAAAATAATAAACATATCACATAAAAGTATAAATGTAATAAGAATTATTAATAGTAATAAAAGACAAAATTGAAATTACAAAGCCCTGTTAACAAGCTGTTATTGTAATCAATTTGGAGAAAATTTACCATGGCTTCAGTCCCAAATCATCCCAAAATAATACCCGCACTAGATTATTAAAGTAACAATGGTTGGAATATAAAAGGGGAAACTATGGTTTTTCAAGAAAAAAATGCATTTGCACTCACTTAAAGTACAAAACGCACAGTCCATACAGATAAGTCACTATATTCACAATGATATAAGTATATACATTATGGGCAAAGTTTTCCATTACTGCTGACGTAATAGTTTTTATAATACTGCTAAATAAGCTAATTGCTTACTCATAGCTTTTTGAATCCAATCGAGGAATTTAAGATAAAAATAATTACGTGTTAATGAGACCTTATGAATATAAAATTGCTTAGATGTAAAACAATTTATAGCTTTTGTCCAAGAGAAGCCACTTTATTTTTGCATATTCTAACTCACATTTAAACATATTCAAGCATAAAACTACATTGAAATTGGGTTCAGACGTATGATGGAGATTCTAAATCCATTACAGTTCTCTAAATTTATAATGAACTTTGCACAAGTCTCTATATAATAATAATTAAAAATAAAAATGATAATAATTGTGTGGGATTCCTGTTTTCAGATGATGCCAAAATGAATATTTATATTTTTTGTCTCTTCATTTTCCAAATATTTCTGAAATAATTGTGACAAAAATTTTTTTAGCTGGTTTTACTCCAAAAAGCCACTAAATGTAAGAAACTACAAAGAGCTATACAAGAAAGTATTAGAATGGTCTTCAGTAAAGGAGAAAGTAACATTTGGGGCACAACTATCTATGGTGAAGATATAACAATAAAAATTGAACAATTTTTTCAATAATATGTATTAATGAATGCTTACATAACTCCACACCTGGTAATCCTAAAAATAAAACTGAATATACATTTCTTTACATAGTCCTGCAATTGAAACAACATACTGTATGGTAAGACTTTGACATATATTCCTTTTAACATAACATGACATAAACCATACTTTGGATGAGCAGAGAAAACAGAATAATTTCAAAAAAATGTTTTTTGTTTCATTTATTCAAAAGTTATTTTTAAAAAGGCAACATACATTTTAACATAAAGATTGGCAATAATTGCACCTCTACATAGCTACTGAAACGGCTCATAAGGGTAGTGTGTGTAATAATCAACTGAACTCTTTTCCTACCAACAGCTTATGGGAGATAAAGGTCAAATTGCCTTAATATGCATCATCCCAGGTTGTATGCCTTTTCATTACTATATGTAAAATAGATTATTTTTTCTTGAGCCCTGATACATCACAATTGAAACACAGCCTCATGAAAAGCAATCATTTACAAAATATCAGATTTTATCAAATGTAAATTACTTTCAATACATTCTAGAAGTATAGAACAGAAGTATAGAACAATTCCTACGATATATACAAATGCAACAGATTTGTTCTGACCTAGGCTTCCCAAAAAAGCACTAAGCAGACTCTTTGTCCCGGCAAAACCCCTTTAATAAATGAAGGTGAATTTCTTGCATTCACATTCAGCCAAAGACTGGCAAACAGCCTTTCAAGAGTGTAATGAGAAGCGACCTTATCTATCTTAGAGAGCTGTCAAGTAAATATTTTCTAACTATTGCAGTTCTGACAAGGAAGGACTTGGCAGAGTGTCTGAAATGTACAGACAGATCTTCACTGTTGCAATAAACAAATTGTTTCCTGCAAAAGCCCACTCCCCTTTTGCTCCTCTTTTAATCCTTATGGGAGGGTCCATTCACCATCCACCTGTGGCTTTACTCCCATGTTGACCCTTAATTCGTAATTTCTCTTTTCTTTTGGCAGCATAGGCTGGGAACCGGCTCCAACTGCTCCCCACCTCACTGCTGTCCTACTCCAAAGGCAGCTAATAACTGCCAGACTGCCCTGGCCCCATCTCTGCCTCTGATGCAGAGCCCTTGTCTGAGCCTTCCTCAGCCTCCAGGACTGGCCCACGTTCCTCCCCAACCTCCTCAGTGTCTGACTCTGTTGCCAGATCCACTGGCGGACCACAGGAAGACTATCCTACATTTAAATATGTAGAAATCATATTTTGCTGATAAGCCACTGTAACTTTTTACTGTTCATTTATTATTTTCATGAGAATGAGCAATGATAAAATTAAATGTTCCAGAATTCTTCAAACTTCAAATAGAATTTTGCATTTTGCCTGTTTCTATTATGAAGTATACACACTGAAATAATCTACTAAGTCAAACTCCCAGCCCGGGGCTGGATGGGTCACATGCTGGCCATGCCCAGGTCCAGTTTAGCGAAGGGGGAAAAAGTCCCAATATGTCCTATGATGCCGCTGTGACAACGTGAGTTTGACACCCCTGTACTAGGACAACAGAATGACAGAACTGTTCAAACCTAACTATTATTTAAACAATGTAGTCAAATTCTTGAGTGTAGTACTTCAGAGTAATGTATACCAAATCATATGTTCATAATGCATTTCCAAATCTTTTGATTTTTTTTTCTGAAAGCATGTGAACACATACAAAGAACTCCTTTGTTATTACAATGGTGACATCTTTTTAAAAACATTAATGTGCAAACATAATTTAAAAACTCACAAATTTGACTAGACTGATTTCAATAAACCAGCTTTAAATATGATAGTCAGATTTAATCCAAAGTAAATTTAAGAGGAAGCTTCCTTCTTATTGAACATTTGATTCTTATAATTATCTCTATTTTAAAAAGCAAGAAGACAGGTTATTATAACAATTCAGTAGACTTGTGCAGTTGAAGTTGTATGAATAAGATCAAATCCCATGAAGGAATTATAAAAATAGTAAAGGCAGAAAGTCTGAAATACAAAATTATGCAGTGACTTAACCAGCATTTGACAGAAAATATTAACCAATAAAGGAAATTGCAATATTATTTCAAAAACTGGTTTTCATGTTGCAGACAGAAATTTTATAGAAGAAATCTGACATACAATCAAATATAAAGTTTAGTGAACACATAATTAAGGCAGACATAAAGATTTATATCTAACAGTATCAAGAAACCTAAAAGACTTCAATATGTGAAGACTAATACTTCTCTCCAGCATCTAAATTTAATAATAATAGTGTGTGCGCTTTGAAAATTATTAATTATCTAATTCAATATATCATATTATCAGATCAGGTGCACTTAATAAATATCAAAGTTATTTGTACTACTATGTTGCATTACGTTTAGAAATAAAAATTCTTAAATTAAAATTAGGTAACACAGAAACACTTTACTACAATTAAAAGTAACATGTTATGGTGGTTCTTGATTTATGACCAATTACTATGGTACTGAAAAAAAAATTATTTTAAGACCATAAATTTAAGCTCACTGCAGCACTCCTGCAATCATAGATTAAAATTCACGATTTCGGCAATTTCCCTCCATCTATTCAATCTACTTTTTCAGCATCCTGCACAATGGCAGGGCTGGGCTAAAATAGAGGCCCATGACTTTCTGCAGTCTCAATCTGCTAACCCCACCCCCACCCCCAAGCTTTTACTTCAGCCCCAGAATTTTCTTATCTTCCCCAGGTTTCATAAAAATGGACGCACAATTTGGAGAATGGCAAAAGTCCCATTCTTGTGGTGCTTCAGATCCCTCATTCTCCAAACCATGCATCCCATTCCTTCTCCAAGCCATATATTCAATTTTAATTACTCTTCAAAAATCTTCTAGTCTTCCCCAGGTCTTGCAAGAAAGGAGAAGGAATGGCTGACCAGTGTTGCTTTGCGGGGTGGCCAAAAGGGCACAGATCACGAGGAAATAGGAAGATGGGGAGAGATGTATGTCCCTGCAATCATGAAGCTCTGCTTGGCCTGGTGAGATAGCTGAGGCTTCTCAGGGTCAGCATTATTGTGTCACATTACAGCTCTCTCCAGCTTGCATGCAGCCTGCACCAGATTTCCTCTTCTTTGTGGGATGTGATACACTCTCTCTGCTTAACAATTCATAATTCAGGAGTGCTGAGATTGGGAAGTGATGGGATCACATGATATATCGCTTTACAACTGCATTACTTCGCAACTGAAATTCTGGTCACAACAATGATTGAGATAAGAAACATCTATATATTAATTTGGGTTACTGCAAGAGAAGTTTAGATATTAATTCTTGATATCTTATTTTTTTTAATTATTCATGTATACAAGAACCACAATTTCAAAAAAATTAAGTTATCAAGTGTAAATATTTAAAGTTGCAGTACATTTTTGAAATTATTCATGTATAATAAAACATAAGAGCCAATTTGTTGAAGTGGTTAAGGCATCAGGCTAGAAACTGAGAGACAGGGAGTTCTAGTCCCACCTTAGGCACAAAGCGAACTGGGGATCTTGGGCTAGTCATATTCTCTCAGCCCTACGAAGGAGGCAATGGCTTTCTGAAAAACCTTGTCAAGAAAACTGCAGGGGCTTGTTCAGGCAGTCTCCAAGAATTGGACATGATGAATGGGAAAAAGAAAGACAGAAGCAAACTTTATAATTCATCGGGAGCAATTTTCTAATAAGAATGTATAACTTTCCACACATATATATATATAAACTACCACCTTAAGCTGATATTCACTTTTTGGTATTCCAATATTTTTAATTGGTAATAAAATCAATGAAGCAATATAAATAGGATGAGTTAATAAAAAAATACTAAATGATAACTCTGAGGATATTAATGTAGTGGGGAAGCCCTCACCAGTTCTTGGGTTACAGAAAACTTTACTACAAAAATGTAATTGTGCCAGTATATTTTATAAATTAAATTGAAGTATTCTGGTCCCATTAAGTAAAATCTATTTGCATAAATCTTTATAAAAAAACAGGGAATTTCAAAATGGCAAGTACAATATCATTAATGATTGAATTCAGGTTTAATTTCACTATCAAATACTGTTTGTAGTTAGTATGCTGACTAAATCCATTTAATATTACATATCTAGAAAGGAGTAGTTTATCCACATATAACAAGCAATATCCTGTAAGACTGGAGAGAGCAAGAGTGAAAGAGAGAGAGAGAGAAAGAGAGAGAGAGAGAGAGAAAGTGTGTGAAAGGACAGAAATTGGTAAATATGGTAAACATGTGCATTACTATATCTAATAATGCATTTTAAATATTCTAAGTTTTTGAGAAGAGTATTCCAAAATCAATATTACAAGAATGCAAGTCTCTATTTTCAGATTTGTGAACAGAAAAACTACCATTGTAACAGTTCTCATATAAACAGGTATCTGTAACAATGTAAATACAAAATGCTTCATGTCATACAATCTCCTATAACTAATAGATCAATAATTCATTTTAATATTTATTGAGAAATCCCTACAAAGGTGGATAACATTTTTTCACTGTCAACTTTTTTCAATAAAAGCAGTCAAACTTAATAAAAATAAGTTGAGCTAAGCACATATCTTGATGCTCAAGTGTATATTTAAATGTGTAGATCTGGTACAAACTAATCATCAATGTGGTAATGAACTGGTGAAACTTCAGATTAATGTCATGTTATACTATGGAACCATCTTTGCTTTGTGCTGGTATCATCACAGGAATAGCTCCCATTCTACTTAGATTAGGTGCAGCTACCTTTGGTGGATCAAAGTACGGATCTTGAGAGGGTGTACGTTCTTCACTTGGCACTTTATTGTACTGAGTTTTGGTAAAACCATCCATATTAGATGGAGACATTGAGCCTAAAGATGACCGATTACTCCCTATATAGCTGCGCGCTGTTGAGGCACGGCTCTTTGGAGGAAGGACATCCTCTCTGAAAATGAAACATATTTAAGAATTTACTTAAGAATTTTTAGAAACACTAAAAACCCATCATTACTTTTTATTTAACAAAAGGTACTGATACTACCATAACAGGAAAATATGTGTTTTCTGTATTACAGTGTTTCTAAAATTTGGCAACCTTAAGATGAGTGAAATTTAACTTCCATAATTCCCCAGCCACTGATTTATTCTATCATTAATTTTTTAGAATTTTTTTGTCAAATAAATCTATGTAACATAAACTATTTTTATTCTCATTTATTCTAAGCTACATTCCAAGCCTAAATAAATGTAAATAAATAAATGCATGGTAATTTAAGATGCATTTTATTTATTTACTAATAATTAATTAATTAGTTTAATTTATATGTCGATCAGTCTGAAATGACTCTGAGTGGCAGAGTGCATCCTTTAAGACAATTAATTAGTCCCAAGTTTCAGTTTCACTATCAAAAGAAAAAAAATTCAAGGACAAAAAATAAATGAAGAAAAAATATATATAATTTCTTGAAGAAAGGAAAGAATTGATACAGTAATATAGATCATAGTATGTTGCTATATTTTAATATTTAAAACACGAATATTTGTATACAAAATTATCCATTCATCATTGCATTTTCTTGCTGTATGAAGAATAACAATTTAATACTTTTGTTATTTTAGCTAACCAAACGGCTTTGAAGAACTGCTTTTCAATGCTATGGCAAATATAAGTATCTATTCAGTGTTCTATGGGCCCCTGAAGCCAAAGTTATTAGGTTTTCTGACTGATACCATTTTACCAAAGCAAATAAAATCCTCTATTTTACTATTGCATCTAAAAGGTGCCAACCTTTTTGGTTGATTAAATGTTTAGATTTTGTTTAGTTTTAGAATATTTAACATTTCCATTATTGCTCTTTCTTTATATTGAATTACACTCAATAGTTTCTACCTTCTTAATCATATTTAATCTTTCACACATTTTAATATTGATTTTGTCATTTATAAAATAAAATCTTGCTAGGTCCATTCCAATATTTTCCCACTTTGTTTTATAAATTTGTGAATTTTGTATAATAACAACAATAAACCAAATCATATGAAACCATTTTTCAAGCAAAAGTTTATCCAGACACTTCCATTGTTATTTAGCTGCTATTTTTGCAGCTAAAAGCAGGTAAATCGATATTTCTAGGACTTAATGTTTTTAGAAATATTTTTTTGAAATATTCAATTCATCAAAATGCCGCACCTGATATCATGATGTACTTCTTTTTCATATCTTGTGTCTCTTCGTTTTTTATAGCAACAGAAAATGAAAAAAGCCATTAAGCTGAGTGCCAGAAGAGTTCCTATAACTGCTCCAGCAATAGTACCAGCTCTATCTACAGCTAAAATTAAAAAAAAAAAAAAAAAAACAGGTAGCAGAAATTAACTTTGAAGTTTAATGACAACTATTTACCTAATGTCTATTTTTATTACTTCACTTGCCTGTTGACCAATACTTACGGGGTGTAATAGTTAGTATGACAGAACACTCATCTCTGCCGACTTTATTGTAAGCCAAACATGAGTAAGTACCAGAATAAGTCTGAGAGGCATTTTTCACAAATAAGTCACCTGTATTTTCAACTGTAAATATTTAAGGTATTTGTTAGAATTTTTGCAACAATCTATAGAATAAAAACAATAATTTAAAATGTTATTTCATGTAATGTCACTTTATTACTTAAATATAGCATATCTTATTGATGTAAATCTATAGCTAATGCAGAGTATTAGAATTAGTTTGGAAATGAGGGTAGATAGAAGCTCTTCTCCTTATGCCTATGCATATAAGTATTCTACAGAACACTGTTTCTGTGATCAGAGTAGTTTCAAATCACAAATCATATATATTTTAAGGGAGAGGTGTTTTCTGATAAAGAAAATAAATGAGTGTTATCACATTACAAAATTATTAATGATGTGTAAATTCTTCAAATAAGATAATTCATGATACATGAGAAGTTTGTTCAACATACTACTTTGAGATTTTAGAGCAATAATGCTTTTTGCAAGGCTACTCCTCCCTGCCGAAACCTGCTTACCATTTACCATTCCGAGGTAAGTCTACATTAGATAAGTGCTATCAGCTACCAAGATACCCGCGAAAAGCCAGCAGATTCCAAACTGGTGTTTTTGGCCGGCTTCAAAACTAGTCCAGAATTCCTTAGTATTTCTTATAACTTTTCTGTACTTACTCTCATTAGGGAATAGCCAATTTTATATTGTATATATTTGGGGTAGTAATACTGTATGTACATTTTGCTCATGCTCCCTTTCTATTACCAAATATTTTATTTGTGCACCTTAATTTTTAATTAAGCATTTGCCATTTAGGAACAAAACAAATATTCCATCCTGAACCTTTCTGCATTAATCCTTCCAAAAGAATATGGGCAACAATAAACAGTAGAGATCAATGCCATATCTCTGTTTTCATCAGCTAAATTTTTGTCTATTTTCCCTTTTCAACTAGCTTTAAGAACTCAAATTTTGATGATATACCATTGAGAAATATTTTGGACAATTACTTGGTGAATAAAATAACCTTATGACAACATAAATTAGACAAAATGATTTTTGTTATATGTTAAAAGTTGTATCTAAAAATAATTTAGCATTTGAAGACAGTAAAACAATAGCATGAAAGCATACTTGGTAATGCTGTTGCTGGAAGTTCTTGTGAACCAGTAGTTTTTTTCCAGGAGTAAACTATGATGGAAGAGCCTTCTTGGGATTTACATTTCAGAGTAATATCACTTCCAATCTCCTGAGAACCTTCAATGTGACATTTCGTCTTCATGGGTTTTTCTAATAAAAAAAGACTCTAATATAAGTTTTAATTATGGTTAAATGAATTGGCATTTTCTTCTATACTTAGATTTTAGCAGGATATTAAACGGTAGTGATTTACCCTAGCAACAGTATGACACCAAATCCAGAGAACTATATCACATATTTGCATATTAACCTAAAACCATATCCTTTTCTCGGTTCACAATAGAATTCACAATCCTGTAAGTGTCTCCTTAGCTGAAGCATGTATTTTCCTGAACTGTAATGCTAATCTGTGAGACAAGGAAAAGTTTCAAATTTTAGGAGATAACCACCTATAATCCTGCTGAAATACCTGCTTCACTTCATATTGTAACAGCTAACCATTCCAAGCTACTATTCTACAAACCTTTGATCTGCAATATCATCATAAATTGTATGTGTTATATTATATATAATTTTTAATTTTATGAATTACCATAATGATAGTATGTCAGAACCAGTGAGTATTGGCTTAGGTTAAATGAAATTAAGATTTAAACTTCCTTAGCCATGGAAGCCAACTCGCTGACTTCGGACCAGTTATTCTCTGGTCAGTAGTTCTCAACCTTTTCTTCACCATGGACTCCCTTTAAATAGCTTTTGTGACCACAGACCACCAAGACTTAACTGAAGGTTTAAAGCAGTGGACTGCACCAAGCCTTCACAGACTTCTCCTAGGGTCCGTGGTCCACAGGTTGAGAACCACAGTCTTAGGTTATTCTACCCCAACAGAGCTTTTCTACGATAAAATTAAAGAATCTACTTTGTATGCCAATTTGAACTCCCAGAGTAAATGCATGAAATAATAAATATATCAGAATAATGAATAACAATCGAAGTGGAAGACCAATAAGTTACACATTGAAACATATTAACCCCTCAATCTCTCTTTTTAGTTCTATGTGCTGGTTGTCTTCTGAGAGTTTATTTTTAACTGCCTCAACTTGGTGCTTTTATTCTGAAACATATATATTCCCAAATAAACTACTTAGTTACAAAATCTAGAATTTGAAGAAACAGTACAAAATTTGTAGAGGGTAAATTGAAAGTTAAAAATATAGTTTCATCTTAGTAGTTCAATCTATATTTCTACTAAAAACAAAACACAGAAATTTCAAGCAGCATAATTTAGTAATAAAGCTGCTTTCTAGGAAAGGCTGGGATATGCATAACGGTTATGTTTGTATTATGCATACATAATCTAGATAATTTTACAAGAAAGTTAAATATTGTAGAATGAGCAGTATGATAGATGCCCTTTCACAATCATAATTTTATATTATGTAACAACAAAAGTATAATTCACATATCATTTGTATTGCATATGTATCATCATGCTTCATTTTTCTTAGTTTTAATTTCCCAAGGTCATGGGAATATAATTCAAAAAATGTAAACCTAAAGAGGTAACATATTGAAATTTATGAGAATTTTTTTAAAAATGCTAATTTTACAAGAAAACTACCCAAATTATTGCTTAGTATCCAACAGCACATTATATTTTTACATTATACTGTACTTCCTATATATTGAATATTCATATTTACCTCATACAAAGCTATACAAAAAAGGCAAACCATAAATACCTTACCAAGTACTGTCAAGTGGACTCTATGAGTTTTAACACTAGGAAGTTTCTTCACTTTACATTGGTATTTGCCAGTATCTTCTGCTTTTAAATTTAAGATATCAATGCTTGCATTTCCAGATGCTGGATTTTGTTTAGCAAATTGTACTCGTCCCTTCATATGATAGCTATCATAAACATTGCCTTCATTATATATGATAACCTGAATGGGGGGAAAAAGGTTCATTAAGCTACAGTGGTGTTTAAAAGTTTGTGAACTCTTTTGAATTTCACATATCTGCATAAATATGGCCGAAAACATGATCTATTCTCCACACAAGCTCTAAAATTAGATGAAGGGTGCCCTGTCAAAAACATACTTGTTAATTAGTTATTGAAGAAAATGGTCCAAAGCTACATATTTCTGTGTAACAAAAGTATGTGAATATCTAGGATTATCAGTTCATTTAAAGGAGAAATGTCATGTTTTAATCAATGGAAAGATAATCAGCAGTGTGTATGGGAGGTCCTGCATAAATTTAAAGAGCAAAGTAATTCTGGATATGCACTATCAAAGTCTGATCCGCACCACAGGGTGGCATCTCCACAGGACTTGCATCATGCTTGGTATCCAACTGAGAGCAAATCCAAATGATTTTATCTGCTAGATGCCCAGAGAATTCTTCCATATGGTCCTGCAGAATGATTTTCGGGCCACCCTTTCCAATATGAATCTGGGAAACTTTAAACAGAGCTGGCATTCAGTAGATGCAATAAGAGCAGAAAAGTATTGACGCTTCGCCACTCTTACTGCCACAAGGTAAACCTCAACAGTGGCCTTAACATGTGCTTAGAATTCGGTTTTTGTTTTCTTCCAATGGCACTCTAGGGTCTCTTGAAGCTTGTCAGCTTATTATATTTTTTACTCATTTGTTTAATTGTTCAATTCTTTACCTACTTTTTAGGACTTGTATGTCAAACAGAACACATTTTAAGTCATTGTACATCTTAGCTATAAGTAATCTGTTAAATATACTTCTCCAAATTATAGTATCCTAGAGAAGGATACAGTATTCTCATTAAAATTTTAACTTACAATGCACACAGCCAAAACTCAAAATGAGTATTATATCTACACAATAATTTCTACTTACTGGTTCCTCCCCTTTTGGTGCCAAAATACTCCATTCAATTTCAACCACTCTCTCATCTACTGTAGGAAGAGTAAATGTGCACAGCAGTGTAACTTTATCTCCTTGAGCTTTTGTAACCGTGTATTCTGTCGATGTTATTGTTATACTTTCAATTAGATCTAGGAAAAGTATTATGAAATCAAGTATATTAAATTCAATATCTTAAAAGTTAAAGACAACTTCTTATCTGTATAATTGAAACATTTTTATAGCAAGTGTTTGGTTCTTTAGATAACTACAGGAATCAATTACTTTATAATCATTTGCACATTATGACCAAAAGGACTATGTATTTTTATAGAAAAGCTTATTACGACTGGGGTGAGGTGGAGGTAGAGAAGGAAGGAGGGTTACGGTGGATTATTTCCAGCACCAGAACCAAAGCCTATTTTGACATATCCAGACTATCACGTGACCAGACAAGATGTCTGCAAATCACTGAAACGGTCAGAGCTATAGATATAAAGCTGAGTATAATCAGCACACTGATGACACCTTATTCCAAATTGTCAGATGACCTTACCCAACACCTTACATGAATGTTAAACAGGAAGCAAGAATCCAGTCTGTGGAATCCCACAAAGAGGGCATAGGCTGGACTTCCTCTCAACACTGACTGGAACCAGCCACGGAGAAAGGAAGAGAATCAACACAATACTATGCTGTTCACTGAAATGCAATCAGATCAAAAGCCTAAGGTGCCCCTTTCTTCCACATAGTGATCAGGGCTTCAGTTAGATTGTGTAGCAGACCTCTTGGACAACCTCAAGCTCCCTCTGAAACCTAAGCAAGTCAATTTCAAGATACAATACATTTCAACATTGGTTTAATGATCGGAGAAATATTTCAGAGGCATTTAAGGAAAACACCAAAATTTGTTTGTGTTCCTTTATATATATTATCAATAAAAGTCCAAAATTTTATTATTTAAATTTAACCAGCAAAAATCACAATAAATTAAGTACATTTTATCTCTATGTACAAGTAGTTCTCAACTTACTATGACATTTATTTAGTGACTACTCAAAGGTACAACAACACTGAAAGATGTGATTTACAATCATTTCTCACACTTAACAGAGTCCTGATGGCAAAGTGGTTAGAATGCAATATTGCATGCTAAATCTGCCCATATCCTCGAATTCCATCCTGACAGGCTCAAGGTTGACTCAGCCTTCCATTCTTCTGAGATTGATAAAATGAGGACCTAGATTGTGGGGTGTAATATGTTGACATTGTAACCCATTCAAAGTGCAGTTAAGCATTATGGAGTGAAACAGTGGATATAAAGCGGGCTGTAAAGCACTATAAAGTAGAATATAAGTCTAGGTGCTATTTCTATATAAGTCTAAATGCTATTTCTACTGCTAAAACTGTCATACCATTCTCACGATTATGTGATCAAAATTTGGATGCTTGGCACCTAGCATGTTTTTATAATGGTTGTAGCACCTCAGGGTCATGTCATCACCATTTGCAACCTTCCCATCTGGCTTCCAACAGCAAAGTCAAGGGGAGAATCCAGATTTGTTTAACAACTGCACGATTTACTTACCAATTACAGCAAGCATGGAAAAAAAAAAGTTTGAAAAACTGGGTGGGACTCACTCACTTAGCAATCAAAATTCTGGACTCAACTTTTGTTGTAAGTTGAGGACTACGTATGATGGCATTTGTTTCTGATAGAAGTGAAAAATTTGCCAAATATACACCGTTGTGTATTATTAAATAATACCAAAATGACATTTTGAGGATAAGCCTGAAACTCTGGCCATAATGCTATGAAATAATCATCTAAAAATTTGCAATTGATATAATAATTTATACTAGTTCAAAAAATTAATGCAAAACTATTTTCAAACATATAAAAATATAATGACTGTTTAGCTACACATTTTTATTTAATTCCATCCAAGATAAAAATAAGTTTAGTTTTCATTACAGGGGAGAATACTAATAGGCTTCAATGTTAAAAAAAGAAACATTAATACTGATGTTACAAGAAATGTAACAACTTATACAAGAAATCAGAAATTGAGTCTTCCTTTCAAACAACATTATTCCATTTCTATGCTTTTCCTTCTTACAATTACAATATTTCCACATACTGAGTGGTTTGCAAATACAGTATAAAGACCTTTAAAATACATAGAATGTTCTCTTTATATGAGATCATTTAACACTTGTATTACTCTTCTTAAAGGGAACCAATTCTGGAATACTAGTGGTGAACAATATTTACTTCGCCTGTTTTCAAGTGTCTCTAGGCACATATTGATAATACCAGAATATAATTAGTTGATGACTGTGGATCCTTTTTTACTTTAACCTTTATTGAAATAAAGTGACACCTTTGGAAGCACTACATTATAAAAAATAAATTGGACACTTTCAGGGATCCAAACTTGTCCTAGGCTCAGAATACAAGAAATTTATCTCAGATTATTAAATTGTTAGTATAATATAAATATTAACATTAAAAATTACCATTTCCTCAAAAATAGGACCTACCCCAAACATAAGCTCTGGTCTGATTTTAAGCATGCCTAATTATAAACCCTACCCCAAAAAGAAACCCTAGTGAAGGGGCTTCATAGGCATGGCCAGCATAGAGACGGCAAACCCACAACCCACGCAGGCAACTTGATTACCTGTCAAAGCAGCAGGTGGAGCCAGAGGTGGGGGAGCCATGTGACCTGGATGTACCATGCGGGCTGTGGGAAAGCCAAGAGTTGGTGGATTGGAGCAGTCAATGGCCGGAGAAGGCTTATCTGTGCAGTGACACCAGCAGCAGAGGCAGAGGTGCGGGAGGTAAGGCAGGCAATCCAGAAGAGCTGCTCTAGCCTGCGGGAAAGCCTAGTCAGTTGGCCGGAGAGTCTGGCCAGCCATGGGAGGCTTGTTTTCGCATCTCTTGGCTTGCCTGTGGCCCAGTGTGTTGGGATTGCCTGCCTCTGCCTGTCTTCTGCTAGTGCTGCCGTGCAGACGAGCCTCCTGCTCCAGCCTGACTCTGTTTTCCCATGGCCTGCAAAGAGCATCTGGATTGCCTCCCTCCTTCCTCTGCCTCCTCTCGGTTTTCTCACGGGCTGCACAAAGTGTCTGGATCATCTGCCTTCCCCCCCCCCCCCCCCGGCGCCTCTGTCTCCATCTGTTGCTTCAACAGGGAATTAATTCACCTGTGATGTGAGGACTGTGCAGCCCCATAGTTCGCCAACCAAAGGACTGGCAGGCTGCAACTGCTGCCGGATACAGTCAGTTCCCATGAGCCCACCTGGGTACATCATCCTGAAATCATGTTTCCCCAAAATTGGAGCCCCCAAAATAAAAGTATACATGTGTGAGAGTTGTAATTGTTTGTGCTTTCTTCCTCTTCCCTGATAAAACAAAACATTACACCTAACCTCTGCTTTAGCTGTATTTCAAGGAACTGGAAAAATTTAAAAGCAAAAACAAGCAATAAAAATTCAAAATAAAAACTGAAATTAATCATAAATATTAAAATCACCTAAAAAAACTGGCAAGAGAAATTTTCTTTTCATATTTCTTAAAGAGACAGAGTAAAGACCAAACAATTCATGTCATCCAAACGGGCTTCTGCTAATGGGGCTTTCAAAAGTGCTTCCACTGCAGCTTTGTATAGTACTATAAAGGTAGAGTCCTTTAGGTATTTAAATCCCAAGCTGGTTAGTGTTTTTGATATGAATATCCATATCATAAATTGTGTCTGATAAGCAACTAGCAATTCAATAAAAGCATAATGCAATCTCTTTAGTTTCACTATGTGGTACTCAGCTGCTTGCTGTATTCAAGTTATTAACCCATATAGAACCCACTGCAGCTGTCAAAACATAATCCAAATACATCTAAGTCCAAATATGATTACCTAAGATGTAGCTGATAAAAGGCAGATACATTACAAACCCATTCATGGAGAAGAGTACAAACCTGTCCCCCAAATGCTAAACTTCAAGATTTATCACATTTCCTATACAATACACCAATAGCACTTCAGACCTGTCTGGATTTAATTACCCACTATTCTCACACATGATAAGTCAACAAATAAAAGTGTTCCAGTGGTTAGTTTCCTAATCATGCTTTCTGGATGTAGCCCAACAGGAAGGGCAAGGCATATAAAAGCCATGGATAGAAGAACAGTTTTGGAATGGGAGGAATATTGACTTGTGTCTCATCATTAGACTACTATAGTATGCTCTGTACTGTATATACTTAAATTAATGTCTACATACTCAGTATATCTACTCTAAAATACAGCTGATGTCTCGTCTAGTTGCTAGCTGATGCTTGTCCTTACAAGTCTATTATCCCAGTACTCGTGGGGTTTCAGTGGATATAGAAAATTTACACACCTCTATTAAAATGCTAGGTTTTTGAGATGTGAAAAAATCAGACAAAATTAAATCACTTCTGAATTTTTTCCACCTTTAATATTGCATATCAGCTGCACTTATGAAAAGTCTAAAATGACATCGGAAGATGAGAACTTTTAAGCTGGAAGGTGTTCAATACACTACTGAGGAACAGCAGTGGACAATTAGAAGTCGCTCCATAAAAAGTGAAGTGGCCGGCCCAAAGCTGAAAAGATGCTCAGTTGTGGATGTGTCTGGTAGTGAAAGGAAAGTCCAATGCTGTATAGAACAATGTTGCATAGGAACCTGGAATGTAAGATCAATGAATCAAGATAAATTAATGTCATCAAAGATGAGATGGCAAGATTGAACATCAACATCTTGGAAATCAATGAACTACCTACCATGTTTCTGCAACAATACACCCCCCCAATAGGAAGACCCAGCATGTTTTTGAGGCATAAAATGAAATGAAGCCCCTCCCCCCAAATTTAGGCCTAGTTTAAAACATGCAAAATTGGGGGGGTAGGTGGGGGGGAACTTGCCACTAGTAGTGCCCAGCGGGCAGCTACGCCTCACCATCAGCCGTTCCTAACACCATGGTGGAGCACGGAGGGCTCCCTTAACCCTCCCTTACCCGGGTCAGCAGGCAGGCGGTGTTGGCGTGGATGTCCTGCAGCATTTCAGCTGCTTCTCAGGCCTTTGTAGCTTCCACGGTTCCCACCGGTGCTGGCGCCTCTCTTGCCAGCGCTATCTCCAACAACAGTGTCTGAGTCGCTCGCGCTTTCCCCCCATCCTGTAACAGAAAAAAAAAAAAAAACATTTTGAGGCACCTGGGAGCGCCGCGCGCTGCATTTCGGTTTAATCCCGAGCGGCTGGGTGGGCATGAGAAGAGCCAAGCAAGCATCTCTGCTGCTGCTACCCTTGGTGCTCCAGTTCAGGCTCTGCAAGTTTGCAAAAGTCCCGGTGCGCAGCCTGTTCCTGCCTTCCAAACAGGCCGAGCTGCAGCTGTCCCTCTCTCGCCAGCACCGTCTCCAATAACAGTGGCAGCAGCGGTGGGAACTGTGGAAGTTACGAAGGGGGCTCTCCCACCCGAGAAGCAGCTAAAATGCTTCCATGGTTCCCGCCGCTGCTGCTGCTGTTATTGGAGACGGCGCTGGCAAGAGGGATAGCTGCAGTTCGGCCTGGAAGCTTGGAAGGCAGGAATGGGCTGCACACTGGGATTTTTGCAAACTTGTAGAGCCCGAGGCTGGAACACCAAGGGTAGCAGCAGCAGAGACTCTCACTCGGCTCTTTTCACGCCCACCCTGCCACTCGGGATTAAACCAAAACGCAGCATGCAGCAGGTACCTCAAAATCTTTTTTTTCCTGTCTTTTTTTTTTCCTTTTCCCCCCTTACAGGGATGGGGGAAAAGCGGGAGCGACTCAGATGCTGTTGCTGGAGACGGCGCTGGTGCACGGGGGGGGGGATTTATTCACCCCCAAAAAGACATCCTAGCTGTTTTTTCAGGGCTCAAAAAAAAAAAAAAAAAAAAGGCCCGGCCTTATTTTGTGAGGAACACAGTAGATGGAATGGACAAATTTAATTCTAACAACCAGTAGATCTATTACTATAGGCAAGAATCCCATAGAAGAAATGGATAGTCATAGTCAATTCAAGTAGGAAAAGCAGTGCTGGGGTACAATCTCAAAAATGATTGAATGATCTTGGTTTGAATCCAAGGCAAATGACTCAATATCACAATAATCCAGATCTATGCCCCCATCACTGATGCCAAAAAAGCTGAAGTTGACTGGTTCAATGAAGAATGACAATTCGTTGTAGAACAGGATTGTCAAACTAGCAGCCCACAGGCCACATATGTCATGTGCAGGCCACCGCCACCCCAGCTCCACATCCATGCCCATATCACCTGACGGCAAGTTTGACACCTGTGTTCTAGAACAAACATTGAAAAAGATGTCCTTTTCACTTGACACAATGTGAGCACGAACTCACATTTACAACCTGTTGTAGGATCTTGCAGTTATGTGATCATGATTTGTGACCTTTTTTGCTGATTTACAGCAAAAAAGGAAACCCATTCAAAAACCTGGATTCGCTTAACTGTCATGATTCACTGAATGACAATTGTAAACATTGTTTTAAAATCAAGTCTGATTCAACTTATGACTGCAATGACTTTTGGTGGAAATTCCAGTCCCAACTGTGGTAGTTAGTTGAGGACAATCTTTATTTTTTAATATTTTTGAAACTCTTAAATTGAGTATAAAAAATGGAACTTGTTAACCAAATATAATTCCAGCCTGAAGTTATTAAAACAAAACTTTTGAACATGCAGGATTACAAGTTATAAAAGTAAACATTTGCAGATGTTTCAGTTTTAGTAATTTGCAACTGGGTGGCAAGCAAAAGGTAGATAGTCAGGATCATGTCTACAGGACCCATCCACTGTTTTAAATATGTGGTTCTGCCAAGATTACATTGCTTAAATTGCCTGCTTAGGTTCTATAGGATGTTCAGAATTATTTTATAGTTATTGTTAAAAGGCAAAATTTTGTATTTTAAAATTGTTAATGTTTTCGCATACTTTTTTATAAATAATAGTTCATTAACATCTGTGGAAATGATGTTTGAATTTCCTATTTCAGTAGTTTGTATTTAAAGTGAACATGATATACAGATATTGATATACACACAAAATATTACTTGATGACCCAAAAGAATTTTTATCCTATGAGTAATGTTGCAAAACTATGACATCAACAGTGGCATAAGATATCTGGACAGGAAACAAAGAGCTGGAAAATGCTGAAAAGCTTTTAGTTTCCCTAGCTTTTAACCTCACAGGTGTTGGTATAAATTGAATTCTATCTGTGTGCAGTTTGAGTTACTTTTTGAACACAGGAAATAATTATAGCAAGACAGCAGTTTCCTTGCATTAAATGATTTAAATCCTATTATCGCTCAACTTTATGAAGAGAAACCTTCACAAAGATCTGTGTATTTTAATAAAATGTGTAGGCCACCCAGAGTCTGTCTCTGGAGCTGGATGGCATATAAATTTAATTTTTAAAAAGTTGTGTTGGAGAACACCTGAAGATATGTTCTAAATAACCAAAGTATTTGCATATTGTAAGTTTAATACTTCTACATCAAACTTTTATGAACTAGCATAATGTTTAAGTAAATATCTTCTTGTTTTACCTCTACTTCTAGTTGTTTCTGCACAAGAACACATATTCGAATAAGGAGACTTCCTAATTTTAATTTAGGTTATCACTTTAATTTTATTCCTCCCTATGTGGGTCTAAAATGGCAGGTCAGGGTAAATCTGTCAAATCATAAAGTTCTGAATATAGTCTGCAGCATGATTTCTAACTAAGTATACCTGAAATGTGTATAATTAAAAACTATAAGCATTTCAAATGCATATTAAGGAGTAATACTTCCAAACAGAATTAAAAAGTATTTTATATAGTTATTTGGATTCTAACATTTTTTTTTCTGGAAGGCATATTACCAAAATATGTGTAAAAAACATGTCCTATCAAAGCTTCTTGAGGCTGTATCTTTAGTGCCAAGTGTTAAAGATATAAAAGACTAAATGTTTAAATAATAATCTTTGCAATTGTCCCAAAGGTGCTTTTTAAGAGGCAACTGGACTGTTTTTCTTTGAAAACCTTTCGCTTCTCATTCAAGACAATTCTTCAGCTTTGGGACAGTCAGGACCAGGATGATGGAGAATCTCCATAATAGACACTCTTTGCAATTCTACATCCCCCTACTTGTCAATTAGAAGCCCTAAGTACAGGTTGGTCTGAAATGTGTGAGGTTTATTCTATTTCTAATAACTCGTCCATTCTTCATTCAGAAAAGCTACGAAAGTTAGTGTTAAACAAGCTAAGGAGTCCTAAACCGGGCGGCAACTGGTACCCTTAAATGTTCTTTTCGCACTTTTGCAAAGGTAATGAGTGAAGCCTTGTCACGTTGAAGCAAAAAAAGGCCAAGTTCTGATCAGAAAAAGACTTTTAGAAAAGCTTTTGTTTCCTTCATTTAGTTTCGGAAGCTTTTCCAAGGGTTACTAACAAAACTACACAAGGGCAGCTTATTTGGAAATAATTCTGGTGGCACCTGCCTCAGATCATACGGATTTACGGAGTAAAGATCCTGTGGGTATAAAACTTGTGAAATTTTAAAAACAAAATAAAGCAAGAACTGTAGTTGTAAGCGCCTCTCTTATAAAACATGTTTCGCTCCGACATTTTTTCAATTCAATTCTTCGCCTGGCTCCCTACTTTCGAGAGCGAAGGACTTTGCTACTGGGCGTAGGGAAGAGTAGTAGTTACGCGAGTCCAGAGCTCACAACAATGCTTCCGGTGAACCTTCAGCGAGTGAAATCCTGATACCTCCAGCTCGCCCCACCCCCCAGAGGGTAAGATTTCACCAAAAGAAAGAGGCCGACATACTGGTGTTTTTTAAAACGAACGTGGGGAAGAGAACCGCTAAGAAGTAAAAACAAAAACACACCTCACCAGGAGGCAAAAAAAAAAAAAAAAAAAGGCGCGTTTTTTTTCTCTCCCTCTCACGCCCCTCTTCGGAGCCCTTTCACAACCGATTCCTCCCGAGAAGCCTCAACTATACAGGAGCCACAGAGTCATTTCTCAACGCGATCCATCCCAGCTCCAATCCCTTTAAGTCAGAGTTTTTGTTTTCCCATCCCCCTGGAGAGTGTTTCGCGAAAGAAACGCTGGGCGATGGGGAGCGGCGGGAGAAGAAGGGGCACAAAGGCGGTTGGGATGGGCAAACGGGGGGAGGGCGGGAGGTCTTCTGCTCTTCCTCGCTGACTTCCAGCCTTACCTGCGCAAAGAAACGTTACAGCCCACAAGAGCGGCAGCAGCGATGCCATGGCGGGGAGACAGAGCGCCGGAGAAAAGCAGTCGCCGGCGGCCACAGATTAAAAAAAAGCGATTCTCGAGTGAATTCCCAATGGACACTCGCCGCCTCGCGCCGCCCTCCTCTGTCCCCTCGCAGCCCAGCAGGTGAAACGGCCGTCACTTCCGCCCGGCCACAGCCTTGCTGCGGTGCTCCGCCGGAGTTGCTCGACGCTCAGGGCAGGCGAAATCCGAGAGAAAGGCGCTGACCTCTTCTCTTCACTTTCTCAGTTCCTCATTCACGCCGAGCAGAAGCTCCCAGCAATACAGGCTCCGGGAAATTGAAACAGGCAAAAAAAGTGCCCTCGCTTCCCCTATCCTTCCCATGAGCTGGCTTCTCTCTCCGATACACGCACAATTCTATAATAGTTAGTTACAAGTGCAGAAAGCTTAGGAAAGTCTGTGTGGATTTTGGCCACTTTTTCCTGAACCCTCTTAAACCCGCCACACAATCATGGAAAGGGAGAAATTTGTGCATGTGTATGAGAGTCCGTAGTTACCGTTTTGTAAAAATAAAAACAAATCCTTCCATACTATCTATAATCATCTTTTCATATAGCCCAGAACAAATACTAGTCGTGTGCAGACGTTTAAACCTTTTCACCCCTAATAACAAGTGAAATCTCTGAAAGTAACTACTCTGGGTCTATGGCTCCTGCACACAAATTACATGCACTTATCACACACATCGCTGGAAAGACAAGGTTCCTGTCACAAAATAGGGGCCATTGGGATAAAAGCGCTCTCATGGGAAAGAATGTATAGGGATACCTAAAAATATATCACCATGAATGAAACAGCAAAATTGCATGAAATTGACACTATATAGAATTTGTAATGAAAACTCCCAGAACTGATGGTGTGCATGTAGCAGATTTTGGAAGAACTATAGTCAAAGGAACTTTTTTATCTATTTCCTGTCTGGGTCTTTTGAAAATTCTGTGAGTAGGTCTGCTAATTATTTGGCTAAAAACAGCTATTAAATGTAAGTGATATACATGTTTATCTAACTTCAAGTTCAGAAATATTTATTTAGAGAGAAAAAAACCTTTTAATTGCAAAGCTATAGGCTGATCTCATTTCCTTTTAAACTGGCATATCTTTTCCTTCTTTTAAAAACCCCGATATTCAGAAGACACACTGAACTTGATTTTTTTAAATTTTTACTGGTTTTTAAAACGAACATAAACAAACAAAACATAAAAACATCAGGCCATCTTCCATATATACATACAGTGTGCTGGTTGGTTTACAAATTGTTTTGTGCTTCCATTTCGTAGTCTTCAATTACAATTAAATTGTATATAATCTCGTATTTTCAATCAAATATTAAATGCATTAATATCATTATTAATCAATCATTTGACAATACTTTTATTCATTCATGCTTTACGAAATAATCATATTTTACTTAGTTTTATGATAGTTCATATTATTATCCCAAATCTATCCTAGAATTATTTTGTAGATATAATAAGAAAAAAATACATATTTACATATTTATTATTTTCTAAAAGTCTACATATTTCATTACTATATTTTATTGTCTAACCACTGATAGGATAGATCCCAAATTTTATAAAATTATTTATTATCTTGTTCTCTAATTTCAAATGCCAATCTACTCATTTCAGCACATTCCAATATTTTCTTCATGATTTCCTCGTGTGATGGTGTTTTCTCATTTTTCCCGTTTTTTACAATCACGTATTTCAAGTCTTTATTATATATTTCAGGTAAAATTCCCAATAAAAATATCTCTGGTTTCAAATCTATGTTTTTTTGTCATTTTTTCCAACCACGTGTGGATTTTAGTCCAGTATTTTTTAGCATCCGCACAAGTCCACCACATATGGTAATATGAGACAGGTGTCTGATGACATTTCCAACATTTTTCAGATTTATTCTTGAACATTCTTGCTGTTCTTGTCGGGGGCGGGGGGGGGGGGAAATGCCACCTGTAAAACATCTTTTACAAATTTTCTTTATATGCTGTTGACATTGTCATCTTATAATTTTGAGACTACAATTTTTGCCATTTCTCTAGATCAATCCTCATTGAACTTGATTTTTAATAATGTTAATACAGTTGGATGCACAGATAACTGGTTAAATATATTAGTGAGAAGGAGCATATGTAAAAAACAATTCCCATTTTTACTATTGTGTTCCTTTAACTATGATACTTTTGGGGGGCTGAGAACATTTCTGCTATGTCCTGTCCCTGAATTACAAAGCCAAGTTTTTTTTTTCTAACTTCTATAAGGATCACCTTAGAAGATGATGTACCTTCTTCCTAAATTTTTATCAGTAATTTTTTGTGTATGATGATGGTAACCAAGATGTCTCTTATTCTGCTGAAATGAATATGTTAATATACTGTACCATCTTATGAAATCATTGGTTTCTGTAAATAAACCTACATTTTTCCCTTGTAATCTGAGTAACTGTTTTCAGGATAAAATTACAGGGGAAAAAGTAGATGCATGTCATTTTTTTCTTCCTGAAAATACAATTGAAAGTTCTGTTTACCATTTACAAAGGAATTTACTGTGTTTAACAGTTTGTTTAGCTTGGTTTCTAAAATAGACAAAACATATGCTTAAGTATTTATTTATATATTTAGATTTTATTTATATATTTAGCACTGATTTCAGAGATCTGTTCTCCAAAACTGCTTCGTAAATTACAGAAAGTATTTAAGGTTTGCCAAATTAGATATATAATTACTCCTAGTTACTAAATAACTCATACTTCAGATTTATGTATTTAATTAGCTAAGCAGTTGGCTAATTCAGAACACATTAATAGCTTTCATAACTAGCAAATGCATCGTGGTATAAGTTTTAACTAGGTAGAAATATTCATTTAGAAACCAGGAGACTGTAAGTTCTAACTCTTGCTTTTAGGCCCTGTCCCACTGCACTTACGGATGCAAAGAGGATGTAAAATGTTAAAAAAAACTTGCCATCCGTTGGAAAACGCTATGCATCCGTTGTGTACTCATTGCATCCGTGTTTCATAAGCTCTATCCATCAAGCATCCGTCCACTGCGATTTCATCCGCGCAAGAAGTTTTGAGCTGCACAAAACTTTGTGAACGGATGAACTTTCCGCCGTGTACAATGTAAATCTGCGACATACGAGCAACAAACGTTCTATGTCCGTTTATCATCCATTAAACGTCCGCTGTATCCTTTCTGCATCCTCGCAACTCACATCCGCTGCAGCTGAAAACGGAAAGAGGGAGGAAACAAAACGTACATGGAATGTCTACACATCGTTGGTAGCACGGAAAGAGAAAGGATGCGCAGTGAATGGTTTGCATCCAATATACATCCACTAGGCTTCCTATGAAGATCCGTTTAACATCCCCGCTACATACTACCCACGTCTGTTCTTTTCCGTTCTTTTCCATTCTTTTCCATTCTGTTTATGCAAATTTTCACCACTTTTTGGAGCAGATGACAACAGATGGAGCCACCCCCGAAATTTTGCTCGTCCGCTGTGTCTTTTACGCATACGTTTTGCGTCCGTCGGCCATTGGGACCTGTTGGCCAGTGGGACCTTAAGCATGAAAGCCAGTTAGATGACTTTGGGATAGTTATTATCTCTCCAATTCATCTCACAGGGTGGTTGTTGTGGAGAAAATAGAATGAAGAAAGAATAGAGGTAATCCACAACTTACGATCTACAAGCTAGCAGTTTGAGAACAATCATTCTTCTATCACAGCCTTGGAGCTATCACTGGAACTGCTGTTGTAGAGTTCCCAACTTGCAGAATTGGAGAAGTGGCTTCGAACTGCTAGTTGGGCATTTCAAAAATGATGACAGCATCAAAAGTTGACATCGTTTAAGAGGATCTGCGGTAGAGGACCTGAATTGGAGTACTACCCTGCAATCAGAACATTTACCATATTGGGACAAGAGGAAGTGGGACATTATGGTTACTATCACCTGTGGGGCTGAGACCTAGCTGGGACTGTGACACTCAAGAAGACAATACAGATATCAGGATAGATTGGTAACTAAGTAAGAGAAAAAAACAGTTACTGCTATGGGACCTACTAACTGGCATGAAATGATAGCAGTGGTAGAAAGGTGCCATTTATGGTGCTGATGGGTTAAATAACGAGTGAACCTGAGACCAGTTCTAATGATCTGGAACTCTCGGAGTTACAATTTAGATTTTGAGAATGAGAAACTCACCCAGATCAGTACTAATAGCCACAGAAAAGAATACCAGGGTCATAATTAAGCTGGTGAAGTGTGAGAGTATTGGGACTTGAAACACTATTCTGTACCTGTGCTGGTCACAGAGTTCCCTGGTAGGTGAGCTAGCAGACATGAAATGCTCTGAATGAGCATAGTGATGCAAAATTTCAGAGGATGCATATGGGTAGGTGCTGGCAGAGAAGGATTTCCTGTGAAACCAACATTTCATGTTTAGGATCTTACATGAAAGTATGATTAATATTGTGACTTCGCATTTTCCACTGAAATCTTCAGTGAGACTAATGAGATAACACTAAACTCCTTCAATCCATTAAAACAATGAAGAAATGTGATATAAGAAAGACTTTTAAAGAAAATCTCTTAGTACCTGCTGAAAAAAGCAGAAATAAAGCAACATTCCTGATTTACAGGATTATAAGTAAAACTGATTACAACCTAAATTTGTTTCAGCCTAATTTCACAATCATGTTAATAAACGTTATTAAATATAACACATGGGTGTTATATTTAATAACAAGAAAATAAGTTGAAACTGATTAGCTTATATGATTTATATATTTTTAAAAACTACAGTCAAATAATAAAATCAGTAAAAAGTATAGCCACAGAAAGTCATTTTTTAAAACATAGGTCTATTTTCTCCACTAAAAGAATGCTAAATCCATGCACATAACAGTTTCATAATATGATGCATGCGCAGAAGCCAGATATCTATTGAATAGCTCAAACTTCAATAGCAGTATACAACAAGAGAGAGAAAGGTATTCGGATATATATACAGCTTAAAAAGATTAATAAGCAGAGAAATTTCAATTTCTAATTTTATTATGAGTCATCCAGTCAAACATTGTCTGCACAGTAAAAAAAATATTTAGGGACCAGAAGAAAAACACTACACTAAAACTGCAATGATTACCATATTCGTTTGCCATAGGCACAAGATAGGAATAAAACAATATGACACTGAAGAAATCTTCATAGTATATGTTTGTGCCATAGTGAGAGTCCTACAGCTAATTTGCTTACTTTATTTACTTTATATGGCCATGAATAAAAGTGATATACAATATTAGTAAATAAAAATTAGACAATAAAATCCATATAATAAAGCAGATTAGATTTAGACTTAGAATAACTTTTAATATTGTAATTTAGAACATATGCAAATCCATATGGAAAAATACCTCATACAATATGTGGTGCCATTTTTTTCTACCTGTAGAAAAAATACCAGATCTTTAATGCCTTTCAAAGGGCAGGGAGATGAGATCTTGTTATAAAGAGTGGGAGCAGCAATAGAGAAATGTGATGGATAATCATCAATTTACAACCACAATTGAGCCTCAAATTTTGGTTGCTAAGCAAGGCAGTTGTTAAGTGACTTTTGCCCCATTTTATGAACTTTTTCACCACAGTTGTTAAGTGAATCACTGCAGTTATTAAATAAACCATGCAGTCATTAAGTGAACCTGGCTTCCCCCATTGACTTTGCTTGTTGAAAGTCAGCTGGGAAGATTACCAATGGGGATTGCATGACCCTGGGACAGAGCAATTATTATAAATATATGCCAGTTGCCAAGCACTCAAATTTTAATCACAGAGATACTGCAATGGTCATAGGTGTGAAAATCAGTCATAAGTCACTTTTTTCAGTGCTATTATAACTGTCACTAAATGAATGGTTGTAAGTTGAGAACTACCTGGATCCTGCCATATAATATTGTCTAAGTGACAGGATCCTGAGTATGTCACTCTTGTCAGATCTTAGTAAATAGGGAGAAATAGTCAGAGAGGTTGTTCTGGCCCTTCAGCATGAAAGGTTTGAATTGCAGCACCTTGAATTGCACTTGGAAGCTGGTAATAACTAATATAATCTTATAGAAGTGCATTCACAAGAAATCTTCACTGGGTTGCAGTGACTCTCTATTCTAAACCCAAAATACTACTTACTCTAATAACATTAAAGATAGGATATGCAAATGGTTTCCAAAACACAGTAAAACAGGCTGGGTAAGTTTCTCTGAGCTATACCACAAGTGTAAACAGTATTTTATTCTCGGAGAGGGTTAAGATTTCTTAATCCTTCAAAAAAGATTTGGATAATCATTTAGTGTACAGTTGTAATCAGTCATGATTTTAAAACAATGGGAAATAAATGGCTCAGTTTATTTATTTAAACAAAACACTGCTTTACTGACTGTTAAAACAGCTAGTTTCTATACCTCTATGCTACATTTCTGTTCTAATGCATAGATATTTTTTCAGCCTAGATCTGATAACCTTAGCCTAAAAAGTCACAGGGTGATTTTGGACTAGTAACTCTCTTTCACCCCAATCTACCTCACATACCATAGCTGTTGTGATCATGGAAAAAAAAGAACAAATAATTATGTATATCATCATGAATTCCTATGTGAAAGACAAAGTATACATTTGATCAACAAAATGTAATATTTTATAACAAGCATTGAGAGACATTTCATTTGTTTTGTTTTTCTTCTGTTGATATATATTGTCCCACCACCTGGCCTATATGCATCCATGAAACACATTTGATATTCCAATCAGATGAATCTGGAATGATTTTCTCAAGCATCAATCAACCAGGCTTCAGGCCTTTTTCTTTCAAAATAATAAACTTCTTTCAAGATGGCTATGATATGAATTTTTTATTGCACTCACTAATTTAGAATTATCATCAAGAAGTTTTAGAACCATAGAGTTGGAAAGGACCTTGAAGTCTTTCCAGTCCAACTCCCTGCATAGTGTCTTCAGATCATGCTGAACAGATGTCTGTTTGGTCTTTCTTAAAAATATAGTGAAAAGTACCCAAGATTTCAGGGGCTGTTACAATGTTAAATATGTCATACTATTTGAAAATTAAAACAAGTGTATTTAGAGGCCCTAGATCTGTATTATCTAGTTTGAGGAAAATAAGGTTAAAAATCTTATTCACAGATTTCAAATAGCCAAGGAATATGGCAGAGAGATATTTAGTTACCTCGTTTTGGGGTCTCCAACCTTGGCAACTTTAAGACTTGTGGACTCCCAGAATCTGGGAGTTGAAGTCCACAAGTCTTAAAGTTGCCAAGGTTGGAGACCCCTGGACGAGTCTACCTGCAGATATTAAGATAAGGCTTGGAGTAATAGTAATATATTATAAAGAAAACTATCCACACAAAGAAACAGAATTCCTGTTAATAATTATTTGGATAGAATTATTTTCAATGTAGGACATTGCTCCAATGATTAGGTACTTCCAAAATCTTTTGGTTCATCCAAGATTAGATGAACTGCATTTTACCATTTGAATTAGAAACAGGGAAGATTTGCCTTGACACAGTTTCTCTGAAAATGGAAAAGGAGAATAATATAATATCACTTATACATCTGGGGAATTCTTACAGTGACATACAGATGCTAACTTTTTTTTTGTCAATGAAGTATCTCTCCCACACATTTCCCACAGATATAATCAGCTGTGGTTTCTCATTTGCCAAAAAGCCTCAAAATGACAAGTCATACAGTATGCGTTTCCAGTATTTCAGATCAAACATCACACAATGTAATTAATTGATGTTTCCTAAATATTGTAGACAACATGATGTTATCATTGGTGTATTAGGTAGTTCTTAAGTATATCTTCTAGCATTGACATTAAATATATGCAGATTTAATTTGATTATTGCTTTGTACCAATGGTACAGGCAGTTTCCCCTCAAAGTGTACAAGTGTATTTGGATAAACATTTTACTCCAAAATG
>BLBF01000006.1:55316562-55354490 GCA_015471245.1 Laticauda colubrina | reverse complement strand
GTTTAGCTTGTCTACCTAACCCTGGTTGGGGAACCCAGGCTTAACACAGTCCATCTAATCATGCATGGGGACAGGATTTACGGTGTCTGTCTGTCACCTGTGAGGAGGCCTAATAATGGTTTGTGGTCAGTTATAAGAAACTTCTTCCTGTATACATACTCATGGAATCTTTTAATCTCTGCAACAGCAGCCAGTGCCTCTTTGTCAAGCTGGCTGTAATTCTCTCTGTCCCAGACAGCTTTCTCAAAAAAAATGTGACAGGTGCCTCTGTTCCATCTTGGAACTTGTGGCTAAGGATGGCTCTGACTCTGTATGGAGAGGCATCACAAGTCAGTGTTAGGGTCTCATTGTACTGGATTCCTTAGTTAGTTCTTCTCTCTAGTGAGAATTTCATCTTTTTCTTTTTAAATGACTTTAGCTCTTCACTTATTTTTTTCAATTTTTGAGTAGAACAATGTCAGGGAAAGCACATACTTAATTTAAAGCAGCGGCAGCTTCCCTAGGATTGCACAACTACTTCTGTTGCTGAAGCATGATTCTGAGAAAAGATAAGTTTGGTTTAAGGAGTTGCCAACAGACGCTTCATGATGCCCACATATGTTCAGCTTTCTTCTTCAAATCCCAAACTCTGCAGTGTGCGAGTGCACATGTATATATGCAAACTACTTCAGTGTAAGGCAAGAAGTGGGTTGTTTGCTTGTTTATTGTGTCTTTGAGTCAGTTTTTGACCTTTAGTATCTGCCTGGACTAATCCCTACAGTTTTCTTGGCAAGGTTTTTCAAAAGTGGTTTCTCGTTACCTTCTTCTTAGGGTATGAGTGACTGATCCGAGGTCAACCAGCTGGCTTTGTGTTCTAGGCAGTGTTAGAACTCATAGTTTTCTTGTCTCAAGCCTGGTGTCTTAGCCACTACACCTAATTGCCCCTCAAAGGTAAATTGAATTAATTAAATTATCATATTAATTAAATTGTAAATTATTTGATGCGTATGTTAAGATTTTTCAGTATATATATTTTCTTTAAAATATAGATTCTAACATCGAATAAAATGAATAAAGTGCATTATCATAATTAAAATAATCAAAGGAAAAAACAGTAACAGAAACATATTTCTGTAAATATAGCTGTATTGCTCTTGCATCATAAATTATATGTTATTGATGATTGAAATTTGAAGATTGTGTCATGTATCCATTTACCAGTTTTGTTATAGAAAATTACCAAATAAGATAACAGCAAATAGCCCAACTACCAAGACTATTCCTACCAACACTGATAGAACAAGCCACTAGTATATAAAATAAGAGCCACTCCCTACTAGCACTGATAATGTTACCTGACATGTTACAGTTTGCTAATGAAGTATCTGCAAGAAAACAACCAATGTCAGAAAGCACCAAGGAACTCACAATTCAACCCCGAGATACAAATATTCTCTTTTGTCAGTGTCTCTTTCAGTATATAAGAGATGTGTTTCTAAATTTGGGAATCACATTGGAGATTAAACTTCTTGCCTTCTGCTTTTGAAATTTTTCACTTTCTTTTTCCCCAGGCCCTTAACAGTGTTTTAAATATTTTGAACTGAAAACAAATCAGCACCAACCATCTGGGAGATACACATTCAAAGGATAGGATAATATATTAGATCAAAACATTAAAGCACTATCTGAGGTGTGCATTTATAAAGGGGCACAGCAACTCGACTGTAAAACCCCTAAATGTATCCCCTGGGGATTAAGCTTTGACAACATAATTAAACAATTAAATAAAATGTAGAGGATTCCTCCTTGAAGCAATTAAATTAACAGATGTCTAAAAGCTGGTTTGACTTGACAGAAGGAGGCTGTCTTTTGAGACACAACCTTAGAATAAAGTAACTACATCTGTGGCATACTGAACATTCTTCCAAATGCCCATGTATGTTTTTTAAGCTTTTCTAACACTTGATGTCTCTCTTATTCATTGAGAGGGATAGGAAGACATTCCTTGCAATCAGTCCCCCTTGTCTATCACCTGTTTTCCAAATAATTTGTTAACCTGGGTCTTATCACCTGGCCCCCAGAACTTCAGAGAACTCATCTTCAATAGTAGCCTGAGAAAGGGCTTGCCTAACATGAGGTTTATTATGTTTATCTTTTCAATTTCACTGTGTTTCCAATACCATGGGGAATGTCTTATTTTATGGACTTTCTGTAAAGTACTGTTTATGGGAAGCTGGTCCACAAGTCTCTAGTCACATAAAGCAACTCCATGGAATCAGAGATGAGAAGATGAAAAATCTTGTCTCTCCATTTCTCTTATCACCCTATATTCAGACAGTCCAGAGGTATGGAGTTATATACTGTTTCCATCCTCTCTGTGATTTTGGAGATTTGGCTGGCACAGAGAGAGAAGCTGAACTTTCCCACTGCCCAAAACAATGCCCAAGGATTTGAGGGGAAGAAGCATTTGGCAACAGCCTAAAGTCGCCAATAAGAACTGAAAATTCCTAATTGCTGATTAAATCTTTGTAGACTGCCGTGAAAACATCTAAACTATTCCCATGGCCAAAATTGTGTTTGAAGTGAAGGAAAGGTACTATTGAAACATATGACAGCTAAAGATAACTTTAGGCTGTCCTTGCCAGCTGGGGATAAAGATAAAATAGAAAGGGATTTTTTTATAGTATGCTTAGTTCTGGGCGTGGGGAAAGATAAGAGAGATAAGAGAAAGAGGAAGTAGAGCAGATATGAAACCATAAGATATATACTTAAATCCAATATTGATATTGGCATTGGAATATCAATCGGGCATTAATTGCATCATGATGTCACAATGCACGTAATTAACACTTTATCATAATTGTTTGTGCAGACATCTCTGAATACATATTAACCTGGCCATAAGAAGGATACATGTAACAATATCATATATCATTTTCTGACCATTGTCAGAATGGTATTAAAGTATTTAAAATTTAAGCATACACAAAATTAGTAGATAATGATTACTAATAGAATAATTTCATAAAACTGTTGATTTACAAAAATATAATTTTAACATAGAAACAGAAAACGGTGCACTGACGATGTCTCCTTGAATGGGGAAAAAACATTTGCAACCAAATCACCAGGCTTTAAGCTCAAACCAACAGCATAACTACCAGTCCAAGCTACTAATATTCAAAGACATTTCAATATAGGAAACTATTGGCAGAAAGATCCAGTGGTCCATCGAATCTGCCTAAGTTTTTTGGTTGTTTGTTTTTGTTTTCTTTTTAATTATTTTTTAATTATTAATTATTGTTTGTTTTATTATTGTCATTACACAGTTTGCCAGATACTCAGACTGGCACTTTGCCAATTTTGTTTGACCTATCAACTCCTTTCCAAGGAGCTTGGATAAACAGATATGGATGTTTGATCAGTGGTAGGATTCAATTTTTTTTACTTCCGGTTCTGTGGGCATGGCTTGGTGAGTGTGGCTTGGTGATCATGTGACTGGGTGGGAGTGGCTATGTGATCACGTGACTAGCATCAAAAGACAGAAACTCACTTTCTGTAGCAGGGGGTTGGACTAGATGACCTCCAGATACTTTCCAGCCCTGGACTGCTGTGTTGTTTTAAAGCATCTTCTGAAGCTGTATCTAGTGCCAAGGTTTGTGGTCCTTCCTTCCTCTCCTTTTTCCCTCCCTCCACTCCCTTTCTTTTTTCTTTCTCTTTCTCTCCTCCCTCCCTTTCTTTCCCCCATCCCTCTCTTTTTCTTTCTCTTTCTTTTTTTCTTTCAAAGTACACTCCCCTCCCGCCCTGATTTTGGCCTCATGGGCCTCAGGGAAGTTTCATGGGTGCTGAAAAAAGAAGCATTTTGTAGTGAGGGGGGCATCAGCTGTGCCGGGTGATTTAGATTAGTTAGAAGTCAAGAAATCTGACGATTTCCTACTTTCTAGCCAATCTAAATTACATGGCACAGCTGATTGTCACCCAGCTGATCACTGGAAATTTTTTTATTGAACTGGTAGCATTTTTTATTAATATAAACACAAGAAGAGGCAATATATCTTAAACCAAAAGTTTAAGGCCCTTCTATGTTTTGCCCATGTTTAGCCAAATTATAAATTGTTCTCAGAAGTAAATTAAAAGTTAGATTCAAGACAATGCAAATCCAGGAACATATAAAGATACAATTGGCCTTAAAAGACTGCTCCTAAAATCTAGCAAGAAGCTGCTGCTAACTACTTCAATCAAGGACATCTAATATTCAGATGGCGAGTTTAGAATATGAGAAGGTACTTCTACTTTACTGCAGGGAAAATGTTTTGGACTAATTATATAGGGCAGCTGAAAAATGAACTAAAGGTTTTTGTTTCTAGGCCTACGGTAACTGTTCTGACTCATATAGTTTGGCTTTCCACACCCTTTTTTCTGCCACTGGTAACATTTATAAATAAAGTTTTTGAAGGAGAAGGCTCTGCTTCTTTTGCTTTAATCTTCAAATCATACTTTATGCATGGAGAACACTATAGAAGAGAAAGAGAAAGAGAAAGAGAGAGAGAGAGAGACTGAGAAAGAGAGAGAGACTATCAATCACTTTAAAAATCTTTTTAATGAATGCATATTTGGAGCAAACTTTCAGGATTTCTTATGTTAAATTCATGGATGAAAGGTTTGTTGTGGCAAACAGCAGCAGATAGGGTGTTCACTGGCTGATGAAAGCATTTTTGCTTTATTTTGTTTACTCACCGAAGATGAACATTTAACAAACTTCTTGCTGACTGTGCGGGAATTCATTCTCTTCTTGGAAAATATTTGCTTGCTCACTTGGAAGTAATCTGTTTTAACACATCTTATAGTTTCATTCTAATTGCCTCTGGAGTCTTTGCTTTCTAAGCTTAATGCACACAAGATTCTTTGTTGCCAAAACCATATGCAAAAGGAAGTTATGTTTAGTTACTGTACATACTATTTATCCACAGTTTTTCCCTTTGCATGAGATGCACTAACACTAATTTTAATGCCTGGTCTGTGATGTGGATATTTTGCTCAGAGTATAAATGTACCATTAATAAATAAACATTTCCTGTTACTTAAAATATATACATATTTTTCTGTTTTATTAAAATATATAATATTTTCAGCTAATAATGTTGAATACATTTTGCATTTAGCTCAATGAACTGTCACAAGGTTAAAATTTGTGCCAATTTATTTAATGACTCAACAAAAAATATCTTAACTTGCGGTATCTGCTATCCCGCATCAGATGGGCGTCTCATGATAGGGAGCGAAGGAGAAAGAAACAACAGGAGACGAAGTTCCTCGGGATGAGTGCGCCCAGAATGTCTGGGTACACGCTCTTTTATTATGCTCCTTCAAAAGGGGGGGGGTCACTATCATTGTTTATTCAGAGCCTAGGTCAAGCCCAGGTCAGACAGGATATGCAAGACTTAGATAAGGCAAAATATCAAGTCAGACAAGATGGCACGATCTACAATTTGATCAAGACATTCCTTACAAAGCTGCATGCCAGTCGATGTAATCACAAAGTGAATGCTTGACTCCTTGTCTCTGTACGTGCCCTGTAAAAGGTCACTGAGGAGACAGAAGTTCAATGATTACACGTGAATGATACAATGTTGCAAATGCCTGAATGATACATAGTTGTATTGATACACAGTTGCAAACACATAAATGATACATAGTTACAACATCTCCTCTGTTTTTATTTTTTATGACGAATCTTCTTCCTTGTCCAAGAAGACAGGAACCTTTTTTCTAAAATGTTCACCGTCCCAGTCATCTAGGCAGGAGTGCGATCCGTCAGCGTCAGGGTTGTCCAAGGAGCGGTAACTCAGCAATGACATTTTTTCATCCGGTGTTAAGGACTTAACATGAGCTTGCAATAACACATTAACATTAGCAGTTATGGAGGATAATTGATTTTTCAAAAATTGCAATATTCTATTAAAACAACAAGGTCCTATGATACATATCAATATAATGATTATTAATGGTCCTGCCAATGCAGTTATAAGGGTTGTAAGCCATGGTGAAATAGAAAACAAGCCTTGATACCAATTATACATGTTTAACCTTTCGTTTTCTCTGTCTTTTAAGTGTTTTTCCAATTCTTTCATAGAATCCAACACAATCCCCCTGTTATCAGCATAAAAACAACATTCTTCTTTAAGCGCAGCACACAATCCCCCTTGTTTTAAAAATAACAGATCTAAGCCTCTACGATTCTGCAAGACCACTTCTGAGAGGGAAGTCAAGGAGTTTTGCAAAGCTGTAATTGACTTCTCAATTCGTAACAAATCATCATCAATGACTGAACCTAGAGCTGTAATTTTTTGTTCAGAGACAGCTAGTCCTGCAATGCCCGTGGCTGCGCCCGTGGTGCCCAGAGCAAGCAGTAAACCTAGAGTGAGAGTACTAATAATTTCTCGCTTTGCTCTGAGGGGGTATTCCATGGGTGCCTGTAGGGATATAAAATCATCAGAGTTATACACGTTAATTTTTGGTACAAGCCATACTTGAATGCAAAATGATTTGGATTTAATAAGTTCATCCCCATAGACACATGCTGTGAGACCGGTGGAACAAGCCCAGACAGAGTTGTTGCCAGGGATAAAATACATTCCTTTCAGGCGTGATGTTAAATTTCCTCCTGAAGTGGTGTAGACTGCAGAGTATCCTCCGATGGTGTGGAAGCGGCCAAGGTGGTTCTTAGGAAGATATACATTACAATGATAGCCATTAGAAACATTATGACAATATTGTGAGTAATTGGATGGAATATTTCCTAAGCAGCAACCAACCCCAGTGATGGAAGAAACAGTAATAGTGGAGTTCCTCCAACGGCAACGTTCGTCTGATGTGGAATTAGCAATGGATTCTTGGGAAGCGATGGCTTCGTAAAAAGGTGGAGAGGCAGAAATACAAAGCCAACATGTGGAGGCAATTGATGAGTTTGAAGAGTTCAGTAAAGCATAGGAAGCTTTGATCATTGGAATCAATGGGTTAACTCCCTGTGTTATGGGTTGCAAGAATGGGGATTTAATAACCTTTTAATGTGGTCCCACCGGGTTAGAGCGAGGGAGTTCAATGTGACGTTGAATGTAAAAAATATTTCCATAATGCTTGTCTGGCCAGACTCCTTTTAGGCGGGCACCCCATTTCAAGCCAGTGTCCCATAGAGTACTTTTCTTGCCTTGGTCCATGAACCTTATGGTTACCGGGTTGCATTTGGGCAATTTTTTATCACTGCATGGAATGTCCCATGTGGTGCGAGTGACAGTAATGAGATCACCCTTAGTGCCCGGATCCCAATAAATATGTCCAGTTGAAACACATGACCAGGCTTTGCAAAAGTAATCCGATGACCCCCCACAGTCAAGAAGTCGTTGGGCAGGGGTCTGAGTGTTGGAAACGGGCTGTCCGGGGCATACATAAAACCTATATTTATTTACCACTCTATGACTAGGCTCAGTTGGATGAGAAGGTGAGTTGTAGGCGGTGGAGCCTACAAGCATTTCTGCCAAATCAAATTGAAGTGGTGGGTAGAAGTCTTCTATGCGAGAAGAATTGGTTGTAGAGCTTAAAGGAATGCCTTGAAAATCTTTTATAGTCCAAGTAATATTATATTTTCTATGAGGCTTCTGTGGATCGTCATGGACAGTTCTTTTGAAGTGTTGTTTGTTGACAGGATCAGAGTTTGGGTATTACAAGTAGGAGAGAGGACTATGGACAAGTTAGTTGTAGAACATTTAAGAGATGAAAAGGGAATGCAATTAGTAGAAAAAGGATAATAATTACAATAATGACAATGAAGATTAATTTGGTCATTCATCAAGGATGTTAATTGGGTTGGAGGAACCCATAATACAAGAGAAGGACATTTAGGTCCCCCTATATCTAGCTTGAATAGAGGAAAAGATTTTAAGGTTCTTTTCCATATGAAGAGTAAAGAAGGAACAAAAGAGTGAGTGATAGAGTGTTCTGTAAGCAAAACAGAAGTGACAGAGTGAAAGCTATGGGTAGCATTTTCATGACGTACCCACATGGAACAAGTATAATACAAAGAGAAAGTCAGCGACACCAGGAAGATAAGTAACAGTTTCATTAGCAACAAGATCGTAAGGGAAAGAAGAAAAAGTTGCAATTTTCAGCAGCCTTTGTTGTGGGGCTGGCTGCCTGCCCCGTTTCTAATTCTGACTCCCAGACCAAAAATTGTCCTCATCCATTTCTAAAAGGCTTGTTGAATGGCTTTTACAACATCCCCCCCCTTTCGGGGTGGTGGTGGAGGACACGAGAGCTCTCCTTTTAAAGAAGTGGATTGGATGGAGGGAGGCTTTCGTAAGGATTTTTGATCATTGGGAGCGGAGGGTTGAAGGACAGGAAAGTTATCATAACTTGGTGGAGGAGATTCTAATACACTTTCTGCTTCTATTTTATAATGGACTTTTAAAGCCTCCATAATTTTCCTCCAAGTGACCAAAATGCCAATAGGTGCACGAAGAGGATTATGGAGATAGTCACCAATTTTTTCCCAAATGGAGATTTTTAAGGACCCTTTCTCTGGATAAGTGGGACAATGTTGCCACACATAAGCCAATAATGTAGCAATAGGTTTAATTTTTACAGGCGAGGCCTTTAAATTAGCAGAATATTTAGAAGAAGAAACGACTAACTCCCTCAATTCCTTCAGATGCTCTGTCTGTTGTTGAGAAAAGTTTCCGCCCATACTTACGAAAGTCGAGACCGTGTTTCAGATCCGATGATGTGCAATTCGCTTCAGGCCTGGCGAAGCACAGCTCCCATCGAGCGAGTAAGATATGAGCGCGTCGCTGCGTATCCCCCTTAGGGAATCACGTCGGGGTCACCAGAATGCGGTATCTGCTATCCCGCATCAGATGGGCGTCTCATGATAGGGAGCGAAGGAGAAAGAAACGACAGGAGACGAAGTTCCTCGGGATGAGTGCGCCCAGAATGTCTGGGTACACGCTCTTTTATTATGCTCCTTCAAAAGGGGGGGGTCACTATCATTGTTTATTCAGAGCCTAGGTCAAGCCCAGGTCAGACAGGATATGCAAGACTTAGATAAGGCAAAATACCAAGTCAGACAAGATGGCACGATCTACAATTTGATCAAGACATTCCTTACAAAGCTGCATGCCAGTCGATGTAATCACAAAGTGAATGCTTGACTCCTTGTCTCTGTACGTGCCCTGTAAAAGGTCACTGAGGAGACAGAAGTTCAGTGATTACACGTGAATGATACAATGTTGCAAATGCCTGAATGATACATAGTTGTATTGATACACAGTTGCAAACACATAAATGATACATAGTTACAACATTAACTCTTCAAAAATAAATATAGAATCATAAAGTAAGGAAGAACAATCAGAAAACAGCATGGTGGCAGTTAAGATAATGTTGCTTGTTCCAATGAAGTGTCACAAAAATAAAAATTAAAAATAAACGTGAAATATTTTCACATATAGAAAGTTCCGTTTCATCCTATCATTTCATTTGAGATTTTAAGTTGCAGTCTCAGAAAACAATCTTTACAATTTACAAAAACAATTTCTATTTTGTAATCAGTGAATAAAAATATTTAAGTAAATTTAAATAATTATGTTTAAAATAAATGCAAGTAAGTAAACAACATATTAATATTATTAAATATAGTTATATATGTCGTAATATTATAAAATAATTCAAAATATTAAAACTGAAAAACTGTTAAACTGAGAAAAAAATGGATTTAAAATAATACAATTGTTTTTGCTAAAGCCCATGTCACACTGATGTAAAATGGACAAAAAAGCTTGCCATCCGTTCGAAAACACGATGTACTCACTGCCTCCATTTTGCTTCCTCTCTATCCATCCAGCATCCGTTTATTGACATTTCATCCGCTCCAAAAGTTTTGGGCTGCCCAAAACTTTTGCGCGGAAAATGTATCCAGTTCGTCTGTTCTGCATCCGCTACGCATCCGCTATGCATCCGCTATGCATCCGCTATGCATCCGCTATATCCGCTAGGAATCCGTTCCGCATCCGCGCAACTCGCATCTGCCCAGATGCAGGGAGGAAGCAGAACGGATGCAGAACGGATGCAGAACGGATGCCTAGCGGATGCAGCATGGAAACAAAGCGTTTAAAATGGAAAAAATGTTCGCAGAAGGGACCTATCTTGGATATTAAGGATGCCTAGAGGATGCCTAGTGGAAAACCTATACTGCCTATAAAAAGGGGGAGCAACTCGCTTGCATCTCACTTTCAGCCCAGCAGCCCAGCGGTGCAGACCTCTGCAGCCTTCATCTGCCTCTTCCTCTTCCACAGCATCCAGTCTTGTCCACCGTGGATTGTAACAAAGTCCTTTCGGCAGCCACCATCGTTCTGCAACAGTGCGAAGCCATCTGCAGGCTCTGTGAACTCTACTGCAAGAAGAAAAGGAGCCACCCAAAAAGAGTCTGGATCCGAAGATGGTTTGCCAGAAGAGCAGAGGACGGACTGTACAACAAGCTGATGGTGGAGCTGAGAAACAAAGACTCTCGTGCATTCCAGAACTTCATGAGGATGCCTCCAGCCATGTTTGATGAAGTTGTGCAGCGGCTGACACCCAGGTTGACCAAGGCAAACACCAACTTCCAGCCCAACCTGGAACCTGGGCTCAAGGTGGCACTCACTCTGCGCCACCTGGCCTCAGGGACCTCTGACAGGAGCATGCAGTACGGCTGGAGGGTGCCATCCAACACCATCAGCATTGTGGTCAGAGAAGTGGTGCAGGCCATCATAGAAGAATACAAGGAGGAGCTCCTCCAGTACCCCTCCACTGAAGAAGGCTGGAAGAAAGTTGCAGAGCAGTGGTATCAGAAGTGGAACTTACCACACACCGTTGGAGCCATAGATGGCAAGCACGTGGCCTGCAAAGCTCCACCCAACTCAGGGTCCACTTATTTCAACTCCAAAGGCTTCTTCAGCATCATCCTCTTCACCATGGTCGATGCTGACTACAAGTTCATGTACATCGATGCTTCAGGCAATGGCTCATCTTCAGATGCCCAGGTATACAACGCCAGTCACCTCAAGGAGGAGCTGGAAGGCAACCTCATTGTGGGCTTCCCAGATCCAGAACCCCTGCCCAACGACACACAACATGTGCCCTACTTCATCGTGGGGGATGACGCCTTCTCCCTCACAACCTACCTCATGAAGCCCTACACTTCCAGACTCCTAACCCGTGAAGAGAGGATCTTCAACTACAGGCTGTCCAGGGCAAGGTGGGTGGTGGAGAACGCTTTTGGCATCCTGGCCAACAGGTTCCAGGTACTTCTCACCACCATGCAGCATTGCCCAGAGACCGTGAGGAGGATCATGGAAGTTTGCTGCATCCTGCACAATCTCATGCGCACCCGCTACCAAGTCTTGCAGAACAGGCTCGTGGACCTCCAGCAAGGCAATGGGGACATGGAGCCTGGGGAATGGAGGCAAGGCAAAACCTGATCGACACTGAGGATGTGCAAGGCCCCAACAGAGCCTCACATGAAGCGAAGAAGCAGTGCAACCTCCTGAGACAATGGTGCAACTCCCCAGCTGGAGCAGTGGAGTGGCAAGACAGGATGGTAGATGCTTAATGGATGCTTCCTTCAGCCTGTCTCATCACATGGATGAGATTGGGCCATGTATGTTTGGTTGGCCTACAATGAACAGGGCGTTTAATAAAGAGTTGTGTTTATGTTGATATGTGTGGATAATTATTACATTATTATTGATAATAAAGGGCCGTAGGTGTGGCACCTGGGAGCGTGGACCATACAATCCCATTATGCTTGCACTGGAGGTTTATCTATCCCACTGCTATCCTAACCCATCCCACAGATATTACCCATCCCACAGGTATCCTAACCCATCCCAAAGCTACAAGCATGCAAAGGCTTAAACCATTTCTAAAAGTTTCCACCAAGACTTTATTAAAAAAAAGAAATGAAGCAAGTGTGTGAATCATAAATAAACTTTATTAACAACAAGCTATAAAACAAAAAATGAGTCTCTGGCACTCCTCTTGGTCGCTCAGTCTCAGGGGTGAAGGGTGCAGGTGCTATGGAGGTGGCTGGTGCTGGAGTGCTTGTCATCAGCTCCTCCAGAAGCAGAAGCAGCAGAAGCCCCAGCCCCAGAAGAGCGAGCCCGTGCTGCAGAAGCCCCAGCAGAACCAGAGTGAGGGCCAGGGGCCGGGATGGTAGCCCTATCACTCTTGCCAGGGCTGGCAGCAGATGGCTGAGGCTTGCTGTGCTTCCACATGGTTGTGGGGTTGCTGGGTGGCAGGGAGGTTGGCAGGAACCAAGGCTGGCAGGGAGGCTGGCAGGCAGGCAGGCACCAAGGCTGGCAGAGAGGCAGGCACCAAGGCTGGCAGGAAGGCAGGCAGCAAGGCTGGCAGGAAGGCAGGCAGCAAGGCTTGCAGGCAGGTTGGCAGCAAGGCTTGCAGGCAGGCTGGCAGCAAGGCTGGTAGTAAGGCTGGCAGCAAGGCTGGCAGGCAGACATGCAGGCAGGGCAGGCAAGGCAGCCAATCCGTCCGGCAGCAGGTCTTTCCTCTGAATGGCGACCTGCTTCCGAGCTGCTTCTGTTATATCCGCGGGGCTGACACAATGCATCCTCCCCGCATGCGCAATTAACACCAGGCTTCCGCTGTGCATCCACTGTGCATCCGGTTCATCCGCTCAGCGTCCGTTCTGCATCTGCTGTATCCGTTCCTCGTCCGCTTCGTTGAGGCCCCTCCGGAAGCCCTGCGGATGTGCCATCTGCTCCCATCTGCTTCCATCCGCTAGGGTTCCGTTCCGCATCCGCTTTGCATCCGCCCTGCGTCCTCCCTGCGTCCGTGTTATCCGCTCCGGTTATGCAAATTTTTTGCCCCTTTTGAGAGCGGATAACAACGGAAGGAACATTTTGCTCGTCCGTTGTGTCCTTTTTGCATCCGTTGGGCAGTGTGACATGGGCTTAAGCAAAAATTGTCAAATAAACATTTTTTAAAAAAAATACATAAAATAAAAAATAGATACAAATACAAATATTTTGTATTATATACATTATGTGGCAGGATAGTTAATTTTCAGTATTTCTACTTAAAGATAATGACAGAATGGCCACTGAAATATCCATGTAATTCAGTGGTAAGTTAATTCTTATTTTAGTGCTTAGAGAGTCTAATTAAATAGCACCTAAGCTAATTTTGTCATTTTTGAAGCATTTTGGAAAATTGCTGCTTATAACAGCACACCAGAAGAGTGCTACAAGCCTTGGAAGGGTTCTAATTGTTCCAATTTTACCAACATACAAGTTTGAGAGGGTTGATTAGTTGATTCACAAATATGATATTAAGGGTTATTTTCCAGTTGCTAAAAAAATAGGTAAAATCCATCTTTCAGTAAGCATTGATCAATATTTCTAAATCAATAATGTCAATTAGATTTTCCATCATACCTCTGATATTTATTTATTAATTGTTTGGGGACAGCCCAATCAATTTATTAGGAAATTAGTACTCTTGCTCAAGTTATCCTTGAGTTTGGGTTTAATCAGTATATAATGCTATGCATGGAAACATGGAAAATACTAGAGCATTTGTAAGGAAATTTATGTTGTTCCTAATCTTGAGGTAAACAGTTAGTTAATAGTTAAGTGCACACACATAGAGACAAACATATAGACTATTATATAATTATATTATAAAAATGTACAAACTTTCAGTATAAGAGCAGGAGTTTTGTCACACATATTAAAAATAGACAGCATTATTTTCAATCTAAAGTGTTTTCTATCCCCAGAAGCTTTTAGACTCACTGAAAAAAGTCCAGCTGCTGAAAAAGTCAAAGAGAGGTCTGTAAAACCTTGCAGCAATATGAATGATGTCCTATGTGGAGATGTCCTATAGATGTCCTATGTGGAGAATCTATTCTAAAGAATTGTATGTTGTACATACTGACATTCCTTTTAGATTCAATATTACAGGGATACTTGGGATATATTTTCAACATTGCAGAAAAGCTCAGGCATAAAGGTCTTTCCTTTTCTGTTTATTTTATACAGAGAGATCTAAATGGGCCGTGTCTATTTTCTCACATTTAGTCTTTCCACTAAAGTACTGTGTTTCTCAGAAAATAAGGCCAGGCCTTATTTTCTTTTGACCCATGAAAAAATGGCTAGGCCATCTTTTCGAGGGGTGACTTAATTTCTCCCTCCTGCACCCTTGCCTAGAGCGCCCCGTGGGTAGCCACGTCTCACCACCAGCTGCTCCTAATGGCCGATCATGGTGGAGTGCGGAGAGCTCCCTACCCTCTCCAAGCGCCTTTGCTGCAGACCCAGATATGGTGCTGAGTGCAGGTGCTGAGTGGGTGGCAGTGGCATGGATGTCAGCCTCGGTGGCAGTGGGGCACTTTGCATCACGCCTGCCACTGTTGCTTTCTCTGCCGCTGTTGCTTTCCCTTCTGCCTGTGTGCTGCCGCATTTGGAGTGCTGCACATTTCTCCACCGGCAGTGTTTCAGCCACTTCTTGGGCAGGGAAACCATAGCTTCCATGGTTCCTGCCGGTGCTGGTGCCTCTCTCACTAGTGCCATCTCCAACAACAGCAGCACAGTGAGACAGACCCTGCTGCCGATGAGAACCGCCTGTCCTCATGTAGGGGCATCGCTTTGATTGATGGCAACTGCGTCAACAAGGTCCTGCAAGTCAGTGAGTCTTTTGGGGTTGGGTGGGTGGAAGTGGTGGTAGGAGGGTGATGCCATCGTTTCTCCCCCCCCCCCCATGCCTCACTTTGCTTCCCACCCCAGAGCTTTGGGTCATGGTCTCGTCCCTTGTATGGTCGGGTGCTCTCCTCTTGCTCCAGACATCAAAAAACCCCTGTGGACCTTTCCCCTCTCTTTAAGTTTTCTTTACTCTCATTCCCTCCATCAGTTCCCTAAGAATACAGACTGGCTGGGCAGCTTCCTCCCCACCCCTCCCGGTAGTTTTAAAAAGGGAACCATCTATCCATTTTGCCCTTCGAGCAAAGGCAAACCTTCTAATCCAAACAGAAGAGAAAGGGAATAATCCTACAGACCCTTATCACCAAGCTTCCCAGAGTATTCTCACATGTATTCTTAGGGAACTGATGGAGGGAATGAGAGTAAAGAAAACTTAAAGAGGGGGGGAAAGGTCCATGGGGGGTTTCAGGCAGCTGGAACAAGAGGAGAGTGCCTGACCATACAACCTACGAGACCATGACTTGAAGCTCTGGGGTGGGAAGCAAAGCGAGGCGTGGAAGGGAGAGAAACAATGACATCACCCTCCTGCTGCTGCTTCCACCCACCCAACTCTGACAGACTCATCAACTTACAGGACGCAGCTCCCATCAATCAAAGCAATGCTTTGGGCAGGCAGTTCTCGTCAGCAGGCAGTTCTCGTCAGCAGCAGGGTCTGTCTCACTGCTGCTGCTGTTATTGGAGACAGCGCTGGCAAGAGAGGCGTCAGTGCTGGCAAAAACCATGGAAGCTATGGCTTCCCTGCCCAAGAAGTGGCTGAAACGCTGCCGGTGGAGGAATGTGCAGTACTCCAAACACGACAGTGTACAGGCAGAAGGGAAAAACAATAGCAGCAGAGGAAGCAACAGTGGCAGGCACGATGCAAAGTGCCCCACCACCACTGAGGCCGACATCCATGCCGCTGACCCAGCCTGCATCCAGCACCATACCCGGGTCTGCAGCAAAGGCACTTGGCAGGGATAGGGAGCTTTCCTTGCTCCGCCATGATTGGCCATTAGGAGCAGCTGGTGACGAGGAATGGATGCCCGCAGGGTGCTCCTAATGGCAAGTTTCCCCCACTCAGCCCCCAATTTTGCATGTTTAAACTAGGCTTAAATTTGGGGAGGGCTTAATTTCACCTTATGCCTAGAAAACATGCTGGGTCTGCCTATTGGGGGGTCATATTGTTGGAGAAACACGGTATAAATGCATTTAAAAGAATGGCTGGTTGTTTCCATCTTCTGTAACATCTAATCTCTGCTAATAAAAATCATTGTCCTCTTTAAAGCAGTGTTCAAGCATGTTCTGAAAACACTTCTATATGAATCAAAGAGCTCTGTTGTTAGTAAGATATAGCAGCATTATCTAGAATTCAACTTCAAGAATTGCTTACTGCAATGGTTATATTATACCATGAGAGTAAATAATATATTAAATCATTAATACAATTATTTTCAAAAAGAGAAGATGAAAATGATAATGGGTGTTGATACAGTTGAAATAATTAGTTGAAAGCCATAAACAGATACAATTTCAATATATTTTTGTTTGGTTTCCCCCCCCTCCCAAAATATCAAGATTTCTGGATTTTTCTTTTGTTTTTAATATATAAAGGTTTGTGGCTTGTTCACATACAATAATCAAATTATTGTATCAATTCAGTGTTCTATGACATAGTATTCTATCAGTTTTTGATAGAAGTGCTTACAATATGATATAGAATTTCCAACTCTGAAAACCAAAAAGGCTAGGCAGCCCTGAACTAGCTTTTGAGACTTATTAAGAGTTAGACTCTGGTTAAAATCAGTGGTGGGATTAAACTTTTTTTACTACCGGTTCTTGGGCATGGCAGGGAAAGGATACTGTAAAATCTCCAGTCAGAGGTGCTATTTGCTGGTTCTCTGAACTATTCAAAATTTCTGCTACTGGTTCTCCAGAACTGGTCAGAACCTGCTGAATACTACCTCTGGTTAAGATAGTTGACTAAAAACCAAGAGATCTAGTCCAATCTTAATTACAAACCAGCTGGTACTTTGGGCCAGTCGCTCTATGAAGAAGGTAATGGCAAGCCACTTCTGACAGTCCTGCCAATAAATTTTCTAGGACAAGTCCAGTCAATTGTCAGGAATCAACATAATTTTGAAAATACACATGCATTCAATCTTCTTAGCAATTGTTCTCCTGCATTTCTATTTATGGTAATATTCATTCCAGTTAGCTGAATTTTTGGAAACTTCTGCAAGAAAAATATAATTTCTGTTGGCATACTATATATATTAGGCAGTAGATGCTGTTATATCCTCCAAAATTCCATACCATTCCCCATTTCAAATACAGAATCTGAATCAGAAGGCTGATCGCCTTGTTTCTGCCAATGTATTAACAACAGTTTGTGATATGTGTCCACAAATAATAACTTCAATTCTTCCTTCTACTTCTGCTTCCAAAAATCTTCCAGTTGGGTAATCAAAGAATAACATTAAAAAGCAGTAAAAATGGCCAAGAAAATTGCCAAGAAAAGTTTCTATTGAATACATATCTTCTGTTAGTAAAATGAATTATCTGCATTTATTCTGGCATACCTAGGCCATTAACCAGGCATCAACGCTGACTAAATAAACAAACTAATGATAGAATCTTTAGAACCTGCCACTATGCCAACTTCATTACTTGATCTTGGCTTTGCTTTTTTTGGTTTGATGTGAAACAAAAAAACCTCTCTGTGTACATGTTATGAAAACACCCCGTCGACTGCTGCTGGAAATCACCTTCCCTATATTTAGTTTTTACTTTCCAAGCACTTACAACAGTGAAGTTTGGGAAAGTACTGCCACCTACTGGCTTTTTGCAATACAGCATTGATATTGGTTGCACTACTGATGGATTTCAGAAAAAAATAAAATGGACCACTTAGGGTAGTAAAGAAAATCTATTAGTTGATAAAATGGCCAGTGACATATTTTATTAATGAAACAGAAATAAAAAACTATAATGCCAATTTCTTAACAAGTAGTTAATGCTGTAGGTTGGATTTAAAGTGAACTACACTTGCAGTAGATCCATTAAATCAAACTGGATTTCCTCCAGTGGTTTTCTCTATCTTGTATATGATCCTACAGCAGATAATTCATTTGAACTATCGACAAGGCATAGCTCACAAGTGGGAGATCATCTCCATAATGACTTAATTAGCTACCCTACAACTACTAAAACTCAGGTCATAAAGAGATGCTTCATTGGCAATCCTGGGGGGAAAAGTGTTTTAATTCAATGAGCAAACCAAAATAGGAAAGGGATGAATTATGAATTTAGGTATCATGTATAATGTAATAATCTACATCTAGCATCTTTCTATATCATTGCTGCCCAATATAGATGCCTACTGGGTTTAGCTGGGCAGCTGAGATGATTTACCTAATGAGAATAATTACTCTTACAGTATCAGTTACTTTTTGCTCATTCCTTCCAGAAACAGCATACTTCCATGATAAGGAAGCGTAGCAGGTCTGAGGCGATGGGATAACTATAGGTCTGACCAAATAACAAGACAAATCCTTCAACAAATGTATGGAGATGAAAAAAATATATAATTGTAGAAATCATTAAAATATCATCCAATTTACAAAATATTGTATAAAAGCTGTTATTTATGTAAGTTGCATAAGTGTTAAAGTATCTCTGTCATTGAATAGATAGAATAGAATAGAATACTTTATTTGCCAAGTGTGATTGGACACACAAGGAATTTGTCTTGGTGTAAATACTCTCAGTATACATAAAAGAAAAGATACATTTGTCAGGAGTCGAAAATCATAAAGCCCCTGTCACACAGCACCAACGGATGCAAAGAGGATGTAAAATGGAGAGAAACACTTGCCATCCGTTGGTTAACGCGATGTTTCCGTTCTGTACTCACTGCGTCTGTTTTTCATCCTCTCTATCTGTCCAGAATCCGTCTACTGACATTTCATCTGCTCAAAAAGTTTTGAGCTGCACAAAACTTTTTGAGCGGAAAATGTATCCAACGCATCCGTTAGACATCCGCTACGCATACAGGGAACATCCGTTAGACGTCCATCGTAATCCGTTACGCGTCTGCTATATCCGCTAGGCATTTGCTGCGCATCCGCGAAACTCGCATCTGCTTCAGCAGAAAACGGACACAGGGAGGAAGCGAAACGGACGCGGAACGGACACGCAGCATTAGTAGCACGGACGGAGAAAGGATGAAAGTGGATGCAGCTCGCATAGAAAGCATTAAAATGGAAAAAACATTCGCATAGGGAATATATCTCGGATATTTAGGATGTCTGCAGGATGTCTAGAGGATGCAAAAGGACACCTAGCGGAAAACCTATATTTCCTATAAAAAGGGGGAGAAATCACCTGGATCTCACTTTCAGTCTGGCAGCCCTGTGGTGCAGACCTCTTCAGCCTTCATCTGGCTCTTGCTCTTCCACAGCATACAGTCACCTCCACCATGGATTGTCACACACTCCTTTTGGTAGCCACCATCGTTCTACAACAGTGCAAAGCCAACTACAGGCTCTTTCACCTGTTTTATGCAAAGAAAAGGAGGCGGCCAAGAAGTGTCTGGGTCCGAAGATGGATCGCGAGAAGAACAAAGTACGAACTGTACAACAAGCTGATGGTGGAGCTGAGGAATGAAGACACTCGTGCATTCCAGAACTTCATGAGGATGCCGCCAGCCATGTTTGATGAAGTTGTGGAGCGGCTGAGACCCAGTTTGACCAAGCAGAGTACCAACCTCTGGCCCAGCCTGGACCTTGGGCTGAAGGTGGCACTGACTCTGTGCCACCTGACCTCAGGCACCATGTACAGGAGCATGCAGTACGGCTGGAGGGTGCCACACAACACCATCAGCATTGTGGTCAGAGAAGTGGTGCAGGCCATCATCGAAGAATACCTGGAGGAGCTTCCTCCAGTGCCCCTCCACTGAAGAAGGATGGAAGAAAGTTGCAGAGCAGTGATATCAGAAGTGGAACTTCCCCCACACCGTTGGAGCCATAGATGGGAAGCATGTGGCCTGCAAAACTCTAGCCAACTCAGGGTCCACTTATCACAACTACAAGGGCTTCTTCAGCATCATCGTCTTCGCCATGGTCGATGCTGACTACAAGTTCATGTACATTGATGCTTCAGGCAACGGGGCATCTTCAGATGCCCAGGTATACAACACCAGTGACCTCAAGGAGGGGCTGGAAGGCAACCTCATCATGGGCTTCCCAGATCCAGACCTCCTGTCCAACGACATGCAAGATGTGCCCTACTTCATCATGGGGGATGACGCCTTCTCCCTCAGAACCTACCTCATGAAGCCCTACACTTCCAGATGCCTCACCCGTGAAGAGAGGATCTTCGACTACAGGCTGTCCAGGGCAAGGCGGGTGGTGGAGAACGCCTTTGGCATCATGGCCAACAGGTTCCAGGTACTTCTCAGCACCATGCAGCATCGCCCACAGACTGTGAGGAACATCGTGGAAGCTTGCTGCATCCTGCAAAATCTCATGCGCACCCAACTACCCAGTGTTGCAGAACAGACTTGTGGACCACCAACAAGGCAATGGGGACATGGATCCTGGTGAATGGAGGCAAGGGCGAAACCTGATAGATACTAAGGATGTGCAAGGCCCCAACAGAGCTTCATGTGAACGGAATAAGCAGCACAACCTCCTGAAACACTGGTGCAACTCCCCAGCTGGAGCAGTTGAGTGGCAAGACAGGATGGTAGATGCTTAATGGATGCTTCCTTCAGCCTGTCTGATCACACGGATGAGATTGTGCCATGAATGTTGAGTGGCCCTACAATGAACAGGGCATTTAATAAAGAGTTGTGTTTATGTTGAAATGTGTGGATCAATGATTAAATTGTTATTGATAATAAAGGGCCAAAGGTGTGGCACCTGGGAGGGTGAACTATACAGTCTCACTATGCTTGCACTGGAGGTTTATCTATCCCACAGCTATTACCCAATCTACAGGTATCCTAACCCATCCCACAGCTATTACCCATCCCACAGGTATCCCTGCCCATTCCATAGCTATTACCCATCCCAAAGGTATCCCTGCCCATCCCACAGCTATTACCCATCCCACAAGCATGCAAAGGCTTAAACCATTTCTAAAAGTTTCCACCAAGACTTTATTGACTAAAAGAACTGAAGCAAGTGTGTGAAGCAAAGATAATCTTTATTAATAACAAACTGTAAAAGAAAATGACCCAAGTGTCCCAAGCAAAGATAAAGTCATCAGGTAGCAACCCAGTCTCTGGCACTCTTCTCAGTCACTCTGAGGCGTGCCCATAGTCTCAGGGGTGAAGGGTCCAGGTGCTGTGGAGGTGGCTGCTGCTGGAGTGCTGGTCTGAGGCGCCATTGGGGTGCCTGGCCCCGAGAGGACAACAGGGGATGGTGTGTGGAGGAAGCTCTCAGAGAGCTGGCTCAGTCCTGTGATGTTGAGAGCCCCTTCCTCCAGGACATGGGGTGTCAGTCCCAAGACCGATGACAGATGTTCTGAGGCCGGGCTTGGCTGTGGGGTGGAGGAAGGAGGAGTGTAGTGGGGATGTCTGGTCTGTAGGTGAGCGAGGTGAGGCGTGGGTGGCATCTGTGGTGTGGGTGGCATCTGTGGCATGGGTGGCATCTGTGGCGTGGGTGGCATCGGTGGTGTCGGTGGCATCGGTGGCACCGGTGGCGTACAATGTACCTGTGCCTGGACTGGGAAGGGATGCCTGTGATGCTGGAGCTCCTGGTAGCCGTAGCCTTGGTAGGTGAGGGCCTGTGGAAAGCTTTGGAAGGGCAGTGACATCACCTGGGGTGGAGGAGCAGACCTGGACTGGGTGGGAGCAGGTTCAGCTGGGTCTGGAGGGTTGTGAAGAAGACCGGTGATCCTGTCCTTGATCACCTGGTACTGTGATTTGGACATGTCCAGGAGGGTCTGGTTGACGTAGGTGAGGAAGGGCTTGCGGTTTGAGGGTGGTATGTTGGTGTGTACCAGCTGAGAGAGGAGATCTATGCTGCTTTTGATGGTGTCCCTGATCTCCAGCAGGACAGTGTGGCTCTGCCCCTCCGGTCTGGCTCTCTGCCTGCTTTCTGTGGAGGTGGAGCTGGGGGTGGATGTGGGTTGGTCTCTGGTGGAAGTGCCCTCTCCTTGCTCCCACTGTGTCAGGGGGTCCTCCATGCATTCCGCCATGGGGAGTGCAGCTGTCGGGGGGGTCTCCATCGTGGGACGCTCCACAGATACCTGCCTGGACACAGGAGCTGACTCTTGGCCAGAAGAGGACTGGCTCTCTGTGGACTGCCTGAGAGAGAGGGTTGTCAGAGGGGCTGCTCCTCAGTGGCTGATCTCTCCCTCCAAGAAACTGCACTTGGCCATCACATAGGTCTCCCGGTCCGTCAGCTTGACCGTGGCCTGGGCAGATTTCTTGAGGTGCAGCTTCCCGCACCAGGTGTGCATGTGCTTCCACCAGCCGAGGAGGACCTCCGAAGTGTAGCCCAGGCTCTCTGCCTTCTCTCTCCAAGTAGCCTGCTTACTTTTGGTGTCTCGATAGAGCCTGTGTCCCTTCCGCCATAGATACTTGTTCTCCCTCAGCCAATCCAGCACCTCATCCTCGTGTTCCTCTTTGATGGAGTATTGCCTTCTCTCCCGTTCACGCGTATGCCTCTTCCTCCCTCTGGCAGCGCCATCTGGACCCTCATCAGAGGGGCTTCGAGGTTCTAGGGGCTGCTCCACCACACCACCACGAGCAGCAGCAGCAGCAACAACAGTAGCAGCAAAAGCAGGACCAGCAGGACCACCACCAGCAGCAGCACCAGGAGCACCAGCAGGACCAGGAGCACCAGCAGGACCAGCAGGACCAGCAGCACCAGGAGCACCAGCAGGACCAGCAGGACCAGGAGCAGCGCCAGCAGCGTAAGCACCAGCAGAAGCACCAGTACCAGGAGCAGCACCAGCAGAGTAGGCACCAGCAGAAGCACCAGCACCAGGAGCAGCGCCAGCAGAGGAAGCACCAGCAGAAGCCCCAGCACCAGGAGCAGCACCAGCTCCACCACCAGAAGAGTCAGCCCGAGCAGCAGAAGCCCCAGCAGAAGCAGAGTCAGCACCAGGGGGTGGGATGGTGGCCCTGTCCTTCTTGCCAGGGCTGGCAGCAGATGGCACAGGCTTCCTCTTTTTCCCCATGGTTGTTGGCTGGCTGGAGCTGTGTCTGGCAGCAGGTCTTTCCTCTGAATGGTGACCTGCTTGAGAGCTGCATCCTTTTATATCCGTGGGACTGACGCAATGCATCCTCCCCGCATGTGCAGTGAACGCTTTGCATCCGCTAGGCATCCGCTAGGCATCCGTGATGCATCCACTGTATCTGCTCGACATCCGCTCTGCATCCGTTCCTTCTGTTGTGCGTCCACTTCACTGTGCTCCCCCGGAAGCCCCACGGATGTGCCATCCACTTCCATCTGCTTCTATCCACTAGGCTTCCATGGAGCATCTGCTTTACATCCTGGCTACATCCTCCCCCCGCGCGTTCCTTCACATTGTTGTCCGCTCTGCTTATGCTAATTCGGGGCACTTTTGAGAGTGGATAACAACGGATGGAACATTTTCTTGTCCGCTGTGTCCTTTTTACATATGTTTTGCATCTGTCGGCCTTTGTGACAGGCCCTTAAGGTACAACACTTAATGATTGTCATAAGGTACAATAAGCAATCAATCATACTTGGAAACAGTCAATATAATCATAAGTATACCAGTGACAAAATTACAGTCATACAGTCTCAAGTGGGAGGGGATGGGTGATAAGGAGTGATGACAGTAATAGTTGTGCAGACTTTGTGATAGTTGAACGGGTTTGAGAGAATTATTTGTTTAGCAGAGTGATGGCTTTCGGGGAATAAACTGTTCTTGTATCTAGTTGTTCTGGTGTGCAATGCTCTATAACGTCATTTTGAGGGAAGGAGTTGAAATAGTTTATGTTCAGGATGTGAAGTGTCTGTAAATATTTTCACAGCCCTCTTTTTGACTGGTGCAGTATACAGGTCCTCGACTGAAGGCAGGTTGGTAGTAATTGTTTTTTCTGTGCTCCTATTTACTCTCTGAAGTCTGTATCTGTCCTGTTGGGATGCAGAACCAAACCAGACAGTTATAGAAGTGCAGATGACAGACTCAATCATTCCTCTGTAGAACTGGATCAGCAGTTCCTTGGGCAGTTTGAGTTTTCTAAGTTGGCGCAGAAAGAACATTCTTTGTTGTGCTTTTTTGATGATGTTTTTGATGTTAAGTGTCCATTTTAGATCATGTGATGTGGTAGAACCTAGAAATTTGAAGGTGTCTACTGTTGATACGGTGTTGTCTAGTATTGTAAGAGGTGGTAGTATGGGAGGGTTTCTTCTAAAGTCTACCACCATTTGTTTTGAGTGTGTTCAATTCCATATTGTTCCAGTTACACCACGAGGCAAAGTGTATAACCTCCTGTCTGTATGCGGATTCCTTGTTGTCTTGAATGAGACTGTTGCATCATCAGCAAATTTCAGTATTTTAACAGATGGATCATTTGAGATGCAGTCATTGGTATATAGAGAAATAGAGAAAGCACACAGCGTTGGGGGCCCCTGTGGTGATTGTACAGGTATCAGATGTGATTCTGCCTAGCTTCACCTGCTGCTTCCTGTCTGTTAGGAAGCTTATGATCCACTTACAAATGTGTTCAGGTACTGCTAGCTGGTTTAGTTTAGTTAGAAGAATGTCTGGAATGATGGTATTGAATGCTGAACTGAAGTCTACAAAGAGGACCCTTGCATAGGTATTTGGAGATTCAAGGTGTTGTAGGATGTAATGCAGAGTTACAGAGTTATTGAATGCGAATGAGCAAAATGTACCACAAGGAGCTATAATAACAATGTGGCATAAAAAAGTATACTAATTTTTAATGATTTAGCATTGCCTAAAAGACTACATAGTACTTTTATGCACATTATCAAAGTAACTACAGCTTAAACAATCATTTAAAAATATATCTTAAAAAGTAATGTCCACTAGGTTTTAAAAACTTTATCATTTTTTCGGTTAATATTGTCTTCATAGTTTAGTTTCTACTGAAATCTCTATATTTTTCCAACTGTCTGATATCTTTTGGCATTTATCTGCTGTTAAATTCTTCTTTCTCAGCTTCCTAGTAGCAACAAATATTTAAAGGAATTAAAATAGTATTAGAATCAATCATTTTTTTGGCCAATGTAGAAAAAGCTTCTGAAGCTTTTGCGTCAAAAATACTTTGCCTGTTGCCTGTTGCAATATGGCCTATTTGGTAATATTTGGGCATGAGCACTGGTTTTTGGAAATGTTTGGAAAAATTCTGGATATTATTGCACAATGATATTTGTTTCCAAAATAGAAGGAATTTTCCAGAAACATTCTTATATCTTGAGTAAAGGTAGCCTGCAATTGAAAAGAGAGGCTCCATTTTAATTTTCCAAAAATACTGACAAGATCTTTGCATTATTACAACTTTGGCAAGATATTGCCAAGGCATAGGTAAGCTTCTGCAAGCATTCCCCACTTCAGGGAACTCTGATAATATTTCTTGTTATTCAATTCACACTTCTAAAATTGCAAATATTGCTGAAAACTAATGCCAAAGAAGTAATTACAAGTAAACCCCATGTTGATTTGAACTATAGGAACATAAAGAGACAAAATGCTGTTTTTTATGCATTTAGAAAATATTTTGTGGTTTACAGGTCATAACAATGCATGAAAATGTGTTATTTACAATTCCATATTGCTATAAATGATATGTTGCTAGCTTTTATTAATGGTTACACCCAGATGCCAGCAGATGTGAAGCAGAAAGGCAAATATAGCTCTGATGTTACCAAGGGCTGTTTTGTACCTCCTGTTTTATACCACTGGTCTTAAAAGAATGACAAGACAATGGCCCTGGTGGTGGAGGTCACCAAGAGTGCAATGGTATGTCTTAGATCAAGAAGATTTAATCACTGCATTTGATCATGTTATTCAGATCCCTGTGTTAATAATGGAAAGTGGATTCGCTTAAATGAGGGATATGCACATACAGTTTCCTTGCAACCATGGTTTTTTCCCCAAGGAAGGATTCTCTCCCAGGATTAATGGAATAATCCCTTTTGCAAGTAGCAGGTGTGGAGTCTCTATTTCTGTTTTTGCTTCTTAAGAACTGCTTTACTCCTTGTCTAGAGTAAATCTTACCATACAAGTCCTTTATATTTTCACACATGGAAGAAAAGAATACAAGAAAGAAGAAGAAACACAAGGCTAAAATATCTTCCAATTTCAAGGGAACAAAGAAATAAAATATGCAGCCCACCAAACTGCTTTATATGATTATGGCACTTAGACTCTCAAAGAAAAGGCATTTGGAAGATATTTCAGTCCCCTCTCAGCTTCAGCTTTGTGACACATTTCCCCAAACAAATAAGATAATTTGCTGAAATGAGCTACTTTGCTGTTTTCCTTTCCTTTGAAGAATTCAGCGCTACAACAGACAGCCCTTCAGAAATAATAAGATTATATGGCAGAATCCACAGAAGCAATAGTGAGGAGAAAAAGGACTCTTATGGAATATCTTAGAAAGAACATCTTTTATCACTATCTGTGAGTATTGCAAGGACAGCCAAACTCCAAATTATAAGAAATAGTAAATGGGTGAAGTCATATTGTTCCATTGTTGGTCTTATCTAACAAACTATAGTAGGCAGGAGGACAGCTCTATTATCTCTTGCAGGAGGACAGCTCTGTTATCTATTGCGCCATGCACTATTGCATGGTGTTCTAAGTTCTGATAAACCTTTATAGAAAGCAATTTTTAACATAATATCTTTAATATACTTACTGTCTTTGTTTAATATATAATATTAAAATAGCAATAAAAAACCCAACAAAAAATAGGCCACCATATAAAAGAAAGTCAGCCTTCTGATTTTATCCCTCTTTCATTCATAATTACATCCATAGTTCCCTATTGTATTCATTTAATACACCTCAGAACATCAAACGACGTCCACTCAAATATATTACATTCTTTCTCTTAGTTTCACAGATGCATCTATTTTTCTTCCCTGTAATTTAATATGTTAATCCAATCCATGCTGTTTACCAATTGCAGTACTTTTCAGGTGTAATGGTGATACTTTTACTGGAAGATTTGTAAGAAGGAATTAAACTGTAGTATGAACTTCTTTCACCTAAGTGCATGGTATATAGAACTTATTGATTTTATATTGTTATGCATAGGTGTCCTCACTTAATGATCATAGTTAGACTCATAATTGACTCAGCACATGACCTGACTCAGTTTTATGACTATTTTATGGTGATTATGAAGCAAGTCACCATGATCGTTAAGTGAATCACATGGCTGTTAAGTGAACCACATGGACAAGTGAAACCATTCTCCCAGTCATTTTGCCAGAAACTGGCAGAAACCTCATAAACCATGGTCAAGTGACTGCAGGATACTTCAATTTGTCCTAAGAGCAAGCCAGTTGCCAAGCACCTAAAATGTGACCACATGAGTATTGTGTATATGTGTGTCAGTTGTAAATTAGAGCACAGCCATAGGTAACTTTTTTTGAGTCCGTCGTAACTTTAAAGATTATTACACATCCAATTATCAAATGAAGATTATCTGTTCTAGTTTAATATTGTGATGTAGCACTAAGCATGGATTTAGGTCATATTTGAGTTATATTTTATTCTGCCTTGTCCATGTAAACCTCATTTTAACAGAGGTTGTGCCATTAGTTATGAATTCTATTAAAAGAGTATGACATTGTGGCAAATGGAGCATGGTAGTATCGGGGTTAGGAAGCTGCACTTGTTGACTGGAAGCACAGTCAAGTCCTCAAGTCACTCATGTTGAGGCAATTGGAAACCCAGGTATCACAAGGGTGAACTCCTGTCTCAGCTCCTGCCAACCTCACAATGTGAGTTGATAAATAAGTACCGTTTTTGTGGGAAAGTAACAGCATTCTGTGTACATTACATGCTGACTACATGACCACAGAAGCATCACTGGACAATGCTGACTCCCTCAGCTAAGAAACTGAGGTGAGCACGGATCCCTAGAATCAGACATAACTGGACGGGAGAAACCTTTACCTTATTTTTACCTTTAATTTGTAAAATGATGTCAATAGGTAAATGATGAACATAATTGTTGCATGCAAATTCAGTTGTATTGAGGTTTGCTAAATCAAGGTTTTGCAATATGTAGTTTGAGGTTGTTTCTAGATCTGTCATGAAGGCTTACAGTAGTTCATGTTTATTTTTCTTAGCAGTAGTAGTCATTGTACCATGTTATTAAATAAGATAATTCTGCCTCTTAACCTAATGGGGTCTTTCTTCCCAGTGTATAAAACTCATTTTGCCAGTAGCTAAAAGGAAAGCATCCTGCAAGTGATTAGAAGTGAAAATTGTTGGTAAAATTGGTGCTGTTAAATTTTCAGAGTCAGAGTGTACATTGTATAAAATAATGGTAGTAGTGAAAATTTAGTCATACCTTATTCATATGAATGGAGAAATACTATGTATTCACAGTGCGTATCAATGCATGTATGAAACCTTTTATTTTCTTGTTCATCCATGCCCAATTCTTGGAAACTGCCTGGATAAATCCCTGCAGTTTTCTTGGCAAAGTTTATCAGAAGAGATTTTCCATTGCCTACCTCCTAGGACTGAGACAAAGTGACAGGCTCAAGGTCATCCAGATGGCTTTTTACCTAAAGCAGGACCAGAAGTAGAACCGATTTCTAGCGTGATGCCTTAACCACTACATTAAACTGGCATTTTATAAAACCTGTACTCCACCTTAATCTGGTTAGACTTAAAATGTTTAAATGTAAAGTATAGTTTTACATCAATCTTATATGCAGAGAGACAGAGAGATAGACAATTTGTGTGTGTTGGAATGTATATGAGCATGGGTGTGGGTATTCACACATATACAAATATACATTTAGCATTATGCTTCAGAGAACAGGAGCAGAAATGGCAGGAAAACCAAACCAATGCTAAATTTAAAAGAAAATTCAAAATTATAAACTGTATTGAATTGAGGACCAAAGTTTGTTAATTCTCTTTGCTAGAAGTTTTTTGTATTGTATCATAAAATACAGATTTTGTAGTAAACATGACTTTGCTTTGGTAATCCCCATGTTTTCCATTTCAATGAGTGCCAGATTTTAGTTGGTCTTCCATTTTGCTGTCAGATACCTATTTCAAGTCTGCTTAAATGCTTCAGACACTAGGAACATGCCCAGGAAAAGTGTCTTTTGCTTCTAATGATGTTGTCAATTATATTTATTTATTTATTTATTTTAGTCAAACAATTATTAGATAACAGGTATAAGTATAAACATGGTTATAAATACATGAAATGGATACGAATAAGAAAAAAAAGAAACAAACAAAAGAAACAGGGACAGTAGGCACGCTTTGGTACGTTTATGCATGCCCCCTACAGACCACTTAGTACTGTAGGTCAATAGTAGACAGTCTAATGTTGAAGATTTTGGAGTTTGGGGAAGAAACCACAGAGTCAGACAGAGTATTCCAGACATTGACTACTCTGTTGCTGAAGTCATATTTCCTTAATCAAGTTTGGTGTGGTTTATCTTTAGTTTGTATCTATTTAGTGCTCTTGTATTGTTTTGGTTGAAGCTGAAGTATTCATTGATCGGTAGAACATTGCAATATATAATTTTATATACCACACTTAGATCAAACCGAATGCAGCGTAGTTCTAGGTTGTCTAGGTCTAAAATTCAAGTCTGGTGGCATAAGGTATTCTGCTACGAGTAGAGGAGTGGAGGATTCTTCTCATAAAATATTTTTGGACTTTCTCAATTGTATTAATATCAGATACGTAATGTGGTTCCAGACTGATGAGCTATATTTGAGTATTGAGCAAATGTTTTATATGCTGTAGTTAGTAGAGTGATATTATTGGAGAAAAAGCTACGCAGGATTCAGTTAACAACTCTTAATGCCTTTTTGGCTATGTAGTTTACAGTGGGCTCTAGCACTCAGATCATTTGAGACGAGTACTCCAAGGTCCTTGACAAAGTTTTTGTCATCAACAAGGTCTTGACTGTTCAGCTTGTATTTTATTTTTTGATTTTTTTGCCAATATGTAAGATAGAGCATTTATTTGTTGAGATTTGAAGTTGCCATTTGTTTGACCATTCTGACATATAGTCGAGGTCTTTTTGAAGGGTAGCAGCATTGTCAGTGGTGTTGAATAGCTTTACATCATCAGCGAAAAGAACGCAGTTGCTCTTAATATAATCACAGAGGTCATTAATACAGAGTATGAAGAGTGTTGGTCCCAGAACACTGCTTTGGGGGACACCACTGTTGACAGGTACAGGATTTGATAGGATGCTCCCAATTTTGACCATTTGTTGCCTGTTTGACAGAAATGCTTCTATCCAGTTATGCAGGAATCCAGAGATACCATAAGACCTTAGTTTTAGGAGTAGTTTGTCATGTACCACTGAATCAAAAGCTTTATAAAAGTCTATGTAAATTGCATCAATTGTTTTGCCCTGATTGAGTTGTGTAGTGTTGTAACTATGTATCATTTATGTGTTTGCAACTGTGTATCAATGCAACTATGTATCATTCAGACATTTGCAACATTGTATCATTCACGTGTAATCATTAAGCTTCTGTCTTCTCAGTGACCTTTTACAGGGCACGTACAGAGACAAGGAGTCAAACATTTGCAGAAATGGTTTATTCACTTGGGATTACATTGTCTGGCATGCAGCTTTGTGAAGAAGTAATATCCTGATCAAATATAAATCTTGCCATCCTGTCTGTCCTGGTATCTTGCTTTTGTTTGAGCCATTGTTAAATCTGTATATTCCGTCTGACCTAGGCTTAACCTAGGTTCTGAATAAACAATCACCCCCTTTTGAATGAGCATAATAAAAGAGCGTGTACCCGGACATTCGGGGCGCACTCATCGCGAGGAACTTCATCTCCTGTCGTTTCTCTCTCCTTCGCTCCCTATCATGAGACGCCCATCTAATGCGGGATAGCAGATACCGCATTTAGTTCATATATTTTTACAGTGTAAGAGTTGCAGGTTACAGAACTGATTATTAGAGAGTAGGTTGTTTGTCTCTAAGTGGAGGATAATGGATAATATGTAAGTGCTAATTCAGGGGTGTCAAACTCAACTTCATTTAGAGCCGCATCAGGGTTGTGTTTGACTTCCAGGGACCAGGGTGGGTGTGGCCAAGGTGGGTGTGACCACTTGACTTGTTGAGGGTGCCTGTGGAGGCCTGAGCGCTCTGCCAGTAAAAACAGACTCTCAAGCTCCATTTCGGCTATGATGGCCTCAGTGGTGGGATTCAAATAATTAACCAGTTCTCTGCCCTAATGCTTTCTTCCAACTACCAGTTCACCAAACTGTTCAGAAAGTTAACAACTGGTTTTCCTGAACTGGTGAGAACTGGCTGAATCCCACCCCTCTGCCAGTGAAAACGGAGCTTGGAAGGGCCACGGGTACCATTCCCAGGGTCCGTTTTGGCCTGATCGCATCCTGCAGCCCTATGCCAGCAAAAACAGAGCTTGGGGGGGGGGGCAGCCACCCATTGCCCTCCATTTTTGCTGGCAGTTTGACACCCCTGCTTATTTCAAGTTTGACACCCAAGTGCTTATTTCAACTCAGACTAGGGTTTTTTAGTTTAGTTTTTTAGTTTTTTTTTCACATTTCTAGAGAATTTTGATTGTTTCTAACATTCATATTCATATATATAAGATATCTTTATGCAGCAGCTATGATGCATATAACTATCTTGTGAAGAAACTGAAAATAAAAGTGAGCTGGATTGCTCATAAAAATATGACTAAATATGATTTTAAGATGATGGTGGTTCTCCAGTTTTATTGCTGCAAACACATACCCAAGAACAAAAGTTACACATTTAGAGAGCAATACTAGCTGTGACCACTAAGGTGTACTATACCTTTATATATAATCCAAAAAGCAGACAAAGAGGAAAGCCAGAACAATAGGTTTTTTGTTGCAATATCAAGTGGAGCTATTAATTGTCCATGTACTCTGTCCATCTAGGTAAACATTTTATATAATTATTTTGCAAACAAAACTTTCACCATGCAAGACTAATACCATACTGCATCTAGAATTTCTCATATATATTTTTCATGACATGGGGAGGGCATTTTTGCCTGAGTTTATACTGACTGTCTATATTGAGATAATTGGAATTTTGATTGGATAGAAAAGATTTAGGCTACAATCCTATCAACATGTATTTGATATTGCACTTAACAGTACTTGATTTTTGGTAAATACTGTATATATGGATTGCCTTGTGAAAAATGTTGTATGAGCAAACTAAAGTACAGGAGGAGTTGCACAGGATCAGCCATATTCATTTCTTTTAACATTAGTGCAGAAAACCCTCTAGTTTCCATATTTGTTGTACATATGTATCAAATTGTGTTGGTTCAAGTAATGTGTTAGCAACAAAGAAGTTGCTGTAAAAATATTTACACATTCTAGATGGGACAAAGGAATACATGCTATAACATCAAACTTAATCCTTTTTAAAATCTATTTATATGATCTTTTGCCATCATTTACAATGAACAGTGATTGGATTTCCTTTGTATTTAACATATCCTACAGATTTTACTTTAATGAGTTGTGTTCAATAAAATTTGCTGATGAGGTTTTAAACAAGATGAAAGAGTGAGGAGAAAACATACTTGAGTAATCTATATTGCAACCTTAGATCAAGTATTGGCTGAATTTGAGAATACAGACAGTCCTCGACTTACAACAGTTCATTTAGTGACTATTCAAATAGTTACAATGGCACTGAGAAAGTGACTATGATCAGTTTTCACACTTAAGACCTTGCAGCATCCCCATGGTCATATGATCAAAATTCAGACAGTTGGCAACTGACTCATATTTATGAAGGTTACATTGTTCCTAAGGTCACGTGATTACCTTTGTTATCTTCTGACAAGCAATGCGCAATGGGGAAGCCAGATTCACTTAACATCCATGTTACTAACTTAAAAACTGTAGTAATACACTTAACAAATATGGCAAGAAAGGTTGTAAAATTTACAGAACAAATGTCTTTCTTAGTAACAGGAATTTTGGGCTCAATTTTGGTCATAAGTCAAGGACTACCTGCATTTTGATCACATCCACAGTATGGAGAATGATAGGTAAGAAGAGTTTTTTTATTCCAGGAACTTCTTAAGAAAAATAGCAATATCTTATATTATTTCAGAAAAATAGCAATATCTTATAATATTATTTATATTATTATTTCTTATATTATTTTCTTACTTTTTTCTCAGGCTTGGGCATACATTTTAGTTTCTACACGGTTAACTATTTCTAACCAGGTACAATATAAAAAAAGCAATTTGAGAAATATACATCTGATTTTAATATAGAGAAGTATTACTATTTTTCCCCACCCTCTTGAAATTTTTAATTTAAAATTAATGTAGAAAATCAGAAATAAGTTAACAACAATATAAACAAAATCATTTAAGAAATTCTAAAAACTTCAGTTATATTTGAAGGATATTGATGAAACTGGAAGGAATAAAGTAGTTCTGTCGAAGGTATTCCAGAAATATTTTGAGTATTCATAACTTTCTTATGCCTAGCACTTCAAAGAAATACAATTAAAAAATTATTTATGGACAAAGACAGAATACCTCTTACACACTTTGGAATTCAGGAGAAATTTTCCAGGGTTGGCCAACTTCTTTTCTTTTTTCTTTGTTTGTTTTCCTTTCTTTTCCTTTCTTTTCTTCTTTTCTTTTCTTTTCCTTTAACAAATGTGTATGGCATCTACCAAAAGGACAGAGTATGCCCACCTTGCTGGATTTCATGGGATTGGCAAAAACAATCTCACAAATAATCTAGCCCCATACTATGTAGGGCTTAAAGGTGACAACCAGAACCTTAAATAGCACCAAGAATCCAACTGGAAATCAATGGAGCTCACTGATTTATATGGATGCACCCACACTACACCCATTACTGCATTCAGAATCAGCTGAAACTGCTATAATTATTTGAGCAATATAAAATATATACGTAATATCACATGATTCTGAATCTTGGATAAAATAATTACATTAAATGCTCTACACATTTCTTTCAGATATTACCAATGCCTTTGGATCATATACAAAACCAGAAGAGTGATAGCCATTAAATACTTATATGACCATCAATAATTAATAAAGATTTTTAGAATAACATCAATAATTCTAGAATTAGGAAATATGGTACTTCTAAGTTATAGCATATAAATGAAGTTGTACTTTTATTTAAGCAATTGTTTAGAATCTTTCTGCTTCATGTTGCAAGATTGAAGCCAGTTGTTATGTCTCCATATAGAAATAACGAAATATATCCAGCAGTTCTAAACAATAAGACAATAAGATTTAACTATTGTTTGGTGTAATGAAGAAAATTGTACATGAAACACTATATAAATCAGTTTAACATTTCATCACTGAGGAAATTAAAAATTCAGTACACTGCAATGCTATTCAAGATCTAAAAAATCTTGAGAGTGGAAACTGCTTTCAAGTTGCATAGAATAGTAACATAAAAATGAGTTAATAGGAATTGGATGGAAAAAAAGTATGAATTCCCAATCCCTCTTTTGTCGAAGGATTTCTTCCAAACTTCTAGTTAAACATCAAACCAAAACCCAGATAAATTATAAGAGCATAACCACCCAAAGGAAAACAAAGCAGACTTGGAAGATCTTATAAAGAAAACTGATTATTGCTAGTTAGATCAGCATAATTTTCATAAACTATGTAACCACAATACATTTTAAGCATAATATAGTTTGTGCTTTCCCTCTCCATTGATTAATATAAATAGTGGCTATAAAAAAAAGTAAAGAAGTCCCTACGGATTTTACTCCTCTAGTAGTTACTGGGATGGGGTGGTACTCATCTCCATTTCAAGACCATTGAGCCAGTCCTGTCCAAAGACATTTTTGTGGATCATTTGGCCAGCATGACATCACATAGCCTTGTTATCTTCCCACTGAAGTGGTACTATTTATCTACTTGCATGCTTTCAAACTTCTATACAGGAGCGAGAATGGGAGCCCACCCCATTCTGTGAAGCTCAGGTTTTGAACCTGGACTGCTGACAAGTCCAGCACTTGTCCACTGAGCTACTGCACCACCCCAATAAGGGCTTTATCAATGATACTTTTTTATATTATCTTTGCAATTTTTTATTAAATAATCACATATATGTAATTTACATTGCAAGATTTAAAAATGGTGTAATTTAAAAATTTAAATTACAATGATTGTAATTTAAATAGTAGGAAATTGAGTAGACTGTATCATCAGCTACAAGAGTTGTGCTACTTTTCTGCAAGGATTTATAAGTATACATTCCTAATGAAAACATGCAGAGGATTTCTCTGAAAAAGCTAATAAAATTGTTCAGACTATTTCAGAATATCAAATGAATCTGAGGTATATTGGTACGTGCTTTAAAAAGCCCAAAAACACTTTTCTATGAGTGGGATATATGGCTGTGAAGATTCCACAGTACAATCTTTTCAGTGCATTACAGTTCCATTCTTGGTTCCTGTCAAATATTCAATTAATTCCAATATCAAATGTTAATATGAACACAAATGAAACTCTTTGGATTGATTTCTTTTCTAAGAGATAGAAAAAGAAAGCCATAAGATATTTTTGTTTAAGACACCCCTTGAGTACACCATGTTTTCCTGAAAATAAGACTGGGTATTATTTTAAATAGTCCTAAGAGCAAATGGGGAGAACATTGGTGAAGTCAATATTAGACAAGATAACTTCCAAGGGGACACACAGGGAAAACAGTAGTTTTCAACATCACATTAATTCCACTGACAATAATCCTATCAAACACAAAACTGGGCTACCAAACCTCAAGTCAACATGGCAAGATAAACCAATCTACTGTACATGAATGACTCAAAACTGTATGCAAAAAGTCCCACTGAACTTGAATCAATACTAAACACAGTTCAACTGTTCAGCAATAACATCAGAATGAACTTTGGACTTGAAAAATGTGCTATACTATCCATGCAGCGAGAAAAAATGGAAAAAAATAGAAGGAATAGAACTGGGAAATGAAAGCATTGTGAAAGCATTTGCAAAGGATGATGGTTACAATTTCCTAGATATTTTGGAAGCAGATAATATCTTGAATGGAAAAGTAAAAGAGTAAAAAGGAATACATCAGGGTCTGCAAAATATTAAAATCAAAACTGAATTCTGGAAACATAATTAAAGCCATTAATACATGGGCAGTTCCAATGATACATTACTGAGCTGGAATCGTCAACTGGGCTATGGCTAAACTGGAAAAACCTGGACCAGAAAACATGTACACTTTTGAATATGTACTATGCTTTGTATCTACAAAGTGACATTGACAGGTTATACCTACTAAGAAGAATAGGGGGCAGTGGGCTATTGCAAATCCATCAAACTGTAAAAGAAGAAAAATGAAGTTTGAATGATTATGTGAACCAAAGTACAGAAAAATTGCTGTAGGCTGTGAAAGTGGAAAACATTATAAAAACAACAGAAGCAAAGGCTTCTGTCTGTATAAGGAAAAACAGCTGGATGATAGATTAAATAAATGGAAAACCAAAGCTCTGCATGGACAGCACTTGAAAACAATTGAAGGGAAATGTGATAACATCTTGACATGGGCATGGCTTAAGAGAAGAACCATCAAAAAAGAAACAGAAGATTTAATACTTGCTGCTCAAGAACAAGCCTACAAACTAATTCCATGAAAACAAAGATACAAAACTCCACTGACAATCCAAACTGCCGACTTTGCAATGACAAAGTTGAAACTGTTTAACATTTAATATGTGAGTGCAGCAAAATCATACAACTTGACTAAAAAGCTAGACATGATTGAGTTGCCAAATTAATCCACTGGTCATTATGTAAAAAATATGCCCTACCTATATCCAAAAAGTCAACATAAAGTGGAAAATGTTGTCAAAAATGAGATGATGAAGATCTGGTGGAACTTTTGAATACAGACGGATCACTGGATATTATGGTTGTCGAAGGTTTAATGATATTGCTGTACTAGGAGATGCCAGGATTGAAGAAAAAGAACTGGGAAAAATCATGAAATATTGTGACCTGGCCATCAAAACTACATGGTTATGGATGAAACATGTAACAGTGATACCCATTGTCATTGGGCACTTTGGTACCATGTCCAAGAATTTTACAAAACACATCAAGAAATTGCAGCTTCCTGCAATAACACCAGGGGAACTGAAAAAAACTGCGCTACTCGGAACATCATATATTTTAAGAAGATACTTTGTTGATACCTAGGATGCTGGCCTGTATCAACCATTAGCAGCAGTCACTGGTATTTGTGAGACATTGTGGTATTTGTTCAGTTGATTGAGTTTCATGTATAATGATTAAAAGAGATAATAATAATAATAATAATAATAATAATAATAATAATAATAATAATAATAGTAATAGTAATAAGTTGTCTGAAAAAGTGGTTGAAAATGAGCATGCAAAACTACTGTGAGACTTCCGAATACAGACTGACAAAGTTTTGGAACACAATACCCTGGATATCATGATTGTGGAAAAGAAAAAAGTGTGGATCCTCGACATTGCCATACCTGGTGATAGCAGAATCAATGAGAAACAACTTGAAAAAATCACTAGATATCAGGACCTGAAAATTGAACTGCAGACACTCTGGCATAAACCAGTACAGGTAGTTCTAGTGGTAATCAGCACACTGGGTGCTGCGCCTATAGACCTAGGCAAGTACTTGAAAACCATTGGTCAGCTGCAGAAGGCTACCTTACTGGGATCTGTTCGCATAATCTGCCAATACATCATGCAGTCCTAAACGCTTGGGAAATTTTTGACTAGTGATTGTGATAAGAAACCCAGCATAGTTATCTTGTTTGCTGGTTACATTTTTTTTTTGTGTGTAACAACAACAACAACAACAACAACAACAACAACAACAACAATAATAATAATAATAATAATAATAATAATAATAATAATAATAATAAT
>BLBF01000006.1:55297614-55308812 GCA_015471245.1 Laticauda colubrina | reverse complement strand
ATTCTATTCTATTCTATTCTATTCTATTCTATTCTATTCTATTCTATTCTATTCTATTCTATTCTATTCTATTCTATTTTTTTTCCTCAAGGATCCATGATTTTCAGCTTTTATAGAATCCTATATAGAATGTATTGAACATTGTTTATATTGATAGTTGGAACTGAATGTAATACTCATTCATGCAAGTCTGTAGAAATTCCAAAATAGTGTCATAGACCAAATTGTGCCATAGACTATATTCCTTTACTTGAAATTCAAGTAAAGTTCAGACAGTTCAGACAAGTTAGGAACATTGTTGGATAAGTACTTTATCAAAGCTTTTATCTCTGAATTTTTAAAAAAAGTTTGGCTATGGCATTAATTCAAATTTAGCTTTGAAATGTAAACTGGTGATAGTTATTTGTGTTTTATAGCAACCTGTTTGGATTGCTGTATTTCATGTGACTCTGTTAAAAGAAAATCAGTACTACAAAGCAAAAATGTTAGGTTCAGAGATATTCAGGGATTGGTAAAACAGCAAAATAATGGACACAACTCATCAGTCAAAGACCTTCTTACCTACATATAGGTTACAGTTGCAACTTGTGAGGAACGGTGAGGTGCTCATATGTCTGGGTTACAGACAGAAATGGATGAGCATAACATACTGGTAACTAATTGTTTGTGTTTCTGTGGAGAAAAAAAATAAATAGTCTAAGGAGTTCTTGGTTAAAAGGGGAAAGAAGTGGGGAAGGAAAGAAACAATTTCTGCAATTGAGCAGAAATATAACTTTTTTTATATCCATAGTAACATTGTTGCTCTGTTTACCTCAAATCTAGCAGATTATTCAACTTCTAAATAATCAATAGTTTCTAATTCTTACTTCATATTATTATGAATTTGAGGACTAGTCTAAGATAATTTTGCAGGATTTCACACATTTTAAAAATAACTGTAGTACTATAAAAGTACAGTTAACAGAATAGTATACATGGTTTCTAAAGAATGTTAAAGCATTTTTTTAATGTCATCTTTTCTAAAAAAAAGTCTGATTTTTTCAACATAGACCTCCCTGTCTTTGAATGGTTGGGTAGACTGGACATTAACATTTGAACCACTATAAGTCCATGTATTTGCCATAAGCTAAATAAATAAATATTTTTTTAAAAAAGTATTTGATAGCGGGAGACATGATGCAGGTATATCAACCCACAGATATTGGAATAAAATGACTAATGTCTTTTCCTTCAGGAGTTAGAAAGAAGAATAAATGAAATCTGTTTTTAATTGGAACTAGAGAACTCTGTTTCAGAGACATTTCCTTCTCTAAACAGAGAAACGTAATGACCATAAGTTGATAAAAAACAATGGTAGTGCAAGTGCTTCCAACTCCTTGCTGATTTTCCCATTGAGTTTCTTGTGGGAAGCTGGCAAGGAGCCCCCCTCCCTCCTTTCCTTCCTGCCTGCCTTCCTGCCTGCCTGCCTGCCTTTCCTCCCCATCCACCTCTCTTTCCCACCCCTCCCCTTTTCTTTCCCTTCCCCCCTTTTTTTCTGTTGGTAGATAAGTGGATGCTGCTGAATGGGGAGGGAATGAAGGATTGATATACTAGCTGGGATACTGTCACAGAATGTTTAAATCAAGGATCACACAATCTTAGCAGTTGAAGCATTTTTTCAGGAGTCCTGGATTTTGAATGCATTCTGAAGTATCATGGTTCAAAAATTGTTACACTATGGTACACTGTTTTCTTTAGCTACTGCAAGGATTACAGAAAGAAGAGTTTAGCAGCATATAAATCAACTATGCTAGAATCACGTGTAAAATGGACACAAAAAAATGAGTTTGGCTTTGTGGGAATTATGCAATGCCAATTCCAGTAACATATTTTTTTAAAAAATCTGATCAAGGATAGCAGTCAGTTGAAATAGTAATGATGACCAAACACTAAATTGGTTACACCAAATATGATGTATAAATATAACTGAAATTACAAAATGTCAAGAATGTAGAGTTCTCCTAAAGAGAAACAGGTTTGGAGAAATGATAGAAATATTTTCCATTTGGGACAAAAATAGTTCACTTCATTATAACCAAAATATTTCAGTTGCATTGTTTTATGCTAATGTCTCTTCCAGTGTTTAGATGTCTCCAATATTTCTGTTCCTTAACAATATTTGTGAATTGCTATCAAATCTGCTGATCCTGGATTCAATATTTTATTTTTTTCTTGCTTTAAAAGATGTGAAGTTTAATTTTATAAAACATTTCTATGTTATAACACTCTTTTTTAACTCAAGGAGGACAGGAGCCTAACATACTTTATTTTGTTATTTTTGAAGTCTATTCTATGGGTTCAGAAGAAGGGTGTCATTAAAAATAAGACACACCAGATTTACAGTGGCCTGTTTTATATATATAAAAAAAGTGAGAACAACAATTTCACAATGTGGTTTATTTATGAGTTAGCACATTATTTAAACATATTAAAATGAATAGATCACACATTGATATAGCAGAGTATTTTGTTTTTTAAATCTAATAGTTTGGCCATAATTTGTCATGGTTTCAGTTGCCTTGTTTAACAAGGGGATATTTTTGAAGTTGTTATTTTTCTTTTATTTTAGATATTTACCTCCAAAAACTTAGCTCTTACCAAAATAGTAAGATTAAGAATAAAAGACCTAAGTATTTCAACAGCTGGTTTGCTATATATGCCAAATGCAGAGTCATCTGCATTTGAATGGTGTTTTAACAATCTGTTTTTGTTTTAAGATTGGAGGCAGCATTTAACAGTCCTGCCCTTATATTCTATGGATGTTCTTCTTTTTAATTTGTGGGCAAAGCCTTCATCTTACTGTGGAGGTAATCATTTTGACTTCTTTTAAGATATGCTATGGGCACCCCTATTCTTGCTTTTATATATGCTAATTTTGCAGGAGATGCTACTTAAACTCTAGTCTTTTGTATTTGGGAAGTTTGAGAAAGAAGAAATTGTGTAGTGGTAAGCCAAGAGTTGAGTCAGAAAGATAAGACACATTCAGATAAGGCTTCCAATTTAACAAACAGCCATTGTATTTTTCTTGTCCAACAGAGTACAGTGAAAAAAGATGTGCTCTAAAGCAGTAGTCTAGCATGTTAACTGGTTCTGGAACTAAAGTCTACACATCTTAATTACCAAGATTGAAAAATAGTGATAAATATTTATGTTATCTCACTGGAATTTTTATTTTTAGGGTTTTTTTCCTGGTTTAGAACCATGGCTGTTTTCAAACTATTCTTAAAACAGTATCTAGTATACTGATATTACATTATTACATTTAATTGAAGTCTCTTCCTGAGAATTGATATACACATCTTAAATTTGCCAAGTTTGAAAAATGCTGGTCTATTGCAAAATGAAGCAAATACAATCAAGCAAAAACAGTGATTTTTGAAAATTCCTCACATCCTTAGTGCTTATCTGATTAGCAAATAAAATGTGTAGAAAAATACAGCCTTAATAAATGCCCATAATCACTGCTGATTTCCATAATCTAGGCAGGATGTTCATTGTCTATATATTTTTAATGCACAGACTACCAACAATTGTTCAGAGTAAGACCAGAGGTGGTATTCAGCAAGTTCTGACCAGTTCTGGAGAACCAGTAGTGGAAATTTTGAGTAGTTTGGAGAACCTGTAGTGGAAATTTTGAGTAGTTCGTAATACCACCTCTGAATGACCCTGCCCCATCTATTTTCTGCCTCGAGTCCCAGCTGATCGGCTGGATCTTCTTTTGTTGCCCTTCATAGGAGAATGGAGCTGGAAAGCAGGTTAGTGAGGTGGGGAGAGAATGGGAATTTTACAGTATCCTTCCCCTGCCATGCCCACCAAGCCATGCCCACCAAGCCACACCATGTCCACAGAACCCGTAGTAAAAAAATTTAAATCCCACCACTGAGTAAGACTGGGCTACAAAAATCACAATGAACATGAGATGGCATTTTTGTATCTTTCTGCTGCCCTCTAATGGCCACAAAGATTTATGCAATCCAATCCTGATTCTAGAAAAAGATGCTAACCTTAAATTTCTAGTTGAATACAGCCAAATGAGCATGGCTTATTCACTTCTATATGATAAATTCAAGATTCTGCTATTGTCTGAATACAAAAAGTAGGGGGTGCAGTGAAGAATGCAGAATGGTACATTGATTTTCAGTGTTTAAAACTACCAACATTATCAGAAGAAGTCCAGGCATTGATGGAATTAGAATCATCAGCCCCCTTGGTTTATTTATAGAAAATTGATCTCTGTCTGTAATTTTTATCCCCATGTTGTGAACATCTCCACTAATTTATATCACAGAGCAGGCACTGGTTTTTTAACAGAATATCAGAATAGTGTTTAGATCTTTTTTTTTCCTTATTAGTTACCTGTTTGAATTACACTATTGACTTTCTAGCTACACCAATAGTAAAAGCCTAATCTATAGCACCGTATCTTATCTTTCAGTGTTATTATATCACTCTATTATATCACTCTTCATGGTTTGAGGACATCCTTAAAGCATCTAACTATCACATCTGATTGGGTAGGAATGTTCCCATGCTCTCATATTCTGACCTTGCTGCATTTTTTCAGTTTCTGACAATGGCACATCTCACATAAATAAACAAGCTTCAATGGATTTTAAATACTACATATCTATACATATAACTAATACCTGTATCCACTTATCTGTTTCTCTGAGTCTCCCTTCTCCAATCATTGACAAAATGTACCTGGACACAATGTACATTGTGTCCAATGGACCTGGACACAAAAAAACATTTTCTTGCACAAATAAATTTTTCTACTGTTTCCAAAGGTTCTCTTTTTAGAAGATTTATAAAGCTAAGTTAAGCTTTCTTGTATTTATTAAAAGCATCTTATCATTACAATTTATGTCTGTTACTTTTTTATGTCTGTTAATTTTACCACAAATGATATTTCCTTTCAAGATATCCATAAAAATACAGTAATTTCCTTTGGTATTGCCACCTTTTTTGTGGGAGGGGAGAGTTAATCTATCTTCCCTCTAATGATTTAGCACTTTAGAATAATAAATAAACTGTATAATTCATCACTTTTTCTCTTAATTTTCCTAAAATGACAGTGAGAGTGTTCATAAAGCTGTGATTGGTAAGCATATTTATATTATCAAAAATCTTCTTTTATCCAGTTGTAGGTTTGGCAGTATTAAATAACAAAAGTTAAAATATTCCTTGAGCATATAGAAAAGCCAGAACTTTTCCTTAACATTTTCAGTGTTAAGGTACAGAACCTTGAGATCAGCAATTTCACTTTTTCATATATAGTAACATTGAACAATATTGTCCTTCTTTGAGCACTACTAGTTCAGGCATGCCTGTTAGGATAGCTGTAAAATATTTTCTAGATGGTTGCATTAGAGACTTCTGAAGTATTTTCTAGTGCAGCAAATGTTATCGCTATTAGAATTGTTATATCAGATTTTCATCAGAAACATCTGTGCAAATCAAACTAAATATAATATCATAATGCTACTTATATGCACAGCTACAAAAACTCTATTCAGTTGCTTGTATCCCCACTTTACACACAGTGGGCTTGTTATTCTTACAGTATAAGTCATTTATGGTTTGATGAAGTTCATCCAAGGGTGACTATATCCAAGTAATGTGAGGAAATGCTTTATTTTTTTTTAAATAATCACATACTGGTAGAGATAGATTACCTCCAATGTTCTACTTAAGGTAAACAAAGACATCATTGAAATCTTAACTGTGTTTATTACAGGTGTTGCAAATATAAAACAAAGCCGAGTGCTACCTTATATAGTGGCATAAATCTGTCTGAATTCTTCAAGTTGCTGAAATCTTAGCTGCTTCATTATAAATCTTTTATATAGCCCAGCTAATTAGCCAGCATATATGATTTCATTTTGTAATAGTTCTGCAGGAAGAGAGAAGGAAAAGTTACATTTTAAGCCAAATAAACCCCAGATGTGAAAATACTGTAGTTGCTCCTAAGCCTAAGAGATTAATTTTTGAAGCACTGAAATATTTATGTGTTAGTGGAAAATTTGAGGTCAGTCAAAAAGAATGGATTTGTACACATAGCATTAATATAAATAATAATTAAAATAAGAGGAAAAGGCGACAAAATAAGACAAATTAATGATATTAATTTTATTTATTAAGGGAGATAGGTATCATATCTTAGTTAAAGACAGATGGTCATGGAGAAACTGATCTCTGTGATCACCAAGAATTGTCACCAACCAAGTGATAGTACATAATTAGTCAATCAATCAATGAAGCAAGCAAGCAAGTATGTGTCCTGGGTCAGATGATCCTACCAAGCTTTTAGATAAACCTTACTCTAATATAAGTTATAGACTAGAATCAGTCAAAGATATTAATCCAGGACCCTGACAGATTCTTCAGTATAGCCACAGAGATCATATGAACAGAAATAATGGTAGTTTAAATATCAGAAAGTGGACAGATAGTGAATGGATTGCTTGCTAGTTAGAGCACTTAGTGCTGTTACGAGCCACTCTATTCCAGATAATTTTTTTGTTTATTTCAATGTGTGATGGAATATCCAGCTGAAGAACTGGGGGTATCTCTAGGGTAAAGATATTCCTGCTTGGAATTTATTCAGTTAAGTAAACATCTGAGGTCAATCCTATACCTGTCATTTCCCAATACAGTCTGGCGAGATTCTTGTAATGTAGGTGTTCAACAATAAATATCTACTTGGGCTTATTCATAAGTTATTCTGGTTGTTTCTACCTGGCAGGTTCCACCAGGCATTTTTTAGACAGAAATGTCTAAAGAGTTGTTTTTGCTATGTTGCTTGGGGCTCACAGAGGACCACTCCATCGTAGGGCTGGTTAATACCCATGGAGCCCCCTCCTGCCTTATCATTTTGAATTTTGACTAGCCTCCTAAATCATTTTTATATAGTTTTATGTATTTATATGTTACTTCTACACTGCCAAAAGCATGGGGGAGATATGCAGTTTCTAAATTTGATATATAAATAAAAAATAACCACAAATTAATAAGCTCAATTCTGCAACCTTAATGAGCTGACGAGAATCCTGTGGCTGGCTGGTGCTGTCTGAACTGTCCAAATCTTAATCAGTGTCACACTGAAGGCTTCTGTTGTCTATTGCATTAAATTTGCCTCTAAATATGTTTATTAATGGGAAAATAATATATTTGTTTTGTAAAGTTAGCCAGATATTTGATTTGGCATTTTTATTCACCTATCAAGTTCTTCTCAAGGATGTGAGATGGCAAATATTGTTTGAGATATAAAAGGTATTATTGCAGAATGTAAGCTGTTCCAAGCTGTGCCTTTTGCAATTAATCCAAGCTGTGCCTTTTGCAATTAACTGATGGTGATTGTGTCAAAGCCAGTGGTGTTCAAGTAATGCTCCAGTTGTTTTGCAATTGCACCCAAGGCACCAATTACTATTGGTACTATCTTTGTTTCCTTTTTCCTCAGACATTCTATTTATTGCCATATATAGAAAAATGTGAAATCATAGCTGCCAACTTTTTAACTGGTGTTGGCTTTCATATGCATAAATTTCTTACCAAGGATCTAAGATGTCATAATGTATTGGCATAGTATATACCAGGGGTCGCCAAACTTTTGGACCTCAGGGACCACCAAACTCAAACTTTGGGACCACCAAACTCATACTTTAAATCCTGAGGACCACTAATAGGATTTTTTTAAAAAAAGCTAATATATTTAATTTAAAAAATTTTATGTTAAATATAAATTTATATATACATATGAATGCAGTTCAGCTTCCTTCGGGTATTATCCCACGTCATTGTAGTGCTTTTAAAGTTGTAGCAATGTTTCAGCAGAATCTCATCTGCCATCATCAGGCTTCTGTATTGAGTTCGAATGTGGGTCAGGCTATCACAGCTGTTAGTTTTAAATTTGAGGCTAGCCTACTGTTGTCCCAGGATAGTTTTTTCTACATCCTGATTGGTTGGGAGTCTTGGTCTGCGTTTATTGGTTTTAGAGTTTGTTTGAACGGTGTTTCTGGTTTCTTCTGTCTGTTTTGTGGCTTTGATTGGCTGGCAACACTGTGTTCCTATGTTGGAGGCTATCAGTTCAGCTTGGCTTCATGTAAAAGGACGGCTGCTATCTATTAGGAAGCTAGGTTTCATCTAGGTGCCTGGTTGGGGTGTGTTTCAGCTGGAATATCAGGGGGAGTCTGTTTGTGCCCAGATGTTTGCCTGGCTTGTGGTGTGGAGATCTTTCTATTTGAGAGTGCAGGCTTCCAAATGATTGACAGTCTGGTGGAATCATCTCTTCTATACAGTCTTTCAGGTCTTTTTTCAATCTCTATGGCTTCTCTGATAATTCTGTGGCTGGGGTTTTCTATAGTGGCTAGGGTTTTGGTACCTTTGAAGTTGATGCTATGACCTGTGGCTTTCATGTGTTGGACTAGTGAGGAGGTGTGTTCCAGCTTTTTTACTGCATTTTTGTATTCATCCAGGCAGGTACTTATTCTTCTATTGGTCTGTCCAATGTATGTGGTCGGGCATGATGCACAGGTGACTTCATATATGCCTTGGTTTTCCAGGTCAATTTTATCTTTGGGGTTTCAAAGGATGGCTGTTATTTTTCTGTCTGTTTTGAAGGCAGTCTTGATGTGATGCCTGTGTAGTATCTTACTGATTTTGTCTGTAGTACCTCTTATGTAGGGCAGGACAGCTGTTCCATAGGTTTGTTCATATTCTAGGTCTCCATTATGTCTCAGTGTGTTTTTGTGGATCAAGCCAATGATTTTGCTTTTGTGGAAGCTGTTGGCGATCAGTACTTTAGTCAGGGTGCATAGTTCAGTCTTTATGTGTGTCTTGTCTCCCAGGCGTTTGGTTCTAGCAATTAGTGTTTTGGCCACGGAGTTTATCTGTGCTGGATGGTGGTGGGATTGGGTGTTGAGGTAGCGGTTGGTGTGTGTTTTCTTCTGCTGCATGGTGTGTCCTAGTATGACATCTGTTTTTTTGTAGATTAGTAAATCTAGGAATGGTAGTTGTTTGTTTGTTTCCATTTTCATGGTGACTTTGATTTTGGGATGTGCACTGTTTAGGTGTGTTAGGAAATTGTTTAGGTTTTCTTTTCCATTGGGCCAAATCACAAATATGTCATTGATGTATCTGAACTATAGTTTGGGTTTGTGGGTGGCAGTAACTAGGGCTCTGGATTCAAATTCTTCCATGAACAGGTTTGCAATGACAGGTGAAAGTGGTGAACCCATAGGGGCTCCTTCAATTTGCTTCTGTCTTTGTCCTTCGTATATGAAATATTTGTTGGTTAAGCAGTGTTCTGTTCATTCCATCAGGTGTTTAGCTGGTAGGTATTTATTTTTGATGATTTCAAGAGTTTCTTTTATTGGGACTTGAGTGAATAGTGAAACCACATCAAAACTTACAAGCAGATCTTTTTGTTCCACGTGTAGATCTTTGATCATTTCCAAGAAGTGGTATGACTTTTGTACATTTCAGCATGGGGCTGTATCTGTTTTGCTAAGTGTTTAGCTAGGTTTTGTAGTGGTGCTCCTCTGGAGCTGACTATTGGTCTGAGAGGTATGCCTTCTTTGTGTATTTTTGGGAGGCCGTATAGTTTGGGGCATCTGGAAGATTTTTCTCTTGGGATGATCGTCTGTTGGATCTCTTTGCTCATGTGGCTGGTAATAATTTTCTTCTTGGTTAATTTTTCCAGATATGTGGTTGGGTCCATGTTTATGGGTTTGTTTGTGGAGTCTTGGAGTAGGTCTGTCAATTTTGTTTCGTAGTCTTTTCTATCCATTACTACTGTGCCATTCCCTTTGTCTGCTGGAAGTATGATTATGCTGCTATCCTTTTTTAGGGCTTGCAGGGCTTTTAGTTCTTCTTTGTGCAAGTTGCTTTTGGGTGGTTTGCTTGTGCGTAGGATGTTAGTAACTTGGTGTCTTATTCTATCAGCTTCATCTGTATTTAATTTAGTTAGGCTGGATTCTACTGCACATATGATGGATTCTGTGGGGATTTTTTTGGATGCTATAGCATAATTGAATCCTTTGGTTATGACTGTTTCTGTTTTGATGAGTTCTCTGTTGGAAATTATATACGAATTATATACGAATTGTTACAATTATATACTAATTGTTTCAGGTGTTGTGAGTTGTTGGGGACTTTCTTGTCATGTTCCAATTTCTTTAGTTTCTTCAAGAGTTTGTCATTTTTGTAAGTAGTTTCAGTTTCAGCTCTCCAAGTTGTAAGTTGTTTTATCTTGTCCCAAAGTAGAGGGTGGATTTTGCTGCTCGATTCCAGGTGTAGTGCTACCAAATCTTTGTTTAACTGATCCAACAGGTCATAGCTTCAACTTCAATGGCACCAAAACCCTAGCCAAGACACTCATCTCCAGAACAAAATGCTTAGCCGATGAACAACACTTAAAAACCGAACTACACACTCTCACTAATGTACTTACAGCCAATGGATTCCCAAAAAAGAAGATTACCCACCTAATCCAAAAAGAAACCCCAACCAAAAGCCAAGACAGAGAACAAGAGAATGGCAAAGCCCTCCTCCCATATATAAAAGGCACTACAGACAAAATCAGCAAGATCCTCCAAAAACACAACATTAAAACAGCATTCTGCACAAACAGAAAAATATCCACCATCCTAAGAAACCCTAAAGACAAAATCGAGTTAGAAAATCAAGGAGTATACGAAATCCCATGCACTGCCTGCCCCACCACATACATAGGACAAACTAACAGAAGAATTAGTGCACGCATTGAAGAACACAAAAACTCAATCAAAAAAGAAGAACTGACCTCTTCCCTGGTCCAACACCTCAAAGCCACAGGACATGAAATTGACTTTAAAAATACCAGAACCATCGCCAAAACCGAACACTTCAACAACAGAATAATCAGAGAAGCCATAGAGATAGAGAAACGCCCACACAGCATGAATAGACGAGATGATACCTCCCGCCTACCAACCATTTGGAAACCTGCCCTCATTAATAAACGAGTAAGTAACATGAAGAATGACACCAGACCCACACCCGCAAGTGCCACACAAGATGCTCCCACCACACTTCCACACAGAAAAAAGACTCACACCCACACAGAAGAGGAGACACGACCACGAACCAGAAACCATACTGCAGCTGCACCACTACCC
>BLBF01000006.1:55276201-55297214 GCA_015471245.1 Laticauda colubrina | reverse complement strand
ATCAAACTCCAAGTCCAATGAAACAGGTCCAGGCTCCCAACCAATCAAAATGGACCAGCCTCAAATTTAAAACCAGGAGCTGTAAGACCCATATCCATACAGAAGCCTGAAGATGGCAGATGAGATTCTGCTGAAACGTTGCTACAACTTTAACAGAACTACAATGACGTGGGATAATACCCGAAGGAAGCTAAACAGCACATATATGTATATGTATATATATATATGAATGAGAGGTTTTGTTTGGGTATTTTGCCCTGTAAGATTGAGAGTATCTTTGTGACGTTTTGGCGAGATCCCACTTGCCATCTTCAGGCTGGTGTTTTCAGCTTCATGCTTATGCAAGCAAAGTGTGATTGGAGCTGCTGTTTCTCTATAAATACTGGTTGGGAAATACTGGTGTATTTCTCTGTAAATACACACAGGGTGTGCTGGCACTGTTGTAAGCGGGCTCTTTGTCTGTGTTGTCATTTCTTGATTGGTTGATGGAGTTGATGTTTGCAGATTGGTTGGCTTTTTTGTAAGAACCTCTGTGGCTGAGACCTTGGCTATGTGTCTATCAGCCTCCTGTGTTATAACAACCTGAGTAATGGGCTGTGTGATGACCTTCTGAGTTCTATTGTTGTGATATCCTGGGTCTTGTGCTGTAATCTCCTGGGTCATTGGCTGTGTTGCAACATCCTGAGATTTTGTAGTGTAACCTCCTGAATTCTGTGATGTGATATCCTGAATGGATGGCTGTGATGTATCGTCCCATTTATTCATGTTATGGGGTGTTTCTCTATTTCAATAGAAGCTCTATTTCGATGGAAACTTCCCTGAAATATTTCAGGGAACCCATCAAAATGGAGAAACACCCCCCATAACATGAATAAATGCGAGATATCTCCCGCCTACCAGACATCTGAAAATTAGCCCTATCAACAAACGAGTCCCAGCCATGAAAACCAACAGTTTGTATTTGGGATCCCTGTTTTATCCTGTTCATTTTTTACCATTAAGGACCCGGCCTAGGCAGATGTTATTGTTTGATGGAGTTAAATATATCATTGCAAAATATAATTCTTCCAATTGATTTATGATGATTGATGTCATATCTCTTCTATTCTTGCCATGTCTTTTTTTCATTTGGTTTTTCTTATTTGGTCTCAGTAAGCCTTCTGATAAACTAACTTCAGTGTATCTTCTTCCCTTCCCTTCAGATACTCTTCTAATGCCACTTTTTTTTTCTTCAACTATCTGGTATCGTTGCAATATTCCATGTCTATCCATTTTCCTTGGTATATAGAGCCTGTGAACATTGCTGCACAAATAGTCAAAGTTGACTCGGCCTTCCATCCTTCCAAGGTGGGTAAAATGAGGAGCCAAAATTGTTGGGGGAAAATATGCTGACTCTATAAACCACTTAGAAAGGGCTATAAAGCACTGTATATAAGTCTAAGTGCTATTGGTATATAAGTCTAAGTGCTATTGCTGCACAAATATAATTATTTTTCTGGTCTTCCTCTTCAGGAAATTTAGTTCTGCTTGCCTCCAGTCTGCTATCCCAGCTATGTATTTAATGATTGGAATTACTGAGGTATTAATTTCCTTGATAGTATTTCCTTCATTGAGTTTGGACTTTAAGATACTGTTATACTGTATTCAACCTCTAATCTTCTTTTTGACTTTAGTATGTTTGATGTGAACTTGAAGAATGTCCAGGTACCAGATCATATAATGATACAGTCATTAAATGAAAAATGGCTTTATTCAAAGTTAAAACAAAAGGGGTTATTGTTCTGTATATAAATAGTAGAATCCAAATAACCCATTCTGATTGGTCACTAAAAACTAATGGGGATAGATTCAAAAAGAACCAATCCCCAAAGCCGCACAAAGGCGGAAAAATCAAATGAACATCATTGGCTACAAGCCGGCAGACAGAAAAGTATAAAAGGGCTGTCGCGGCTTGAGCCAATGTTCCGTTTTGCAACTGTTCTATAAATAAAGACTTGTTGTTGGAACCCGGTCTACCTTGCGTTTTTCTGGACGGAACACTGGCGATGAAGGTGGGATCGTCCTAAACGCGAGACGGAGCACGCGGTGACAGACAAGTCAGATAAAGAGAAATGGCCGGAAACAATGCGCCGCCCGCACCCTTCAACCCCAATGAAGAAGATTGGGAATCTTACGTAGACTGTTTCCAGATGTACCTAGAGAGCAATGAGATGGAGGAAATCTCAGACCAATGGAAAAGAGCTGTCTTCTTGACACACTGTGGGCCCATGATTTTTAAAATGGCTTTGGCAAAGCCCCAAGATGTCAAACAACTGACGTGGACCGAGCTCCAAAGAACATTAAAGGCCCACTATGCACCAGTAGTGTCAAACTTGATAAAGCGGCACGAGTTTTATCGGAGAGACCAGAAAGAAGGCGAAACCATCGCTGATTTTGTAGCCGCACTACACCAAATAGGGGGAGTGTGCGAGTTTCTTAACTTAGATGAAGCGATGTGGGATCGAGTGATATTGGGGTTAAGAGACTCAACTATACAGAGCAAGCTACTGAACAAACCCAACATATCAGTAGCCGAAGCTATTGCAGAAGCCTCGGCTGCTGAAGCCGCCAAAAAATCGACAGATAAGATGAAACAAATGAATGCAAGTAACGATGAAAAAAGCCCGGCCAGAGGAAAAAAACAACCTCTTACAACCACTCATTACGAAGAACTCGAAGAGACATCAGAATCCGGGGAGGAACACGACGAAATCCACCGCCTACACGCTAACAAGAAAGGGCGTGAAAATAGAAATCGGCAGGAATGTGCTGGCTGCGGGGGAAACCATCCCTGAGCCGATTGCAGATTCCTCGATGCCATTTGCAGAGCATGCAAGAAAAGGCATATCGAGAAAGTCTGCAGAAACAAAAAGAATTACAGCCCAAGAGACGAAACGACTCCCCAGCAAAGCCTGAGCCAAGACTATCTGAGAGAAAGTGGCAGCGAAACAGGCAAGCCACTAACCGGGAGAAAGCATACCAAACTTTCACTATCGGAAGCGCTCAGACGGAAAGCGGGAAGAAAGTAAAAATAGTTGTAAAAATCGAAGACAGCCCCTGTGAGATGGAAGTTGATTCTGGATTGTTCCTATCCATGGTGTCGTGGGACACCCTCAAAAAACTAATTTCTTACATCAGAATTAAGGAACAAAACAAAAACTAACCCTCAAAGATTATCAGGGAAACCGAATTCCTGTAATCGGCCTGGGACATTTTCAAATCGTCTACAGGCAATATGTCGCAGTACTACCACTAACAATAGTCAACCGAGATCGACCAAGCCTCCTGGATATCGAATGGTTCGCACCATTGGGCATCGGGATGACCGGAGTAGACCAGGTGGCCGCAACTGACTGGGAAGAAGACCTGATCCGAGAATTCCAGGACGTCTTCGACGGCTCCCTAGGCAGGTATCAGGGAACCCCCATTTCGTTTAGTTTAGACCCACAGATAACCCCTAAAAGACTAAAGGCCAGACGGGTCCCTTTTGCATTAAAAGAAAAAATAGTGGAACAACTAAATAAATTAATAGATCAAGGGGTTTTAGAACCGGTCAACCACGCTAAATGGGAAACACCAATTGTGACACCAATTAAGCCAGACGGGTCGGTTCGAATCTGTGGCGACTACAAGGCTACCCTGAACCACGCGTTGCAACAGAGCTCGTACCCGGTGCCAGTTGTGCAACACTTACTGCACTCTCTTGGGGGAGTGTTTTCACCAAACTAGACCTGGCACAGGCATACCAACAGCTCCCAGTAGACCCCTTAACGGCGGAAGCATAAACAATAGTGATTCACAAAGGGGCATTCAAATGTAACAGGCTCCAATTTGGAGTAAGCGTAGCCCCGGGCGTTTTCCAGAGCCTCATGGAACGCCTGTTAAATGGCATAAGAGGGGTCATGCCATACTTTGACGACGTCCTAATTTCAGCCAAAGATGCAACACAACTAAAGAAAAGACTTAAAGAGGTCCTAAATAAATTCAGAGAATCTGGCCTTAAAGTAAAGAAAGAAAAGTGCTGCCTAATGACTGATCGCGTCGAGTTCTTAGGATATTTAATTGATGGAGAGGGCATATACCCCACCGAAAAAAAAGTAAGAGCTATAAAAGACGCACCAGAACCAAAGAATAAAACTGAGCTGCAGGCATTTTTGGGACTGATAAAGTTTTATAATGTGTTCCTACCCCAAAAAGCCACAATAGTGGAACCATTGCATCGATTACTGGACAAGAAAACAATTTGGACATGGGGGCTTAGAGAAAAAAAAGCTTTCCAAGGAATAAAAGACTTATTAACATCAAACACCGTTCTTATCCAATTTAGCAACACACTGCCATTGACGGTGACCTGCGACGCCTCATCATCCGGAATCAGTGCCATCCTGAGCCACCAATTGCCTGATGGGAGAGAGGCACCCGTCGCATACTATTCTAAGACCCTGTCCAAAGCCGAGCGTAATTACAGCCAGTTGGACAGAGAAGCTCTAGCAATTGTCACCGGAGTGAAACGCTTCCATGAGTACCTATATGGAAGAACTTTTCAAATCGTAACAGATCACAAACCACTACTAGGAATTTTGGCGGGAAACAAACCTACACCGAATATTCTGTCCCCACGAATGACTAGATGGTCAGAGTTCCTGGCAGCCTATTCCTATACCCTGACACATCGCCCAGGGAAACAAATTTCCCATGCAGACGCTTTGAGCAGAGCACCATTGCCATCAACAGAGGAAGACCCGGCACCAACCATGACAGCATTGCAAATAGAGTCTTGCCCCGATCTACCCATATCTGCGAATGATGTCGCCAGAGCCACCGCAAAAGACCCATTGACTGCCCGCGTACTTAACTGGGTAGGTAAAGGCTGGCCGGAAAACCAAAAAACTGAGAACTTTAAACCTTTCCGGACCAGACAAACTGAACTCTCAATCCAAAAAGGTTGTTTATTGTGGGGTGATCGGGTAATTATTCCTAACAAATTACAAACCAAAGTACTGGGTATGCTTCACGAAGGCCACCCAGGGATAGTTAAAATGAAAAGCCTTGCTAGAAGCTACGTTTGGTGGCCAGGTATAGATAGAGACATCGAATACTGGGTAAACTCAGTAATAAATGCCAAAGAATCAGGCCGTCCCCGCCAAAAGTACCCATAAGAGACTGGGAAACCCCAAGAGGCCCCTGGTCACGAATCCACATCGATTTTGCGGGTCCTACCAAGGGGCATACGTTTCTGATTGTCGTGGATGCATACTCTAATTGGCTGGAGGTAAAAATTATGCCATCTACGACAACAGAAACCGTTATAAAACAACTTGACAAACTCTTTGCAACCCATGGCCTACCGGACGTCCTAGTGTCCGACAACGAGCCACAATTAAACAGTCTCCAATTAGAACAATACCTAGCCTCCCTAGGTATAAGACATGCCCTAACCGCGCCGGCCCACCTGGCTGCAAATGGTAGGGCAGAGAGAATGTTCAGGTTTACCAAGGAGGGTTTAGAAAAAATAGACACTGGGGATGTCCAAAATAAAATAAATTGATTACTCACCCTCCAACATATCACACCCAATACTACAACCAATACTAAAACCCCAGCAGAATTACTGATGGGAAGGAAACTAAGGTCGCATCTAGATAGATTGCACCCAAATTTCACACCAGAAAACCCCCCCGACTCCTCCACCAGATGCAGGACCTTTGCAATAGGCGACTTAGTTTATGCTAAAAATTTTACTGGGGACCCATTATGGCTACCCGGACAAATTACACAAATAACAGGTCCCAAATTCTACCGACTAATGGTAGACGACGGCAGGGAATGGAAGTGACACATAGACCAGCTTCGCTCCCAAAACATAGAACGAAATGCAAACACACAACCACACATAGAAAAACACGACGAAATTCAAACCAAAGACGGGGGCAAATGCGAGAAATCAATAAAGAACCGTTTAAATTAAACTCCGAAAACAATAACAATCAAAAAGAGCAAATAAAAGACTCACTGCTTGAAGAAAGTTGCAAGAAGAGTCCATCCGAAGGGGCCAGCCAGGCCAGCTTGACCTGCCCGAAGGAAACGGGAGGGAGTGGCAAAACCGCCGGCCTAAGAAACTCAGGCGGCAGTAAAATGGCTGACTCAACCTTCCAGACATCCATGGAGAAGGACGGAAGACACAGCAACCCCATCTGAACCGGTCGAAGTCTCCAACAATAATGAATCGCGCAAGTCCAGTCGAGTCAAAAGAAGCCCCACCTACCTGCGCGACTACGTCACCACGTAGGACTGAACTAAGAGGGGAGGGGTGTTCTGTATATAAATAATAGAATCCAAATAACCCATTCTGATTGGTCACTAAAAACTAATGGGGATAGGTTCAAAAAGAACCAATCCCCAAAGCCGCACAAAGGCGGCAAAATCAAATGAATGTCATTGGCTACAAGCCAGCAGACAGAAAAGTATAAAAGGGCTGTCGCGGCTTGAGCCAATGTTCCGTTTTGCAACTGTTCTATAAATAAAGACTTGTTGTTGGAACCTGGTCTACCTCGCGTTTTTCCGGACGGAACAGTTATATTGGAATCAGGCATGTTATACACTATTTACGTAGTATCAGATCAAGTCAGGTCAGTCCACTCATTCAGTCACATACATACTTATATACTGTACCAAAAAAATGAGATTACATTTCTCTGGAGAATTTAAAAAAAAACAAAAATAGATCAGTTTAGGTGGATTGCTGTTTGAAACATTGCAAATGTTCACAGCTGAATATGCCTTTGCAAAGACTCAAGTGTATACTATATACAACTTATTTAGCAATTTGACATTAGTAATCTATCAAATTATCAGTATCAAAGGGAACATTTTTTAATCATAAAAAAATTAAATATACAAATGGCAGTAAATGGTAATGCATATTTTTAAAAAGCAGGTTATTCCCTAGTTTTACATTATTTTAATTTTATTCTGTCTGACAAGATTTAGTATATATTACATTATGTTATAATGAAACAAACTCAACATAAGCAAAATAAAGAATGGCAATTCTTTTACTGCAGCTCTAAACAATATAAATATAGTTGCAATCACATATAAATATGGAGATGTTCAGATATTGAATATTTAATGTTGTTTGATGTAAGGATTTTATTTTCTTAGTATAGAGCTGATTCAAAACTGAGACATTATAGTCAGTATTTTATTTTGACTGATCATGTAAAATTATTCATTTATATAGTAAAAATGCCAACAGTTGCAGATTTCTTTTTTAAAATGTGGTTGTTCATATTTCTGTCATTTTATTTCTTTACCTTATTTTTATTCTATCTTAAATCCAGGTGCCTTTCCACAATAGAGCCACAGTCAGGAGTCAAGTAGTAGTCTTTGATCTACAATTTGTGAAGAAATTCATCATCCTAAGAAGAATTAAGTAGCTTGAATTTCTGTAAGAAAGAAAATCTTTCTCCTTCTTAAATAAAATAACAAAGACTTTCCATGCCAAATACTAGTCTGGACATGAAAGAGGCTATATAAGCACCACTCTGTCCTGTTCCTTTTAGTGTGAACAGAATAATGAATTATTTCCCATTTTACTTGTTTTGTTTCCTGGAAACCAGGCAAATTATTCTGTGATAATTTTTGCTTTAAAAGGGTAGTTATTCCACTGCTAAAAGGAGAATCATTCAATTTTATTATAGATAAAACAGGTGGGTATATAGAAGATGTGTGTTTTCTGAAAAATATAATTTGAAAGTTAAAACTTTGAACTGTGAGCAGATCCTAATTAGATAAGAGCCAGAATTTATATAGCTTTTTTTACTTCTCACAGATTAAAAAATATGAGCTAGACCCACAGTTTTTACAGAATCAGAATAATTAGATGGAGAAAATGAAACAAAACGTTAATTTTCCTGAAATTTTTCCAGTTTCCTAAAAATAAATTTTAAAATCTTAGAATAAAAAAAAAATCTCAATATCATTATGTAATGTAGACCATATAAATTTCCTCAAATTACTGCTTTTCAAATACTGATTTTTGTCCTGGTTTCAGGAAGTCAGAATATTGGTATCCCAGTTAGTTGGATAACATCCAAATCATCCTAGTTATGGGAGTTTCCTATGATGTTGTATGGAAGCGAAAGTTGAACTTTGAGGTAGTACCAATAGCATAGAAAGAGTATTGAGGTTTTTGACTGGAGAACACTCATTACCATTTAATTAAGATTTGTTTCTCAAAGCCTTGATACTCTCAAGATTATTCCTAAATTTCTATGACATTCATAAGAAGGACATTCATAAGAAAATATGGAAGCAAGAAAAGTGTGCAAGTAAATACTATGGTGAGATATAATTCTCTAGGAATCTAGCAATTAGGGTTTCCAATGCTAGAAGAAATGCACATGTTCACAACACACATGTTCTCTCACAATTTTTAGATTATAACAACTAGAACGCGACCAAAAGAAGAATAATAACTGAACAATAGTTATTAAGATTTGAACCAATAATCTTTCTAGCTTGAATAAGCAACTAGCGCTATCCAATTATGTTGGGTTTGAATTCCTTTATGCAACAAGCATTTCTGAGAGATTGTAAGAATTCTGCCAAAATAAGTAGCAGGAACCAGCACAGAAAATTTCCATCACACAGTGGTAGAATACATGCTTGATTTCAGTTCCCAAAATTCCAGATTCAATCATAGAATTTCCATGTAGGGTTCTCAAAGACTATCTGAGGTTCTGGAAAACTGTTTACAAATGGAGCTGTGTGTACATGCATGCTTGCTAGCTGCTTGTGCGGAATCATCCCCTCTCCTCCACTGGTCTGCAAAAAATGATGTCATGTGTATGTACAAATAGAGTTATTTTTAACCTAAGTTTCTGGAAGAAAAAGATATTTTGCTAAGCAAATGCTCACCAGTCATCAGTCATCATTTCTGTTCATTTTTGGGTCTACAAAGGTCTACTCTTTTTAATGTGTTCTGTACACATCTTATTCATCCATTCATGCCATGTAACAGGGTAACATTTTCCCTTAGATTTCTGTCTTTATTATTGTAGATTTCTGTCTTTATTATTGTCAATTTTCCCCAATGGCTCATCAATAATTCTTGCATAATATATAGTTTACAATAACTTATGAATTCTTCCTTTTATATGAACCCACAATAACCATAATAATATCAATTTATATCATAATCTTTTCATTCAAAATTCCCTATTTGTTTCTAAAATGTATTTATTGATTGTACCTCACCAACCATTGACGTGGCTTATAAATTGTGTAAAGGTGTATATATCCATTTAAACTCTATCCCATAAGATCATTTATACAAATTTATTGTATACATCCTTTCTCTTTCTCATGTTTCATAGACACACAATGCATTTAATTTTAGTTTTAATTTCATGTAATTAATTCATGTACTTTACCATTTACTCCTTTTACTTTACAAGTCAAAATATTCTATGTATCAAGGAAATCATCACAAATTCCAAATATGTCTTTACTATCATGGCTTTGGGCAATCACATATTGCACTGTAGTATGATAGACTAGTTTACTAAAATTATGCTAATGAGAAGGAATACCAATGAATTTTCAGATATATTTGGACAATCTGACACAAATAAATACCAGGTTTTATTTAAAGCATGCTTACAATATAAGATAGGATGTAATTAGATACAATTGCATGGATGTCATAAACTAAGAAGCATAGGAAATGTAGGAAAACCTATTTAAAATTATGTAGAATATAAATATATTCAGGATAGTAAAACAGAGCCAAGATATAATGTTAGTGTGGTGAAGGAATAAAATATTGATATTATGATCCTTCCCAAAATAACTTAGCATTCAAAACAGTTCATCAAAACATTTATTTTGAATTAAATCTATTTCTTTGTTTCTTACCATTTGTTCAGTTTTTTTTCTTTTGGGGGGTAAAATCATATGCCATCTATTCCATGAATGTATATACAAAATTCAAGCATAGGATCAGACTATAATAAAGTATAAAGGAAACTGTGTATCATTTATTATTGAAAGCTAAAGTGAAGAAACAATATGTAACGGGATACATATCTAGTCTTGGCCTATTGTTCTGGGGGAGAAAATCTCCAAAAGTGATTATTTTGAAATAAGGCAGGTGTAAAAACAAGATCTGACCTTAATGGCTTTGCTGAAAAGCACAGTATTTGTTCTCACATTCTTTCCATTCTGTTTTTATGATCAGGATATGTGTCTCTGAGATAATATGTCATCATGATCATGCTTAACATAGTTTCCATTTTACTTTTTTTGCTTAGGATATGCCCTCCCAAGGTAGGACTATAAGTCACAAACTTTACATATTTAAAAAGAACATCTGATAATATTGTTATGAATATAACTTTTAAGAGGAAAAACAAATGCAATTGGTATGGATGTGTCAAATAGTGCTTTTGAAAAGTATAAAAAAAGTAGCCAATTCCTATACTGCCCATGAAATGAATGATTATAACTGAAAAGATAGATCAACATTAAAGTACAAGGCCTTGCACAGCTTGAGGATGAATGAGAGCCTTGGCTTCTTACTCTCCAGGAACACTGATATTGTGTAAATGGAATAAATATTTAAATAAATTAAAATGTATGTCTTTTAACCGTAGCTTTTGTCATATTGACTATATGAAATCAGCAAAGTCAATTGAAAGTACACAATCACAAAATTTAATAACCAGTGAACTCATCAAAAATGTCTGTTTATATTTGAAGAAGCCAAAGAAGAAAGATCATTACACTGTATCCAAAGTGTGTGTGTGTGTGTGTGTGTGTGTGTTTGCTTTTCAATAGCAATAACTCAATAAGCTGTGTTCCCTTGGATGCCAGACTTCTTCCAGCTCTGGGGAGATGACTAGCAATGATTATGAGAAATTATGCCATGTTCCTTTTACAAAATTGAATACATTAAATAAAGTTATAATCAGTTGTATTATTTTTATTCCCTATTAATCTCTGATCTTAACTGGAACATTGAAAAAAAAAATTGATTTGTTTTAACATTCATTAAATAAGATACAGGATAATTGAAAGTCACCTGTCTGTATTTTTTAAGTAAAAACAAATAGACTGCAAGCTGACAAGTTTAATTTGAACAGCGGGAAAAGGAAAAAAATAACAAACAATTCTGTCTGGGCCACCCACTTCCATCAAAACCTCTTCCACCTATTCAACATATTATGTCGGCTAGGATGATACACAGAGATATCTCAATTCAGTTCACTTGCATTGAAAAATATGCTTAATTTTGCAGCTTTATGAGAAAGAATAGCTGTATCAAGTTTTCTATGTTATATGTACATTTATTATGACTATTCCATAGCAAAAGAAATATTAGTACAACTCAGAAAGATTGCTGTATAGCCAGAAAACCAAATAGATAAATATAATGGCTACTGCAAAGAAGGAAAAAAAAGGGGAAAGAGATAAAAGAACATAATTGATGCAGACACATTAAATACTACAGGACAATACATCTAGCTTGCATTACATTATATTATAGAGTATGCTACATTCTACAATGGTTTTGCACTTATGTAAAGTTTCATAATAATTTCTCAAGAACTTGAAGGTGGCATGAAATTATCACCAAATTGTTTCATCATAGCTCCATTGTTTGATATATATAAATCTATTAACTCCAACAGTATTCAAGCATAAATGAATTTTCTATGAACATTAATCTAGCATCTCTGGCACAATCTAGGTTCTTATTAAAAAAAAACAATCGATAATTTAGAAAACAAAGTAATGGGAAAAAAATGAGAAAAATACCTATATTAATGAACATATGACATTTAGTAACTATTATGTAGAAAAATTGTTTGTAAACCTTAATTTACTTGTGCTGAATACTTTAGCGCAAATCACTTGTACATGCAGATTTGACAAATGTGTCACAAAAATAAGAAACTCAAACGAGACAGATTTGCATAAGTGGCTGAGAGAATCTCACTCATGTTTCTGTTAAACAATATGTATATGATATTTTACTGTTTTTCTCCAGACTTGTCACTGCTCTGATTGCAAGTATATTGCAATTATACATCATTATACATCATTTCCATGCTACTGTTGTTTTCACAAGCAGAAAACAGAACAATTGTTCCTATGTTAACATTTTTGTTTTTGATGCTTCAAATAGGTTTACATGAATCAAACTTTTCAAGAATAATTATGTGGCACTTGTTGCTTCAAAACATAAAAAAATTCCTGACTGCATGCTATTATCTATTAATAGGTGGAACATAACAGCAGTATGCTGGCTTGCAAGTTATTCTGCTAGGTTGTTTGAAAGGATTGGTGAGAACAACAAAGAGATATTTCATTAAAAGTGATTGGATAATTGGGAAATTTAAATATGAATAACCAGAGACTATTTGATCAGATTTATTAAAAAAAATCTGTTTGGAAACATTGTTTTAGAAAATGGATATGTATGCGTGACAGATGTATAAATAAAAAACTAAAAACACAATTGATTTTATTATTTATGGCAAAATAAGAAATTAGTGAAGAGTATGCGGCTAATGAAAAATTCTGAACATGAGAGTGATTGCAATCTGATTAAGTCAAAAGAACAGATTCTGGGAAATCCTGGGCACAAAATGAAAGAAATGAAAGGTACAAAAATGAAAGCAGAAAGACTTGAGGACCAGAGAGACAAAAAGTAGTGGATCAATTAATTTCCCCAAAGAGCAAATGGAAAGTAGATATTATATGCAAGGATGGTGAAGCTGCCAGGAAGAAAATGAAAATAATTATGTTACAGCATATTGTGAAATTGTATGGAGTTAATGGAAAGTAATGGGAATATAAAATTGTATGCTTGCTGGAAGCGTATGAAAGACACAAAATACATAATAGAATAGAATAGAATAGAATAGAATAGAATAGAATAGAATAGAATTCTTTATTGGCCAAGTGTGATTGGACACACAAGGAATTTGTCTTTGATGCATATGCTCTCAGTGTACACAAGAAAACAATAAAATACATTCATCAAGAATCATAAGATACAACACTTAGTGATATTCATGGTTTAAAAATAAGCATCAAATCATACTAGGGAACAAATAAAACAATATAAATGAGTAAACAATATTATAAATAATATAAATATAAATTGTAAAAATACAAGCAACATGGTTATAGTCATAAGAGGGAAGAGATAGATAATAGGAAGGATGAAAAGAACAATAGTAATACAGTTTACTAAGCAGTTTGACACTGTTGTGGGAATTAGTTATTTAGCAGAGTGATGGCATTCGGGGAAAAATGGTCCTTGTGTCCAGTTGTTTATTTATTTATTTAATTTGTCAATCGCTTACAAGATAATAGGTATAAGTATAAATATGAGTAAGAATACAGGAAATAGGTACAAATAAATGGGGACAATAGGACAGAGACAGTAAGCATGATGGCACTTTTGCACACCCCTGGGGTGAGATCAATAGTGGATAGTTTGAGGTTAAAGGAGTGGGGGTTAGATAAGCAAATTAATCTCCAAGGGGTAATTAGACAATCTTAAGTTGTAAGTAGTTCAAAATATAGTCAGAGACTTTTCTGTTTCAATTTGACACAAAATTGTTTTTAGCATTTACATTTTAGAATTTAGAATTATATCATTGCCACCACTATTTTGCATTCCTATCTTTAAAAGTAGCATGTTAGGTATAACAAGTTAGGCTTTGTTTTTCTTTTATGTATTAATTGTCCAGAATTATTTATTTATTACACTTGCAAGTTGTGATGGTTTATGTGATCACCTCACTTAATGACCTGCTATCCATGCTCTCCTTGATGGGCTTAGGTTGATAAGAGAATATGTGCTACTTTGGGATGGGAGAGGCTCTAGGAGGCCTAGCATAGGTCTATACCTACATTATAGCATCTTCCCAGCTCAAATTTGGCCTGCCCTAGATTTTCTATGGGTTTCCCCACCACTTGAGGCATCCAACGTCCACTTCCAACCCCTCATGGTCACTGCAGGTTTTGGGTCTGCTTCCATCCCACACTGGGTCCTCAAAGCTTTCAGAACTCAGTGAGAGAAGATGAGATGGAGATATGTGTATGTGGGGGTACTGCACTCAATTATAAGGGCAGACAGATTGCCTACTATCCAAAGTTTGTTCAGCAGCCCTAATTTTTTTAAAAGAATTTTTATTGGTTTTTAAAACAAAAATAAACAAATAAAACAAAAAAACATCAAGCCATCTTCCATAAATCTACATACATTGTGTCGGTTGGTTTACAAATTTTTTTGTGCTTCCATTTGGTAGTCTTCAATTACATTATATATGATCTCGTATTTTCAATCCAATATTAAATGCATTAATATCATTATTAATCATTTGACTATACTTATTATTCATTCATGCTTTAAGAAATAATCATATTTAACTCAATTTATTTTGTGACAATTCATATTATCATCCCAAATCTATCCTAAAATCATTTTGTAGATATAAGGAAAAAAATACATCATTATATATTTAGTATTTTCTAAAAGTCTACATAATTCGTTACTATATTTTATTATGTAACCATTGATAGAATAGATCTCAAATTTTATAAAATTGTTTATCTTCTTGCTCTCTAATTTCAAATGTCAATCTACTCATTTCAGCACATTCCAATATTTTCTTAATTTCCTCCTGTGATGGTATTTTCTCATTTTTCCAGTTTTTAGCAAATACAATCCTAGCCACTGTTAATACATTTACAATCAGGTATTTAAACTCTTTACTATATATTTCAGGTAAAATTCCCAATAAAATATCTCTGGTTTCAAAACTATACAATTTTTTGTCATTTTTTCCAGCCACGTGTAGATTTTAGTCCAGTATTTTTTAGCATCCGCACAAGTCCACCACATATGGTAACATGAGCCAGGTGTCTGATGACATTTCCAACATTTTTCGGATTTATTCTTGAACATTCTTGCTATTCTTGTTCAGGGAAAATGACACCTGTAAAACATCTTTTACAAATTTTATTTATATGCTGTTGACATTGTCATCTTATAATTTTGAGACCACAATTTTTGCCATTTTTCTAGGTCAATCCCATATCCAAAATTCTTCCCCCAAGTAATCATAGTTCCTTTAGCTTGTTCTTCTAATTTAATTTCTAATAATATCCATACAATTTTTTAATCACTTTTTCATCAGTACCTGTCAAAATCTTATCTAGATCAGTCAGTTTATCAAAAACCCTTTTGTTTTGGAGTCTTTATCATACCTTGAATGTTTTTGCGCATATGAAAACCAATTCATCTTTATACCTTGTTCCTCTAGTTTTTGTATAGATTTAAGTTCACCCTTTTCATTCAATATTTCACCATATTTAACTGTTTGTTCCTTTTTGTATATTATAGGATACGAAATTGCTTCAATAGTTGATAGCCAGACTGGAATTTTCAAACAACATTGTCTTTTAATCTTCTCCCAATTTAACCACAGAGACTCCTATATATAATGTCTTCTAAAATTCTCCTGTATTTTAGTTCCTTTGTACCATAAAAAAGCATGCCACCCCAACAACAGACCATGTCCTTCTAGTGCCAACAATTTAGTATTTCTTAATGTCATCCATTCCTTAATCCACATCAAATTTGTAGCTTGGAAATACAACTCCCAATTAGGCAAACCAAATCTACCTCTTATTCTAGCATCTTGCAAAAGTTTTAACTTTATTCTCGCTTTCTTACCTTGCCATATATATTTCAACACAATTTTATTCAAATCTTCAAAGTAATCTTTTCCAAGCCTAATTGGAATTGTCTGAAACAAATATAAAATTCTGGGTAATTTATTCATCTTGATTGTTGATATTCTCCCTATTAGTGACAGTTGTAAATTTTCCCATTTTGCCAAATCTCGTACTATCTGCTGTTTGAGTTTGATATAATTATTCTCTTTTAATGTACTGCATCTTGCTGTCAAGTATATCCCCAAGTACTTGATCTTGTTTGTGACCTGAATTTTCAATAAGTCTGCCAGTTCTTCCCTTTGTCTAGATAGCATGTTCTTTATCAAGATCTTTGCCTTATCTTTATTTATTTTCAAACCAGCCACCTTACCATATGTCTCTATCTTTTCTATCAATTTTGGTGCTGTTTCTAGTGGATTTTCTAAGATAAAAACCAGGTCATCTGCAAATGCTTGCAACTTAAATTCTTCCTTTTTAATTTTCATCCCTTTTATGTTCTTTTCATCTCTAATATTTCAATTTAGCACTTCCAAAGTTAACACAAACAACAAATGTGACAGCAAATGTGCCTTGTTCCTTTTCTTATGTCAATAGAGTCTGTCAGGTCTGTCTATAATATTTTATTTTTTGAAATAAGTTAATTTTTTATGCTTGCTTTTTATTTTATAATAATGTTTTCTGTGCTGTATAGTCCAATTTGTTGTCTACAATTCCATTAAAATCTCCCATCATAACTATATGAGCATAATCCAGTTCAATTATTTTCATATGTAATTTTTTTATAAAATTCTTCTTGTTTGTCATTCGGATCATAGATTGCAATCAGGAGTATTTTCATATTGTTGTCCATTATTTCCACCATTAGGATTCTTCCATCGTCATCAACATAAATCAATTTAGCTGAATGGTCTCTTTAATATATAAAACCACTCCTCTTTTGTTGCATTGTGTCAAGGAGGTAAATATTTCCCTAATTTTGGCTGTATCAACAATTGTTCATGCTGCTTTTTAATATGTACTTCTTGCAGACAAATTATATCAAATTTTAATTTCTCTAATTTATGGAAAGTTTTCCTTCTTTTAATGGCTGAATTAAGTCCATTTATATTAATTGTAATCAATTTTTTTTCTCTTTCATGATTATATTTTATAATTAGGTTTGGCAGCTCTCATGGATCTTGGTTCACATTGTTCTTTGGCTTCCTCCTTTCCACCTACTGCACCTTCTTCTTTTTCAGTCATCATTTGGCAGTCCTCTTGGAATTCAATTAGTAAGATTTATTTTTCTGCCTCTTCCTCTTTCCCTCTAAAAAATTATGTGTAAAATGATTCAGCTTTCTCAAATGAGTCAGTTCTGTATCTCTGTTCTTGCCATGTGAACATCAAACCTTCTGGAATCAGCCATCTATAATTCACCTTTTTCTTAAGTAGCAGTTTGATCAAAAATTGGTATTCTCTTCTCATCTCTCTCACGCTTCTGGGTACTTCTTTCATAACTACAATCTCCTTATCTTTATATTTAAATGTTTTCTCTCTTGCCACTTGCAATATTTGCTTTTTAATGGCTTTCTTGGGGGGGCAAAGCTGGCATCAGGATGCAATGGCATGTTATCTTAGAAGTCTGAGATCGCTGCCAATATCTTTGCTCCTGGACAGTCCATTTGGATCTAAACCATCCCGAAGAGATGATGAAAATGAAGAGCGCAACCTGTTCATCCCAGGGATATCGCAAAATCCATGGTAGATCCAGGAGAAGCTCTTCTTGCCAACGGCAAAGAGGCAGCCATTAAAGCTGCTGAATTTGGGACAGCTCCAAAATGGAAGAGAACAGAAAGGGAGAGTGTGCCAGTTTGGTGAGAACTTTTTCTTTATTTTAAGATCTGAAAGGACACCATAAGGAAGAGAAAGAATCTGTAGAAGTTTTGACAGAAGTGATTAAGCAGTGATTTTAAACAGGAATGTCAAAGTAATTTTTTTTTTCATAGTTGGATTTTCTATACGTGGTCTTATACTTTGAAATTGGACTGGTTTTTTTTTTCCAATAATTTTTTTTCTCCTTTATGATTTTGCAACATTTTAGGCTAGAAACTCCCTTTTAGCTATTTCTCTTTTGAAATATCTTTTTCTTTTTTTTTTTTTTCTTATTAATCCTTTTTATATTTTTCTGGGAAAGGAGGGGGAAAGTGAAAGCAAAGAAACTTTGTAACACTGCCAACTAGAGGCTTGGAAATATTCTATTTCTCTTGTGACCAGACAAAGCTGAGAAAGAAAGAACTGAGACTTTTTTTTTTTCTTAAGGACATTGCTATTTGATAAGATAGAGGGAAGAGCACAGGAGATTATTGTAGGTCCTCTTTTGGGTTTCTATCAACAGCTGGAGCCTGCTGTTGAAGTTTATAGGAAAAGAAAGATGATAAGTCTGTGGAGAAGAGTGCTATAATAAGAGCCTTGGATAATTAAACAAAGTGAAGTGTTGGTTTTTTTTTTTTAAATTTCTCCTGTGCTATCCCTCCTCAACAGTTTATTTTTTGAAATTAATTTTTTATGCTTGCTTTTTATTTTATAATAAAATAATTATTTTTTAAGGGAGTAGCCTTTTTTTCTTCTTTTTCTCTTTGTGCCTTGCTGGTATTTTTGTTTTTCCATCTACCTCCCATAGTGATTTTTTCCTTTTTTCTTTTTTTATCTTCTTGGCCTTTTTTTTCCCCCTCCTCTTCTCTTATGTAGCCTTTTATATTTGAGACCTTTTAATTTGGATTAAGGTGTTGAAGAACCTAAAGAATTCTTCCCCCTTTTTTTAGCTTTTTATTCCTCACTTTTCCGTCTTCTTTGGGATTTTACAACTTTTTCTCTTTTGTGTGTGTTTATGGTCTTTTTCTCCATTTGTGAATTTTTACTGTTATCTACTCAACTGATTGGATTAAGGTATACAAGAACCTGAAGAAATTTTTCTTTCTTTTTTTTTAAATCATTGTTACGATTTGGCTTTTTCCCCCCTACTATTTTTATTTAGAATTACAATTGGTTATTTCATAATTAGATTAAGGTCTAGAAGAACCTGAAGATTTTGAATTGTTTCAAATGAGTAGGAAATTAACAGCTCCTGGTACTTCAAACTTCTACTTCCTCCTCTCCACCATCTGGAGGACAGCGTTCAATACAGACAATATTAAGGCAAGAGAAAGAACAAGAAAAAGAAAAAGCGAGCCTGCAGATGATTTTGCAAGGAATTCAAAACATTCAATCAAGATCTGAGAATATTGAAAAGAGAATAGAGAACATCGAACAAAGAACAGAGAACACTGAACAAAGAATAGGGAAAACTGATGAAAAAGTGGAGAACATCCAACAAATGATGATGAAGTATGATGAGAGACTACTGAAAATTGAAGAAGATAAACAAAGAGATAAGAAGATTGGGGACATTGATTACAGATTAACGGTGATTGAACAAAATAAAAGTGGTATGTTGCGATGGGAGATGGATAGATCAGAAGTCTCTCTTAGATTTCAAAACAGAGGACAAAAAAGGACAAAATCTAGCTGAGATAATGATAGAAATATTGGCTGAAGCTTTGGAAGTATCTGAAGAGAAGATGATGGATGGAATAGATGAGGTGTATTGAGTTTTCACAAGATACGCAATGAGAAATAGCCTACCAAGAGAAGTTCACATCAGATTTACTCAGCAGCCATAATTTTGAAACTGTGTGTTCCCCACCCCCTTACCTGCACTGCGCATGCATGTGACTCCTAGCTGATTTTACTGGAATTGATTAAATGGGTCTGCTTTTCGGCCTCCAAAGGATGCAGAGGCTTCCCTTGAGCCTCTGTGAGGTCAAAAAAGGCCTCAAATGGGCTGAAAATCAGCTGGAAGGTCCACACATGCGCAGTGCAGGTAGGTTTGGCTGGGGCTCACGTGCCGCATACATGGCTCTGCATACCACCTGTGGCACACGTGCCACAGGTTCACCATCACAGTTCTAGAAGAAGGTGAAAATAGTGTTATAAAGAGCCCTCTTAACCACTCAATTAAGACATAGGAAGAACATTAATCATGATAGGTTTCATTATATATACTAAAATTTAGAATATAGATTACAAGCAAGATCAGCTTAAAGTCTTAATAGAAGGCAAATATGATTTAAAGGTTACAATTGGTAGCTAATGGAATACTTTATTTAATTGGAATATGGCAATTAGAAGATACAATCTAGTTTTTAAAATAGAACTAAAAGAAAAGAAGCAACAGTATCTATGGTACAAAAAATCCAACGAGATGAATATAGTGGCACTATGAGAATTAAAATAAATGGATGAAGTATTATGAATACTGTTCTTGGTTTCTACTGTCAGCTGCTGATCCATGAAGAAAAATCTGGATGATATTTTTCAAAAGCAAGGTCTAGACCTTTCAAGAAAGTATGAATTAGTATTGCTGGAACATAATCTTGCCAAGCATGTATTGAGCAAAGTATACCTTTCTTCTTTATAGGATGGAATGAGTAATGAGTGTAGTGAGTTGAGGTAGTCATATTAGAGGCAGAGAAAGATACTTCAGATGTAGATGAACATTTTTGCTGTACCTATTGGGACATGTATGTTTGCACTTTCTTATATTCAGTATATCTTTTCCTGGAATCACAAAGCAGCTGTGGACAGTATGCACTATAAATTATCCGAGGAAATTGGATTTATACATCTTAATACAGCCATTTTAAAATGTGTATACAAATGTGAAATTTGCCTCTGGCACATTCCAAAGCATCATTTTGTCCTCTGTTCCAACAATAGAGCAAAGATCTAATTATATATAATTACATTCTAGGCACACTACTACTACTTTTCCCTAGAAGGGAAGAAAGAATAACCTGACTCATCCATTATGGCTATAAAATATTTAATGTAATTAATTATCCATTGCAAGATAGGCAAACAGAAAGACCACCTATATATTTTTAAAGGACATGAAATGATTTCATTTCCTTTAAAGGGATTATAAAAAGTGAACAACCATAATAGCAACTATAATCCAGAGATCTAAGGGAAGAACAAAAGGTAATATTTAACTCAGCAGAACTTTTCCCTAGCCCCTCCTTCTCCCTTCTCACCTCCCCTATTACTCTCCTTCCTTCCTTCCTTCCTTCCTTCCTTCCTTCCTTCCTTCCTTCCTTCCTTCCTTCCTTCCTTCCTTCCTTCCTTCCTTCCTTCC
>BLBF01000006.1:55261646-55276191 GCA_015471245.1 Laticauda colubrina | reverse complement strand
TCCTTCCTTCCTTCCTTCCTTCCTTCCTTCCTTCCTTCCTTCCTTCCCTCCCTCCTTTCCTTCCTTCTTTCCTCCCACGAGGGCTAAACCTGATAGATATCCATAGACAAAAGTAAATAAAATGAGTTCATCAAGACAATGAACATGCTTCCAAATTGTGGTGAAGTAAGTGCCTTTTCACCATCTGTTACTTTTTATTATGTAACTATTTTATTATGTAGATATTCATAAACAATGCCATCTAAATGAAGACAAATTGCTTCACTGTATATTGATGTTGCTAGGTCTCTTTGTGCACCAGTGACCCACTTCTTCCCCAACCCACCCCACCCTAAAAATGGCATACAGAAAATCTTGGCATCAATTCATCCAACATCTTCACATTCCTACAAATGTTGTAAATTAGCATACATGTGTTTCTTATATCTATTTCTCATTAGTCTTGAGAATGAATGAAACAGTGATTTACAACTAGAAAAAATATATAGTTGTACTGAAAATAAAGCATAATCCTGATACTTAAAATGTTGCCAAGTTTAGTTCAATGCATATACTTCATATTTCTGAGTTTAAAAAGAGCTTTGGAGGTAATATACAAATATGATGATAGTGCTCATACAAAATTTCAATCATGTTCAAGATAAGGTTAGAAGTAGATTTGCAAGGGAAATCTTCTATTGACAATGGATCTATGCAACATTTTCTGAACAAACTTTATTAAAATCTGATATCCCAAAGGTACTTTTCAGAAGGCAACTGAACTTTCTTGTTTTTTCTTTGAAGATGTTTCGCTTCTCATCCAAGAAGCTTCTTTAGCTCTGCCAGAAGGGTGGGGAATGGAAGGATTTATATTCCTTGCAGACAGCTGGTCATTTGCATCCATTGAAGTACTTGAAGGTTGTCTGTGGCCTCAAGGTCACCTGAGTATGCTAATGGTTCCTGTAGTCTACAATTTTTCTGGAAATCCCTTCATACTCTCACACCATTGAAGGGGTATTCATCCTAAATTGCATAGCTAAAAGTCTATAGAGATTCTCATCCAGATCATGGTTGTTCCAAAGATGTTTTTTCAGGATGCAATTGGACTTTCTTGTTTTTTCTTTGAAGACATTTTGCTTCTCATCCAAGAAGCCTCTTCAGCTCCTTGCATCTAATAATTACAATTTAATTCACACTGTGGGGTACACAGACATCCTCATAAGCAATGATATTCAATGAGAGCAAAAGCATTGTCAGGATCAAGTAAGTAGTTGAGGTTTGTAAAAAACAGGACAAAATTTGGAACTGACATGGGCATCGATATGGAAATGATCCTGATACATGGAAGATGTTTCAGGGCTTGACTGATCTCAGGTAGAGGCTTTTATTCTAAAAGCTCTCAGTCTGTACTTTTGCCCTTTCGTTTTTGATGCAAAGATGATGGCGACCTTATGGATATAATATTATTGTTGAGATTTACAGAAGCAAGCATAGGAATGGAGTTACATGTAGTGGTGGAATTCAAATAATCTAATAACTGGTTCTCTGCCCTAATGATTTCCTCCAAGAACCAGTTCACCAAACTGCTCAGAAAATTAACAACCGGTTCTTCAGAACTGATGAGAACTGGCTGAATCCCACCACTGCTTACATGTTTTAATATTTCTACATGCCACTAATGCTATAACCAGGTTTCTTGGATTCAGGTCCAGTAGGTATTGCATGCTGTCTTCATGTTGTCTTTCAGTGATGAATCATGTTTAAAATTTGCTAGATTTGTATGAAAAGTATGAAAACAATATGCAACCTCAACTCACATCCTTTCCTACCTAGTTTTCCAGATTTAGTTTTTGTAGTAGTTTCTTGTTTTTGTAAAGATTCAGTTACATTTCTGGAATTACATTATTCTTAATCTAATCCACAATCTGGCCTGATTTACACAATAAAAGCTTTTTCTTAGGTTCACCATTGCTATTCTGGAAATGTTCTGGCTGATTGGATTGCACTTTTTGGCTTCTCTTTCTCATTAAGTAGTTAATTTAATTAAGATGTTCATCAGGTGAAGTTCAAGTACAGATTACATATGTTGAAGGAAAAGTTGCCAATGAAGAATTCTGTTTGCAAAACTAAATTAACTTGAAAAGCCAAGAAAGGAAAAGAAGAATGCTTTTATGTTGTTCCCAATCACTAGTTAGAAGACAGAAGAAAGCAATGCTTGGTGTCCCTTTCCTTTCCAAAGATATGACAGGGCCAAAAAAAAAAAAAAAAACCTTCATAGAATTGCAGGAGAAAGTTGAAGAGAAACCTTTCCCAAACATTGGCCAAAGGGTTACCATTGGATAGTTTCAGTAATCAATGCAAGATTACAACAGTGGCCATTAAAAGTTCCTACCCTTGGAGGTGCTTTATGTATGTTGAAATTCTTCCAAGCTTGTCGAAGACTCAAGCAATCCAAAATATATCTAGTTCAAGCATTTGTGCCTGCCCTAGAGAGAAAGCAATGATCTAAAACAATATGAAGCTTCCTTGAACTGCTTTGTAGAATAGAATAGAATTCTTTATTGGGAAAGTGTGATTAGACACACAAGGAATTTGTCTTGGTGCAAATGTTCTCAGTATACATAAAAGATACATTCGTCAAGAGTCAAGAATCATAAGGTACAACACTTAATGATAGTCATAAGGTATAATAAGCAATCAAATCATACTAGGAAACAGTCAATATAAATCATAAGGATACAAGCTACAAAATTACAGTCATACAGTCACAAGTGGGAGGTGATGGGTGATAAGGATTGATGAGAAGGTTAATAGTAATAGTAGTGCAGAATTTGTAAATAGTTGGACAGTGTAGAAATAAATTGGCAATTTGAATTAAGTCACTTCCTGGGTTTGAATGATTTCCCCAAAATGAACCCATGTCAGTTCACAAATTTTTTACAGTGTACAGTACTATATAATTTAGCTTAATCCTGGTCAATAGTATCCTCAGCAGGACAAATCTAGTCAAACTTCTCTTCTCTTCTCTTCTCTTCTCTTCTCTTCTCTTCTCTTCTCTCATATTCATATTATATGTATATAATATTCCAGTATTTATTGAAATTTTCAGAATTCAGTTTTCAGAATTCAATTTTCAAATTGTAGAAAAAGGATCTATCTTTGGGAATTGAAAAATTGCTCTAATTTTAGCATAAATTTTTATTAAAAGTACTACAAAGTACATAGAAAGAAAGAAGAAAAGAAAGAAATAGAAAGAAGTATCCTATTTTCTTTGCATTAATATAATATAAGCACAATTACAAAATATCTTATTATAGTACATTATAGGGTTACTCTTACTATAGAATGTTATAGAGTTTGCACGAGAAGAGTCCAAGGTTCCTTCCAACTCTATTATTCTGTTATTTTATTCTTTCATATGATTTTAAAATTAGCTTACCTTTTCCTCTTTTTCTTTTTTGAAATAATCAAAACTAAAAATCATAATTGCATTTTTTCCTATTGCATGCAAAAAATCTATCACAGTTTCTGGTCAACTCTAAAGGTAGATATTGGTTTTTTTCTTTTAAGAAGTTAAAGCCCCTGTCACACTGCACCAATGGATGCAAAGAGGAGGTAAAACGGACAAAAAAGCTTGCCATCCGTTGGTTAACGCGATGTATCCGTTCTGTACTCACTGCCTCCGTTTTGCTTCCTCTCTATCCGTCCAGCATCCATTTATGGACGTTTCATCTGCTCAGAAAGTTTTGAGCTGCTCAAAACTTTTGCGCGGAAAATGTATCCAATTCGTCTGTTCTGCATCCGCTACGCATCCGCTATATCCGCTAGGCATCCGTTCTGCATCTGTGCAACTCGCATCTGCTTGGATGCAGGGAGGAAGCAGAACGGATGCAGAACGGATGCAGAACGGATGCCTAGCGGATGCAGCACGGAAACAAAGCATTTAAAATGGAAAAAACGTTCACAGAGGGGACCTATCTCGGATATTAAGGATGTCTACAGGATGCCTAGAGGATGCAAAGGGAAACCTATACTGCCTATAAAAAGGGGGAGCAACTCACCTGCATCTCACTTTCAGCCCAGCAGCCCAGCTGTGCAGACCTCTGCAGCCTTCATCTGACTCTTGGTCTTCCACAGCATCCAGTCATGTCAACCGTGGATCGTAACACAGTCTTTTTGGCAGCCACCATCCTTCTGCAACAGTGCGAAGCCATCTACAGGCTCTGTGAACTCTACTACGGAAAGAAAAGGAGGCGGCCAAGAAGCGTCTGGGTCTGAAGATGGATCAGGAGAAGAGCACAGTACGGACTGTACAACAAGCTGATGGTGGAGCTCAGGAACGAAGACACTCGTGCATTCCAGAATTTTATGAGGATGCCTCCAGCCATGTTTAACGAAGTTGTGCAGCGGCTGACACCCAGGGTGACCAAGGCAAACAACAACTTCCAGCCCAGCCTGGAACCTGGGCTCAAGGTGGCACTCACTCTGCGCCACCTAGCTTCAGGGACCACCTACAAAAGCATGCAGTACAGCTGGAGGGTGCCACACAACACCATCAGCATTGTGGTCAGAGAAGTGGTGCAGGCCATCATAGAAGAATACCTGGAAGAGCTCCTCCAGTGCCCCTCCACTGAAGAAGGATGGAAGAAAGTTGCAGAGCAGTGGTATCAGAAGTGGAACTTCCCACACACCGTTGGAGCCATAGATGGCAAGCACGTGGCCTGCAAAGCACCAGCCAAGTCGGGCTCCACTTATTTCAACTACAAGGGCTTCTTCAGCATCATCCTCTTTGCCATGGTCGATGCTGACTACAAGTTCATGTACATCGATGCTTCAGGCAACGGCTCATCTTCAGATGCCCAGGTATACAACGCCAGTGACCTCAAGGAGGGGCTGGAAGGAAACCTCATCATGGGCTTCCCAGATCCAGACCCCCTGCCCAATGACATGCAAGATGTGCCCTACTTCATCGTGGGGGATGACGACTTCTCCCTCACAACCTACCTCATGAAGCCCTACACTTCCAGACTCCTCACCCGTGAAGAGAGGATCTTCAACTACAGGCTGTCCAGGGCAAGGCGGGTGGTGGAGAACGCCTTTGGCATCCTGGCCAACAGGTTCCAGGTACTTCTCACCACCATGCAGCATCACCCAGAGACCGTGAGGAGGATCGTGGAAGCTTGCTGCATCCTGCACAATCTCATGCGCACCCGCTACCCAGTGTTGCAGAACAGGCTCGTGGACCTCCAACAAGGCAATGGGGACATGGAGCCTGGGGAATGGAGGCAAGGGCAAAACCTGATAGACACTGAGGATGTGCACGGCCACAACAGAGCCTCACGTGAAGGGAAGAAGCAGCGCAACCTCCTGAGACACTGGTGCAACTCCCCAGCTGGAGCAGTGGAGTAGTAAGACAGGATGATAGATGATTAATGGGTGCTTCCTTCAGCCTGTCTCATCACATTGATGACATTGGGCCATGTATGTTGGGTGGGCCTACAATGAACAGGGCGTTTAATAAAGAGTTGTGTTTATGTTGACATGTGTGGATGAGTATTACATTATTATTGATAATAAAGGGCCACAGGTGTGGCACCTGGGAGGGTGGACCATACAGTCCCACTATGCTTGCACTGGGGGTTTATCTATCCCACAGCTATTACCCATACCAAAGGTATCCCTGCCCATCCCACTGCTATCTTAACCCATCCCACAAGCATGCAAAGACCCGTAATGCTAAGAGGTCCTTCCTCCATGCCATGGGGTGTCAGCCCCAGTACCGATGACAGATGTACTGAGGCCGGGCTTGGCTGTGAGGTGGAGGAAGGAGTAGTGTAGTGGGGCTGTCTGGTCTGCAGCTGGGTGAGGACTGGCGTGGGTGGCATCACTGTCATCGGTGGCATCATTGGCGTGGGTGGCATCGGTGGCATCAGTGGAACTGGTGGCAACAGTGTCGTCCGATGACTCTGTGCCTGGACTGGGAAGGGCTGCTGCCTGTGCTGCTGGACTTCCTGGTAGCCGTAGCCTTGGTAGGTAAGGGGCTGTGGGAAGCCTTGGAATGGGAGGGACATCACCTGGGGTGGAGGTGGAGGACCAGACCTGGACTGGGTGGGAGCAGGTGCCTCTGGATCTGGAGGGTTGTGAAGCAGCTCGGTGATCCGGTCCTTCACCACCTGGTACTGGAGTTCCTCCATGTTCCTGAGGGTCAGGTTGACAAAGGTGAGGAAGGGTTTGCAGTTGGAGGATGAGGAGTCGGTGTTGACCAGCTGAGAGAGGAGATCTATGGTGGTGCGGATGGTGTCCCTGATCTCCAGCAGGACAGTGTGGCTCTGCCCCTCCTGCTGTCTGGCTCTCTGCCTTTCTGTGGAGGTGGAGCTGGGGGGGGTGGATGCGGGTATGGCTGTGGTGGACGCGCCGTCTCCTTTCTCCCACTTCGGTCTTTTTGTGTTAATGAGGAGGCTAAAGTTTTTGCATGCTGCTGTGAATTTGTCCACACTGGCTTGCATTTCCTGCTCTGATCCAGCATTCAGGGCACAGTTGTCAGCAAAAAAGAAGTCTTGTAACACAGTCTCCTTTATCTTGGTGACAGCCTGGAGTCTTTGCAAGTTGAATTGTTTTCCTGTATTTCAGATTAACTCCCAAGGAACTGTTCTGGAAGGCATCTGACAGGATGGCTGAAAACCTTATACTGAACAGGGTCGGTGGCAATACACACCCTTGCTTGATTCCGTTTGTAACAGAAAAGGGCTCTGAAGCTTCACCATTGTCCAGAACACAAGCTGTCATGCCGTCAATTAGATGGTGATGGTGATGGTGATGGTATGGTGGATGGTATACCTTCAAATAACATATAGAGTGATATTACCATGGTGATGATCGATGGTGATACATCACTTTATATGTTATTTGAAGGTATTCTTATCTTAACCTGTTCTAGACAATGGAGATGATATAAACTAAAGCTAATTTAACAACTGTAAAGAGAACATTTCAGCAGTGAAAGTGATTGTTGTCCCATGATATTCACTCTTTTTTTTCAGAGAAAACAAGGAATTAGCATTTTCTTTTGATATTCTATTATTTTTGCTCCCTATTTTTCTCTCTCCCTCTTTTTCACTTTCTCTCTCTGTGTGTTTTGTGTAAATGACTATTTTTGCTGCTGCATTTCCAGAAATGTCATCATTAACAGAATTTTTGCTTTCAAAAATGAAAAATCTCTGAAAAATATACTATGTTGAGTTGTGGACAAGTCACAATTGCTTTTAAAACAAGTTTAAGATGAATAAATCTTCATCATAGAATGTATGTACAAGAAAAGATACATTATAATAACAAACTTATGGAGGAAAGCATTATTAATTACTTCTATTAGGAAATCAGACATAGAAAACTTTCACTTGAAAATCCTTGAAAATATAAATGGTTATGATATATCCTGCATTTTTAAGTTATAAGAAAAACTGCAACTGGAATACAAAACTGACTTATTAAGACAGTCAATAAAGTGTGCTAATTTTTTAGCAATTGTTCTCTTTGTGAAACATTTTTTTTTAAATGCACACACATATTTATTCATGATTTTTTGCTGTAAAATGGCTTATAAAGCATTAAAACTGAATGGGAGCAAAACTATGTATTGATTTTTGACATATAATATAATTAATTATATAAGTGTTGAGCAAACATATACTTTATTAGCCACATCTCCTTTACTTTTGCTCATTGTAGAATAGACTCTTGTCATGCCTATTACCCAATTCATGGTTTATGAATCTCACCAGCATGTTATCATTTTACCTAGTTGTCTAATTTGGAGATAGCAGTACTATTTCTCATCAGATATTTAAAGGAAGCTGCCCTTGAAATGTAAGGATTATTATATTTGATAAATCTTGGTATACTTTTAAACGACTGTGTTTTTGCTCAACCATTTTAGTGGTTAGGGTTAGGGTTTTAGAAAGTTGAAAGATGAATTAAATTGAATAAGTGGTTCTTATTAAAATTAACCAATTCTGTCTTTACATGTAATTAAAATGTTTAAAACACTTTTCCCATTGGAAAAATGGCATATTTCCATATAGTGGAAAGATACTTTAATATGTGTTGTATTTGTATGTCATTGTATACTTATGATTAATAAAAGGGGGAAAGTGAAATCAAGGAATACATTGTGCACTAAAAATAAAGTTTGGGCCTTCAGAGGGACAGGGAAAACCACTTCTGGGGGAAAAAACACCTTATCAAAAAAAATAAAAATAAATATGTAGGAACAAATTCAGACAGTAGTCAGGAGTTGACACTGACTTGAAAGCACATACACACATGAAAGAGAAGGCCAAAACTATGTTTTTCAATTCCATTTCTTCAGATTTTTTGGCTGTGTAAATCCTTTTTCTATACTGATTATGCCTTTTGGCTCCTCAGTGAGTTCTTTCCATATCGATCATGTTGTAAGCTTTAGGCTTTTGAGTTTGGCCTCAAAACATTGCAAGTATAATTCTTATTCATGATAATCTGTTCTTTTTTCTGCCTCCAACTCCAACCACAACTACAAAAAGAATATACAAGACAAAATATTTGTTTTAAAAGAACACAAAGGAAAATATTTCAAGATTTATAAAATATGTGTTGTTTACTTACATTTCTTTTCTCTGATCTTTAGTTTTTTTTCCTAATTTGCTTCCTTTCTCTTTCACTAACATCTCTTTCCTTTGCATTTAAAAATATGAACGAATGAAAAATTGTATGACCGAAATAGCAGAAAACTGACTTTGTTCAAGGACCATAAAGAATTCAACTCTCAGCTTTTCCAGATAGGATAAGAATAATCAGTTACAAAGACAAACTTATTGTTTCAACATCTCAATTTAGAAAAGGTATTCATCTACTTTTCTGGCTACTTCTTGAGGCAAGTTGTTCCATAGATTAATTGCTCTGTCAGGAAATTTCTCCTTAGTTCTAGGTTAGTTCTCTCCTTGATTAATTTCTACCATTGCTACTTGTTAATATTTTATGAGATCATTCCTACTAATTCTAATAAGTATCAAATTTTGCATTGTCTTTTTAATTTTGGATGCCAGAAAATGTTCACATAAAAATGATTATTTACATCTGTTGGCAGCTATTAAGTTGTTATTGCTTATGAAAAAGAACAGTTTATAATCAAACATATGTCATAGGTCCTGGAATGATATTTTCTTGGAAAAAAATAAAGAGAAAACTGAAAAAAGGAAAAAAGCTGAAAAAGTTTCATGAAGAAAAAATAATGTTCATATTTATTATTTTGCAAAGGAAAATTTTGCAAAGAATATTTTGCAAAGAAAAAAAAAAACAAAGGAAAATTCAAGAGAAAAACTAAGAAAATAAATAATTAAGGAATCCAATCAAATTTTATGAAATAAATATCTGACCTTTAAATTAAAGGATGTGTGGTTACTTTTATTCCTAGAAAAAAGTTTTCCAAATGTAGATTTAATTAAAGTTCTGTGATACAGCCAAAAATAATATATTATGTGCTTTTATAAGCATAAAGTGATCTCCTTATATAGAAAGTATATTCATTGTATATATTTTTATAATGACTGACCAATATAGGTCAAAACATATTTGAAAAATATTCAATTCTTCTTTTATCTTATCTTTGATTCTTGATTCTTCAGAAACATGGGAATTTTTGGATGGTGATCCTTCTGATCCTTCACATTGCTGCTGATATGATTGGTGCTTAAATTTATGTGTCACATATATTTTGTACAACTAAAGGCAATATACATAATGCTTCTACCACCTAATTTCTCCACATTAGCAACCCTGTGAGGTGGGTTGACTGACACTGACTGTCCTGATTCTGACTCACCCATCCAGGTTTGTGACCAAGTGAGGATTAGAACTCACAGTTTGTCAGTTTCTAATTAAGGACCTTAAGCCCATGTCACACTGAACCAACGGATGCAAAGAGGATGTAAAACGGACAAAAAACCTTGCTATCCGTTCAAAACGCGATGTACTCACTGCCTCTGTTTGGCTTCCTCTCTATCCATCCAGCATCCGTTTATGGACGTTTCATCCGCTCCAAAAGTTTTGGGCTGCCTAAAACTTTTTCATGGAAAATGTATCCAGTTCATCCGTTCTGCATCCGCTAAGCATCCGCTAGGCATCCATTACGCATCCGTTACGCATCTGTTATGCATCCGCTATATCCGCTAGGCATACGCTGCGCATCCGTGCAACTCCATCCTCCCAGACGCAGGGAGGAAGCGGAACGGACGCGGAACAGATGCAGAATGGATGCCTAGTGGATGCAGAATGGAAACAAAGCGTTTAAGACGGAAAAAACATTCGCAGAGGGAACCTATCTCGGATATTAAGGATGCCTAGAGGATGCCTAGAGGATGCCTCGCGGAAAACCTATACTGCCTATAAAAAGGGGGAGCAACTCGCCTGCATCTCACTTTCAGAACAGCAGCCCAGCGGTGCGGACCTCTGCAGCCTTCATCTTCCTCTTCCTCTTCCACAGCATCCAGTCATGTCCACCATGGATTGTAACAAAGTCATTTCGGCAGCCACCATCGTTCTGCAACAGTGCGAAGCCATCTGCAGGCTCTGTGAACACTACTGAGAGAAGAAAAGGAGCCACCCAAAAAGAGTCTGGGTCCGAAGATGGTTCGCCAGAAGAGCAGAGGATGGACTGTACAACAAGCTGATGGTGGAGCTCAGGAACGAAGACACTCGGGCATTCCAGAACTTCATGAGGATGCCTCCAGCCATGTTTGACGAAGTTGTGCAGCGCCTGACACCCAGGGTGACCAAGGCAAACACCAGCTTCCGGCCCAGCCTGGAACCTGGGCTCAAGGTGGCACTCACTCTGCGCCACCTGGCCTCAGGACCTCCTACAGGAGCATGCAGTACGGCTGGAGGGTGCCATCCAACACCATCAGCATTGTGGTCAGAGAAGTGGTGCAGGCCATCATAGAAGAATGCAAGGAGGAGCTCCTCCAGTACCCCTCCACTGAAGAAGGCTGGAAGAAAGTTGCAGAGCAGTGGTATCAGAAGTGGAACTTCCCCCACACCGTGGAGCCATAGATGGCAAGCACGTGGCCTGCAAATCTCCAGCCAAGTCGGGGTCCACTTATTTCAACTCCAAGGGCTTCTTCAGCATCATCCTCTTTGCCATGGTCGATGCTGACTACAAGTTCATGTACATCCATGCTTCAGGCAACGGCTCATCTTCAGATGCCCAGGTATACAACACCTCAAGGAGGAGCTGGAACGCAACCTCATCGTGGGCTTCCCAGATCCAGAACCCCTGCCCAACGACACACAAGATGTGCCCTACTTCATCGTGGGGGATGACGACTTCTCCCTCACAACCTACCTCATGAAGCCCTACACCTCCAGACTCCTCACCCGTGAAGAGAGGATCTTCAACTACAGGCTGTCCAGGGCAAGGCGGGTGGTGGAGAACGCCTTTGGCATCCTGGCCAACAGGTTCCAGGTACTTCTCACCACCATGCAGCATTGCCCAGAGAACGTGAGGAGGATCATTGAAGCTTGCTGCATTCTGCACAATCTCATGCGCACCCGCTACCCAGTCCTGCAGAACAGGCTCATGGACCTGCAGCAAGGCAATGGGGACATGGAGCCTGGGGAATGGTGGCAAGGGTGAAACCTGATCGACACTGAGGATGTGCAAGGCCCCAACAGAGCCTCACATGAAGCGAAGAAGCAGCGCAACCTCCTGAGACACTGGTGCAACTTCCCAGCTGGAGCAGTGGAGTGGCAAGACAGGATGGTAGATGCTTAATGGATGCTTCCTTCAGCCTATCTCATCACACGGATGAGATTGGACCATGTATGTTTGGTTGGCCTACAATGAACAGGGTGTTTAATAAAGAGTTGTGTTTATGTTGACATGTGTGGATAATTATTACATTATTATTGATAATAAAGGGCCATAGGTGTGGCACCTGGGAGGGTGGACCATACAGTCCCACTATGCTTGCACTGGGGGTTTATCTATCCCACTGCTATCCTAACCCATCCCACTGCTATATTAACCCATCCCACAAGCATACAAAGGCTTAAGCCATTTCTAAAAGTTTCCACCAAGACTTTATTAAAAAAAAGAAATGAAGCAAGTGTATGAATCAAAAATAGACTTTATTAACAAGAAGCTATAAAACAAAAATGAGTCTCTGGCACTCCTCTTGGTCACTCAGTCTCAGGGGTGAAGGGTCCAGGTGCTGTGGAGGTGGCTGGTGCTGGTGTGCTTGTCATCAGCTCCTCCAGAAGCAGAAGCAGCAGAAGCGCCAGCCCCAGAAGAGCGAGCCCGTGCTGCAGAAGCCCCAGCAGAACCAGAGTGCGGGCAAGAGGGCGGGATGGTAGCCCTGTCCCTCTTGCCAGGGCTGGCAGCAGATGGCTGAGGCTTGCTGTGCTTCCGCATGGTTGTGGGGTTGCTGGCTGGCAGGCAGGCTGGCAGGAACCAAGGCTGGCAGGAAGGCTGGCAGGGAGGCTGGCACCAAGGCAGGCAGGCAGGCTGGCAGGCAGGCACCAAGGCTGGCAGGAAGGCTGGCACCAAGACATGAACCAAGTCTGGCAGGAAGGCAGGCAGCAAGGCTTGCAGGCAGGCTGGCAGCAAGGCTGGCAGGGAGGCTGGCAGAAAGGCTGGCAGCAAGGCTGGTAGCAAGGCTGGTAGCAAGGCTGGCAGGCAGACATGCAGGCAGGGCAGGCAAGGCAGTCGATGTGTCCGGCAGCAGGTCTTTCCTCTGAATGGCGACCTGCTTCCGAGTTGCTTCCGTCATATCCATGGGGCTGACGCAATGCATCCTCTCCGCATGCGCAGTAAATGCCAGGCATCCATTAGGCTTCCGCTGTGCATCCGCTAGGCTTCCACTCTGCATCCGCTTCATCCGTTCGGTGTCCGCTCTGCATCCGCTCTTTCCGTTCCACGTCCGCTTTGCTGAGACCTCCCGGAAGCCCTGCGGATGTGCCATCCACTCCCATCCGCTCTCATCCGCTTCTATCCGCTGGGCTTCCATTCTGCATCCGCTTTGCATCCGCCCTGCGTCCTCCCCGCGTCCGTGTTATCCGCTCCGGTTATGCAACTTTTTGCCCCTTTTGAGAGCGGATAACAACGGATGGAACATTTTGCTCATCCGCTGTGTCCTTTTTGCATCCGTTGGCCAGTGTGACATGGGCTTTAACCATTGCAACAAACTGTTAACAAAAAAAATGGAATAAATGAAAAGTATACTGATACACCTAGTTTGGCACTTTTCAGAATGCTTTTTTCACTTCCCAATATAGTTTATAACACCAATCTACCCTTCAATTAGTAGCCGCCTTTCACTTTTCTTCACTTAAATGTCATTTACATAATACAGTCAGCTATGACTTTCTCTTATAGACACATTTCAAAAACCACTTTAATAATTATATAAACATGATGTATGGTGCTTGTCCTGTAAATAATTTTTGTCTAGAATGAGTAGTAACCAAATGCCTTATAGTAGTGGTGGGATTCAAAAATTTTTACAACTGATTCTATGGGCATGGCTTATTTGGTAGGCGTGGCTTAGGGTCACATGACTGGGTGGATGTGGCTTGATGGTCATGTGATTGGGTGGGTGTGGCCAATTCAATATCACTTCCGTGAAGGGGTGGCTCGCCTGGCCCCTCCCCTCCCAGCCTTGTCACACCCAGCCTCAACATATCTGTAGTTCTGTAAAAATGTTGTTCACCTTTTTTTGACTTTATTATCTACATACTATAGATGTATTTTTATGGACCACTGAAAGGAGGAAATGGCTCACATGCTTTGCCAAAGAGGGTGATAGGCAACAGGCTTTTACGGAGCTGCCAGAAAAAGGGGGGGGGAATATATTTTCCAAAGCACCAGAAAGCAAACATGTATTTTCTAAAGCACCAGAAGGATGGAAACTGAACAGAGAGAGAAGCAACCTAAAAGTAAGGAGAAACTTCCTGACAATGAGAACAATTAACCAGTGGAATTGTTTGCTACCAGGAGTTCTGGGTGCTCCAACACTGGAAGTTTTTAACAAAAGACTGGACAGCCATTTCTCTGAAATGGTATAGAGTTCCCCACAAGATCCCTTCTAAGTGTTATTCTGTTATTCTGACACCTTTCCAAGGACCTCTACTCAAGAGTTTAGCATCCTCATTTTTTACCTGCCTGAGCAGGGGTTGGACTAGAACTGGAGTCGCCAAACTTGACAGCTTTAAGACTTGTGGATTTCAACTCCCAGAATTCCTTTTCCAGTCATATTAGCTCAGGAATTCTGGGACTTGAAGTCCACAAATTTTAAACTTGCCAAGTTTGACTAAAATATTACCTCTGAGATCCCTTCCAGCCCTAGAATGCTGTGCTGTTTCAAAGAGTCTTCTGAAGCCAGGGTTTGTGTCCTTCCTTCCTCTCCTTTTTTTCTCTCCCTCCCTCCCTCCTTCCATGTATCTATCCATCCACTCATCCACATATCTTTCATTTTCTCCTCCCTCCCTCCTTCTTTCTTTCTTTCTTTCTTTCTTTCTTTCTTTCTTTCTTTCTTTC